>OY755240.1:32472800-33005829 GCA_963576725.1 Azorinus chamasolen | reverse complement strand
TTGTCATTAAGCTTGCATTTACTTAATCTCGTACCATTTTATAAACAGAAATACTATTTGCTATAAAACATTGTAGAGTTTATGTATCAAATGAATATTATATAGAAAGGTATACAATGACAAGCTACAGTACAAGCCACGCGGACTTTTTGTTTTCCGCGGCCCATCGCGATTTTATCCAACGCGGACACGGGTATTTTTGTCCGCGCTGATATGCGGTCTTCCGCAATCGAGCGCGGGTTGTGATGGGTCCGCGCTGGTCCCTCCACAGGGGCACTCGTCGCCGGGCGCGATCGTTATCACCGCAGGTCGCGGTGGTATCATCGTGCACCACTGTGTACCACTGCGGATCGCGCTGGACCTTACCTGGATTGATATTTATATCCTTTTCATCCTTTTATATCCATTTTCACGGCTTATCTTTCTCTTTACATGTACATGTACATACAAATATATACATCCACATTTTGCAAAATTGATATGAAATGTATGAAATAAAACACTCGAGAAATGGTTCGTTTAGACTAATTCCAAACCGAAACTGTTCTGCATTCGGCAAACACAAATTAATTCATCCATTATTTTTGGCGCGTTGGATTGTACTGGAATATAACCTGTCCGTGAATTGTCTGATTCGTTTCTGTATAATATGGGTGCGATATTCTAGTATACTTTCTATTTCAATTATTTGTTGTTCAATACGTAAGATGTTTTATATAGAAACACGGAACACCCGTTAAACACAAAACACACACACAATAAGTTACTAGGTTGTATAACTTGTATCAGGTTTGCATACGTTTGTGCACATTGTTAGTGAATTCATCTTCATTTCGACTCTATGTTTTAGGTTCCAATTCTAATTCCCAATCGATTTTGTTTTCAGTTTCACATCAGTGTAAATTTTAATTATCAGAAATCTACTGGAAACGACCAACAAAACCTATTGATTCTGTTATGAGAATAGTCCTGACTGGTCTTCTTATGATTTCTGTATAGATCTACATGTATATAAATATGTTCTGGCAGACGAAAGAATTTAGGGATTTTATTTACTAATACATCTAATATCAGTTCAGCCAGGTGAGTTGTAAAGTTAGAAGTTTTCTCCATTATTTAGTCTTGGTTCGGCAGCTTAAATGTACGTTTTAACCAGTTTCAATAGCCATTCAAATAATACTTGCATGGTTGTTTTATTACCCGTGTGCTTAATATTTTACTGTGTACAAATGTACCTGTGTACATGTTTTGTCTTTCTGCTTGATGTACATGTATATACTGCATGTTTAGATTCTGCTCAATCGATTCACTGCCATGATGTACCTGCATCCTATGGATTAAAAAAGATAATCCATTTTTTTTTCTAAAAACGTAGATATAGATGTAAACCAGTTTTTGGTTCTGGTTTGATAATGAGATATTGGACGTCTGGTCTAGATCTAAACTGTTGTTAATGTCATGGCAACCGAATTCCGGGAGTGAAGGGGCATACGAATTAAATTAATTAATGTTATTAAAGAAGCGTATACAGTATGCACATGGTTTATCAAACCACGGACCTCGTACACCCACATTCTTTCGTTAAACGGATATGTCTAAACCAACGTGTCGCCTGCTTAAATTCCATGACCAATTCCTTATTTAGAAATAGATCACAATTTTCCCATTGTAAGTTGTATTTACTATTAAACCCTTCCATGTCAAACTTGAAAACTCTAATGTTTGCAAACAGTTTGGATCCTGATCAGACGCCGCGTCTGATAAGGATCCAAACCATTTGACACTTATATTAAAGTTTCTTAAGACCCATTCCTCCATACATGTAGGCTCAATTTGGATCCAACCTCTTTGAATAAATCTACCGAAAAGGAGCATTAAGTAGATAAAATTATTGTTTTTAGAATTTTGTAATTTGAAACCGTTGTGTTAAATAGAGCATATACTCCTATACGTGTAGGAGCAAATGCTCTTTTTATCACATTGGTTTCAACAGGTGACTTTTACAGAGGCGTAGAAAGGAGTATTTATGGAGGAAAGTGTTAAGTAAAAACTATCATAATTTTTTTATAAAGAAAAGTAGATGAAACATTTAAGCAGACAATGCTTTGACAGTGACTATTTTAGTGGATTATTACGTCATAATGACAGTGAAGGGGTTTATAGCATACAGTACAGATTACAGCAAACACCTCCTTTCAACAACACTTTAAATGAATCCCCAAAACTTACAGTGGAACCTCTCTACATCGATACATGTACAAATAAAATGTCTGTTTTAAGGCAGGTGGCAGATTAATGCAGGATAAAAGTACTTTTGTCCTGCATTAAGCGGCCACTTGTATTTAAAAGATCCCATGTATTCCTTACTGGGTTGTCTCTTGAGAGAGATTTGCCATGAAACTCCGATGAGCAACAACCTCTCTACAACGACAATACAGAAGTTTATATCCCCCAGAGTGTTGCTTTGCAGAGGTTATACTGTAGTTATCATTTATTAATAAATACGTACAGCAAAATATATCTCTCATACATGTACGCCAACTTTCTTTCTTTTTAAAAGCATATTTCTTAATTTAAATGCCAATTTCTAGTTTTAAAGTAAGCCGGTGGTCTAATATTCGATGCGTTAAAAATGTAACTGCCCCTGATAATAACAAAATTACTGCAAAACCTTATAAAACGAACCCTGTGACCATACCGAGAAAATGACCTGATTAGAGAGGTTCTCAAACCGGTATAGCGAAGTAAAATAACAATTCAAAACAGTTGAATTGGCTGTCATTTAAAAAAGGTGGTAACTAAACACAGGATACATGTAGGTCCAATATCGGTTTAGAAAGATTATCGGTTAAGGGGCGGCGATTGTAAACAACCATTCTTAAAAAATGTTGATTTGACGATCGTTTAAAACAGATGACAGCTAATTGCAGAATTGAAGTAATTTAGAAAGCTCCTTACTCTTTCTGCATTACCGATTTCCTGTGTAATCAACCGTCCGTTTTTAGAACAATGTAGGTATTTTCTTTTTTATCCTTTGCGAGCAAGTAGATCAAGTAAAATAAAATAAAATTTGAAGGGGACAAATGTCAGCCCTATCCTCCCATGCCCAAATAGGAGAACAAATGTCCTAGAGAGAAAATGTCCGTATACCGAAGGGTAGATACAATGTACAACAAGAAGCTGGAATGAATCGGCCTTCAGGAACGCCCTATACATTACCAGCTGAACTTTGGAAAAAAAGATCCCTTTGAAATGGAAGACATTCTTATTTATGTGTTGGACATGCCTCATGTCGAATAGGGGTACACTCAAAAGCCCTTTACTACAAAAGCTTCTCATCTAAAAGCCCCTCACTACGAAAGCCCCTCGATCAAAAGCCCCTCACTAAAATGGCCAAGGCTTACAAAAGCCCCCCACTATTTTTGTTAATTAATCATTATACTCCAAATATTTGGACGAAGTGGACCAAAATCATAATTACAGCTATCTGGATCTACCCTGTTTGCTGAATGACCAGTTTATAAAGATTCATTAAGTAAGGTAATTAGCACACTCTATACTTATAAAAGTAAACATTGTAGATCACAAGGAGGAGATTCCTTATATTTATTTCAAACAGGGTAGACCCAAATCAAATCTAAAGCTATATGATCTAGTTCAACCATGTTTGCCTTGTGACAGTTAATATAGATCCAATAGCTATGGATAATGTAATATTAACCATATTGTTTATAAATTATTATAATATTACCCCAATTAACTTAAACACAAACCTTTTTCATTTTCTAATTCCTTAACTTTCTTAAATTTCAAACAGAGTAGACCAAAATTAAAATACTGAGCTATCTGATCTGGATCTACCCTGTTTGCTCAATGACAAGCTTATAAAGATTCGTTAAGTAAGGTAATTAGCACACTCCTTTTAAAAGTACACTTAACAAAACACTTAAAGTTAGTTCAATTAATAAGAGTATTGATTTTTGGGTTCTAGGACATTAGCCCACCCGGACCACAGCCCACCCGGATGACAGCCCACCATTTCTCTAACGGCGGACATTAGACCACTCGTGTTTTTGAGGGGGCGGACATTAGCCCACTCGGTGTTTTGAGGAGGGCGGACATCAGCCCACTCGTGTTTTTTTAATGGGCGGACATTAGCCCACTCGGACAATAGACCACTCGTGCTGAATATCAACGAGGCGGACATCAGCCCACCCGGACATTAGACCACTCATCATTTTCTCACCTACTTCTGTATGTCTGTAAGGCCAAATGACTGTAAAAATAATATCTTCGACTTTAGATCGGAGCAAAATATCACACAAATTTTATTTTTCGGTAATGTTCGAACAAGTTCGTTGAACTACAAGATAATGGTCCGAAATGTTACGGACTAGGGGTAAAAAAAAATCCCAGACGACTGCAGATAAATCAAAACAATCTTAGAAGAAATATTGACCTTTATTTTAAAGGTGTTAATATCTGACTCGGCGTGTTTGACTGAAACACTCGTCTACAGGTGTGATAATCCAATTAATTACATGCACGTGGTTGATAATCCAATTAGATGGGTATGCTGAGCTTTATTCTGCTGTTTGTAAGTAATTAAAGGTAATTATCGGTTCGAAAATAATGTGCGTGCGTTCCAAAAGGCAAATGGGTAGATTAATTTGTCGCATATTACAAGAATTTGTTTTATCCGTATGCGAGTGGTCTATTGTCCGAGTGGGCTAATGTCCGCCCATAAAAAAAAACACGAGTGGGCTAATGTCCGCCCTCCTCAAAAACACGAGTGGGCTAATGTCCGCCCCCCTAAAAAACACGAGTGGTCTAATGTCCGCCCTTAGAGAAATGGTGGGCTGTCACCCGGGTGGGCTGTGGTCCAGGTGGGCTAATGTCCGTTTACCTGATTTTTGTGAGGTGCTTTTGTAAACCTAGACCATTTTGGTGAGGGGCTTTTGCAAGAGGGGCTTTTGTAGTGAGGGGCTTATGTATGAGGAGCTTTTGTAGTGAGGGGCTATTGTGATACACCCGTCGAATACTTTAGATCAACAGTATGTAAAACTTTAAATCTCGTTTCGTTTTTTATAAGATCTAGATATTGAGATATACATGTACAGTCTCACGGCGTTCATTTATGTGTTGTAAAATGTCTTCTTTCTGGCTACTGTAAAGTACCGTAGCAGATCTAGTAAAAGTATTTTAGAATAGATCTAGATCATATCAATCTAAACTATCTTTAGAACTAGAATTGACAATAGCCCTAACTGTTTTAAATCGTTACGGTTTAATTATGCTGAGCCATAGATCTAATTAGTCAAAACATAGCTACTGTATCTTCTATTTTTCGGGAAGCTGTTTAACAAATCATAACCATTTGGCACATTGTTAGGTAGTTCGGTTTCTTTAGACGCATTCCTGTTACGTAATAATTCAAAACTTTGTTGATAAGACAGTGTGTGTGATAGATGACAGTTGTGTGGTCGCTGACCCTTGCCCCCCTGCTGAGAAATGAGGGGATTTACTGACCATCTGGCACCTTTGATCGTTACTGTTTTCTTATGTCTAGTTAGTAAATTACAGTATATTTAGGCTGAGTAAGTAATATAATAATATAGTCTCCAACTGTCTAACACTGTTAATTTTCAGTATTTAAAACAAATAGTTTGTATTGTTAAATGCGGGAAATAAAACTATTGACATTTGAAAACCGTAGACTCAGAAAAGATGGCTCAAAAAGCAACCATCTGACCAAGGTCTTTACTGTTTATTATTCTAAATCATATAGCTAATTTTAGTCTTACTTTTCTACAGTTACTCTGTTTGCAGCTCAATCATTGAGTACACTAGCGATAGGTGGATACAGTATGTTCAATTAAATGTTTTTTTGTTATACATGCACTTTACCACTGTATTTGCTGTCGCGGTTGTTGTAGATTAGTCGGAGAGGGGATACGTTTATTTACACTGTTTGTCTTTTAGGATGGGGATGGAATAAGGGTGAGGTTGGGCGCCCATAAACCGGTTTAAACCCCCGGTGACTTTTGTCACTGACCGTTCCAAGGCGGTACTTCCATCTTCCTCCTATTGTATGTTTGTTTTGTCTTTGTGCGTCTCTTGTTGTTTTTTCTACCTATGTACATTTGCTGTTTCCTTGTGTTGCTGTTCGGGCGAGTGTTTGTTCTGTATGTGGTGTTTCCTGCATGACTCATTTTTGTACTTTTATATAATGAATGGAATCAACAGTTAAACAATGACGAGCCATTCCACCTTAAAATTTAAACATTTCTCTAATATTAACGCGTTTTCAAGCGTTTACAAACAGCGTAGTCCCAGATCACACGCATGATCTGGGTCTATACTGACTGGTGTCATTATGTCATCCGTTGTGCCCTTATGACCAATTTTTTCACCCAGACATACATTAACACCTCAGTAGTCTCATTCATAAATTAAACATTAGTTTATAATAATCGTATACATTGTTACAATAATGCAATATAAGAATTGTGACATTGGTTTAAACCACGTGGTTTTAAAGCGATATAATGGTACCAATATACATTGTTTTTTACACGTGGTTTTAAAGTTGTCACAATTTTTCTGGGCATTAAAAATTGTGCTCCCAGATTCTTTCTATAAATACAGGACTGGTCTGAACAACAAAGACAACCGATTTGTATATACATTTATAATACAATTATAATACAGAGCTATTAAAATATACTAGTTAAAATACCCCTGTAGGACACATGATCAACTCTACGCTCACTATTCAGGTCACCCTGCTGTATATGACAAGAAACTATCTGGACACCACCACAATGATAGTATGCAGAGATATTCTGAAATCACACAGACTTGTCAAATACGTCACACAGACGAAGTAAATGTAAGTCACACAGACTAACTAAACGTCACACAGGCTAAATAATTATATGTCACACAGACTAAATAATTATATGTCACACAGACTAAATAATTATATGTCACACAGACAAATGTAAGTCACACATACTAATTATTTCTGACTACACCACTTATTGTTCTTTGGTCACATACACTATATGAGTCACCAGACACACAGTCTAAATGGTTACCACTCAGTTCATAATGAGACACACAGTCTATTTCCTGCACAAAGTCTAGATTGTTTATCTAGTTCTCGCCAATGCAGCCGACCTGTATAGAACCAACATTCTGTTTCTATCAACCTCCATGTGTTGAGATATATATATATATATATATATATATATATATATATATATATATATATATATATATATATATATATATATATATATATATATATACTGCCACTATACTATGTGTTATATTGGCACTGCACTGTATCATTTAAACACTAAACTGTTTATCTCTGGACAAATACTGCCATGTGGTTGCATACATAACTGGATACACATACCAAGTTGCTTCCACTATATCTATAAATGTTCCCCTATATCTATAAATGTACCAAGAAGTATGTGGAACATAGTTATGGTACAGAGTTATACACTAGTCATAATACTCTACTGGCTCCTGCTCTAAAACACCCTCTCAAAGTAATGTATCTCCTTATAAGCCATGGGTCCCAGTAAACGTTAACGGCCATACATAAACGACACCAAACTGGACTGGGTTAACGGACCAGACTCTGCAAACAGGTGTAGGTACAGGACGCCAATGCCAAACAAAACTTAGACTCGTAGCCACCTAAAACAAAAGGGGTGGGGACTTTACTAATTAAGCAAACAATTAAAAGCAATAAAATAATTCCACGCGGACAAATGAAATGCCAACATAACAGGACAGGGACAGGACTGGAAAATGATAAACTCACAAAGTCTGTTGCATCCTGCCGAACGTCATATTCAACCAGCCAAAATTTCCAACCAGCCAAGCCAACCTTTCTCCTTGACTATCAGTAGCAGAATGAATGACCAGAGTACACGCTCAGACCCTCCCTAATCTTTTGGCTAAAAATAGCTCTACCCAGGTAACTGACCAAGCAAGTCTACCCATTACACTGCAGAGATACACTTTTACAGTATACCAACAAAGGATTAAAATCAGAGTACTAAAAGTGCTGTTGGATTTGTTACAAAAGTGATATGATGATATCAATATGATATAGATGTGTACCATTGGTTTAAAACACATGGTTTTAAAGTGAAATGATGATACCAATATGATATAAATTTGTGACGTTGTTTTAAAATCACGGCGTTTTAAAATTATAGACAGGATCTCACATGAGTGTTCATTACAAATTGTTTTTATGAAACGAGTTTATTATAATAATATGAAACGAGCTTTAGAGAGTGTTATATTCACTATAGGAAACGAGTTTCATGAAACCAATTTGTAATGAAGACGAATGTAAGATTCTTTTTCATCACATAACGCTTAAGAAGTGCCATAGAAAGTGAAACAGACTATATCTGACGTTTGTTTTGGCCCTTGTTTATAGTGTAGTACAGCCATTTTCAAACTGATCATTTGCATAAAAATGCACTAGTGCATTTCTGCGATTTACGGCACTCTGTTTCGGCACTCTTACATGACAGATTATGTGGCAGATAATGATACCAATGTGATGTAGATTTGTGACATGGTTTAAAAACACGTGATTTAAAGTGATATGATGATACCAACATGAAACAGATTGTGACATTGGTTTAAAACACGTAGTTTTAAAGTAATATGATGATATCGATGTAATATATAACTGCGACATTTGATGTAACAGTGATGGGACGTTGATGCATTTGTGTTATTATTGCAGTGTAAGGCCATCGTTGTTGTGTCCCTGGTGTGGTATTGGAACGAGGTTGAGGATTCTTATTACCAAACTGTGTAAAAAGACAAACATATGCTTCAACGAATTTAATGACATTGTACAACAATCATCGACCAGAGAGTAAGAAGAATCCAGTCAGGAATGAAGTCAATAGGGTCTTACAGTGTTAAGTAGTTTGTGTTTCGTACACGGATGTCTCGCTTAAACTTGACATGAATTCTCATGATATTGTCAATAACCTAATGACTATAGTTCTACGGAAACTATGTTTTAACATTTTACTCCATGTACATTCGTGTTAGAAATTATACAGTGCTTTATCTTAGAAATCTATTCCCTTTTAAGGTTTTGCCTTATACAGATTTAGTTAAAGACTATTCATGAAGTGATCAATTCATTCATAAATGCTCATTAGGTAAACAAGTTGATGCAGAACCTTCTTTGGAGCTGGCTGCATAAATTCCCTCCTGTACTGAACTATCACCACCATTATTAACCCCTCTCTTGCTGAATTTTAAAATACATTTCTCCTTCTTTACCCATGCCCTGTTGTATAATTACATATATCTTCATTATGTACACGTATTTTGCTGTGCAATCACTGCTGTGGAGTGCACTGGTTGCACAATCAACTTGTAAATAGTGCAGACCCTGATGAGACAGCTCCTGCAGGGTATTCACTATTTACAGGTAGGTATATTGACGTGAATAGCAAGCGAATGATTAACCTTTTACTCCATATAGACGCCTTTTGATGCTTTTACAATCTGAGTATAACCGGATCAGACGAGTGCTATAAGGGCTGTCTGATCAGGACTTGCTTATGAACTAATATAGATCTCACTCTACAGTGTCTGCCATGGCCTAACATTTCCGTGTTATGTTCGTATATGTCAATATGAAAATTCTTTTAATTTATATTGATTATGTCATTATGTCTTACATGAATAAGCATGGAGTAGATGGTTGGATAGTATACATTAGATGCATTTTACTAATTCCAATTGCAAACCGGGCTGCCCAACTTTTAAAAGCTCGCTTAGTGTATTTCTTGGTAGTATGTCTGGGTTGTTCACCCATTTAACAGAATTCTGTCCATAAGAGGTATACATCTGTGCTTGTCTGTTAGAATCTTCTATAGAACTTGATATCCCTATTGCAAACAAATCTCACAGGAGAAATTGAAATATGACAAACTTTTATGTTTGATATTATTCTATATATAAATAAAAGTACCCATCATATATTCAAGTGCTTTCTTATTTTACGTTCTGTTACATTGTAGCCATACTAGCTTTGAAACTGTTTAATGCAGGAAACCAGTATATCAACATTTGTAAACTGTTAAGACCCTTATCATTCAAAATTATCCTGCTAATTTAAGCATTTCATATTGAATGGGCTCTAAAACATGACGGGTAAACCTGCTTATAGTACCCCATATGTGGCGAGTGACCCTTAAAAGACATGGGCAAACAATGTAATCCCAAATCAGATGCCTCCTGAAGGAGCCCTCTGGCCAGGGCCTGCACTGTTTGCTGAAACCATCAATGTCAATGTCGTATTTCAGCAAATATTGTGTTTGCTTTGTCCCCTCCACTTGGAAAGTGGATGGGTTCCAAAGTAAGATCTGGACGAGGTTCCCTTAAATAATATCGGAATAAATGGGTTGACCCATGTATTACTTATAAGTTATAATACAACATGATAATGTCTAAGCTTCCTCTGCTATTCGAACTCACGATGACCCATGTATTACTTATAAGTTATAATACAACATGATAATGTCTAAGCTTCCTCTGCTATTCGAACTCACGATGACCCATGTATTACTTATAAGTTATAATACAACATGATAATGTCTAAGCTTCCTCTGCTATTCGAACTCACGATGACCCATGTATTACTTATAAGTTATAATACAACATGATAATGTCTAAGCTTCCTCTGCTATTCGAACTCACGATGACCCATGTATTACTTATAAGTTATAATACAACATGATCATGTCTAAGCTTCCTCTGCTATTCGAACTCACGATGACCCATGTATTACTTATAAGTTATAATACAACATGATAATGTCTAAGCTTCCTCTGCTATTCGAACTCACGATGACCCATGTATTACTTATAAGTTATAATACAACATGATCATGTCTAAGCTTCCTCTGCTATTCGAACTCACGATGACCCATGTATTACTTATAAGTTATAATACAACATGATAATGTCTAAGCTTCCTCTGCTATTCGAACTCACGATCTCCAGAATGAGAGGCGGACGATACATCACTTAGCGCATGATGTCCGTTATATTGTTTAACACTGATTGATCATTTCACTTTGAGAAAATAGCATTCAAAGGATTCTGAAACCGTTTCCATACTTCAGCCGACTTTAGATAAGTCATGAGACAATACAAAATGCTTTGACTCCTTCACAGTCAATGTGACGTATGTATAATAACATATGCAAACAGTTTGTTTCTGATCAGTATCGAAACTGTTTGTTACTGTGATGTGTGTTTTAACCCTTTACTCCATAAATACACATTTCTATGCCTTTGCAAACAAAGTAGACCAAGATAGGGGCCTATAGGGGCCGTCTGATCATTGTATGCTCTGTTTGCTTATGATATAATATAGATATGATTCTGAAGTTTCTGCCATGGCCAGAATTTGCCTGTGTCCATGTGCTATTATAACAATGAATCTAATTAATATTCATGATGTCATTATTTCTTACACGGATATTCATTGGGTAAAGGGTTAAACAAAAACAAAGAATCAAAGCACGCGACAAATTTTAGAGCCCACAAACCATTTAAATGTGGCATGATAATGTAGATCCAGTTAGAGAGATCACGGAGGAGCCCTCTGATCAGGATCTGCACTGTTTGTCAAAATCAATAGTGAATGTACACTCATGTAATATCCCCTATGTCTCAAACAAGATGTGTCAGCTGATCATGATATACATTGTAATTCAATGATCAACCTTTAACCCTTTCACCGCCTATGTCGCATAAATGCACCACGACAAATAGTGCAGTCCCAGATCAGACGTCGCCTTTTCAAGGCGGCGTCTGATCAGGGACTTCACTTTTTGTCTCAAATTCTATATCTACATCTGTACTTTGTTCCTTTGAAATTCGCATTTACTTATCCCATTCCCTAATGTTACCGAATGATTAACAACATTGTTTTGCAGACGACAATTAGAAATTTGACGCAGAAAGGGTTAATGTGCGCTAACTTATTACATGAGTTCTTTGCAAACTTGGTAGACACAGATCAAAGGGTTCCTGATGGATCCAAGCTGTTTGCAAAAGTTATCACAGCTTCGCCCATTGCAGCAGAAGAGGGTAGAGAATCAGTCGAGTGTGCTGACAGTTTTTCGGGACTTGACTTCTACATGTACAGTAGAACCCCGCTAATTCGACCGCTTAATGAATAGACATGGGTGTCTTTATAAACAGGTGGTTGCTTAATGCATGGCAAAAGTAATGCAGAAAGCTCCTCTGGGAGCTTTCTGCATTACTTTTGCCCTGCATTAAGCTACCACTTGCATATAGCACGCTTAATTATACCTCTTTTGGGTGGTCGCATTAGCGGGGTTTTACTGTATTAGCAAACAACTACGTAAGCATACGCAACTCTCCTACAACCCTGTTTGCTTATGAGTTGCTTTTGAATGACACACAGTGCAGACTCTGATCGTAGGTCTCCCTTGGGAACCCTCTGTTCTGTGTGTGCAATGTTTGCAAAAGTCAGTACATTCGACGTATCATCAGAACTTGCACCAGATCCAAATTTGAGCAGACATTATGTCTTGTATTACAATTAATTGTGTGTGGTTACGTGTCCGGATATCAGAACTGAGATGAGCTCTTTCGCGTGAATATTAGGGTTCAGCGAAATATAAGACTTTAACTAATGCATTTCAATAAATGAAAACGCCTTTCTTAATTGATATTTAGTTTTAAAAGCCCAGTTTTATACGTTTATATCCGTTTACGCCCAGGACAGAAATAGTACACTTAATCCTTTGAATGCTGGATAATCAAAGTGGAATAGCCGATCAGTGTTTAGTTATATAGTCCGTTTATCTTGGAAAGATTACTCTTACTAAGGAGTTTTGACCGGCAAACAGTGCAGACACTGATCACAAGGCTTGCCTGGGACCACTCTGATCTGAGTCTACACTGTTTGCACATCTTTGTGCACTAGTTTCTCGCATTCAAATGGTTAATGTTGTACAAAGTCATACGATACATTTTACACATTTATTGCCTCTTTGCAACATTGATTGTATAATTTCAAACCCAGTAACGTTGCAAAAAACAAGGTGGTATAAAGCCACACCTAGTAGTTATCCGTCTGTAAGATAAATAATGTCTGCTTACATTTGAATCGAGTGAGATTTTAACTCTTCGCTTACTGAATTTTAAAATACATTTCTCCTTCTTTACCCGTGCCCTGTTGTATAATTACATATATCTTCACAAGTGTACAAGTATATCGCTGTGCTATCACTGCTGTGGAGTGCATTGGTTGCACAATCAATTTGTAAATAGTGCAGACCCAGATGAGACAGCTCCTGAAGGAGCTGTCTCATCTGGGTCTTCACTATTTACAGGCAGGTATGAATATTGACGTGAATAGCAAGCGAAGGGTTAACTGCTTCTGATTCTACCAAACTATTAACGCTTTCCCTGTTAGGCTTAGCTCTCCCAACAGTGTCAACCAACACATGTAAACAGTTTGGATCCAGAACAGACACATAGTTACTCGACGTCTCATCAGGATTCAAACTGTTTGATATTCGGTCAATAGTTTGCCCAAATCCGATGGACTCGGAAGTAGTGAAAATTGCGACAGGCCCAAATTTACGCAGACATTATTTTTACAGAGGTATCGGGGTGTAATAGCCACTCTAGTAGTATCTTACAGAGGCATCGGGGTGTAATAGTCACTCCAGTAGTATCTTACAGAGGCATCAGGGTGTAATAGCCACTCTAGTAGTATCTTACAGAGGCGTCAGGGAGTAATAGTCACTCCAGTAGCATCTTTATTTATAGCTCACCATTGCACATCGAGGGCTGAAAGCAAGGCTGTAATAACTACATTATCTGACCTATATAAGCAATTTGAAAAAGAAAATCCCTCAAATTGTCAAAGTTGATATTTTCCTTCAAATGCATTGATAAAACTCTATAAGAGTGTCACCCGGTTTGGATCCTGAGCTGGATTAAACTGTTCATATCGGCTAAAACTACTTCATCCCACAGACTGTAAAACACTCTATCACATGTGCGCAGTGTTCATATCATGCCATATGTGGGCATGGAACCCTTCTCGGTTTAACCTTAAACGTGTTTAGCCCAGTGAAAACTTGGCTTGCTTCATATATAAGACATAAGTTATGTTGTAATGTTCTACAAATATATAATCTGAATGTCAAACACTTCTTTAGTTTTTACATCTGATGAGTTTTATGTAAATAATTGACAATCGCATATGCATTACTATTTCTTTCCATTTTAGCAACATTTTAGCAACATAATTAAGTTCTTCACGAGATGAAAACCATGATTCAGAGGAAGCAACACACATAATACATTGTCATTCAGAGATTATACCAGACAGCAATGAAAAATCATTGGGCCTGGATGATTCGGTTCGAGGTCCAGATTATGTACTATATATATAAAAGGCAGAACTTATGAAAGCTCAGACAATGATGAAACCCTGATTCCAGAAACAGTAGACCTAAATGAATAACATAGATCACAAATAATAAGTGAGACAAGATTACATACACCGAAGGCCTAAATCAGCAAATGTTTAGGATAGAAATAGACAAAACAAATGTTAATAATCGAAGAAAATCAGTTTTCAGGTTTAACAAAGACAGAAATGGCTGTTTTCAAAAGAGATACCTGAAAACTAAAACCAAGAAGTCGTTCCTAGTAATATGAAATTCGAAGATAAGAAGCGGTCATTGTTACAGTTATTGCTCTTACAGGACTTGCTTGTCACTCTCTCTTAAGGATTTAACACTTTCTTTCATTTACACCCATTTTACGCATTTGCAAACAGAGTAGACCCAGATCAGACGGCTCCTGTAGGGACCGTCTGATCAGGGTCTGCTCTGTTTGCTAATTGAATTTGATAGATCCATTTCCTTATTTCTAAAATGGCCACAATGTTAATTTCACCTAACATATTTCAATATAATTAGTTTGTCCATGAATATTCAGTAGGTATTGAAATTTGTAAAATATATAAAACAGGGAAAGGGTTAAATCATGATGAACGGTTGTTTAAACTCTTTACCGCGCTCATCGTGACCGGAGTTGTATTTCACAGCTTGGATGCAGATCAGACCCCAAGTAATTCGACGTCTCATCAGGATCAAAATTGTTTGACACTTGTTCAACAGGTTCCCAGAAGCTAGCGCATGATATTTGGTCAGTACTTTCTCGACTCGGCGGAAGTCGAACTTGCATAAAATCCCAATTTCAGTCGAAGAAACGACTCTATAGAGAGTAGTCATGACATAGCGTTTGTTGGAGAAATGACGAGTTTAGTACAGTATTAAAACATGCACCTCTATCAATAGCCTTTGATCCGAAGTATTGTTACAATGATTCTGGCTTTGTTTCATGATGTTAACAATTTATCTAATGCATATTCATGTAATTAATAATGGCATCATGAATATATACGTCTATTTTTTATGAATATCTGATATTTTGACAATAGTAATTTAAAGCAAATTTATATGCCAACAGAACAGGCCCTGATGAGACGCCTCCTATACAATACATACACAAGTAAACTTAATTGCGTACGTTTTGAGAATTTGAAAGCGGAATAGTAATGTGTACATATTTAAGGAGAACAGTCTAATAGATCTCAAGTATGAATTAATAAAACAAAGTATTTCAGAAAGTTTGGTCTACAAATAAGTAAGCATCTGTGTGTAAGATACCTATGTCAATTAAGATAGTCGTTTAAGACAGATACTACTATACTTATTGTAATAAACGACACTATACTGTGCTGGTATGTCAAGCCAAATATATTCATCCGGTCATGTCATGTTTAATACTTATGAAAATCGTCAAACAGGTAGCTGGGAACCAACAAAACATATACAGTAAACCCTCTCTATAACGGCCACTAAATTGTGTTAATTAGTAGGTATTTAGGTCAAGTGGCTGTTTAAAGCAATATGAAAGTAAAACAGAACGCTTCTATAGGAGCGTTCTGTTTTACTGTCACCTAGATTTAAGCAGCCACCTACATGTACCTTTAACACAAAATACTTGATGTAATTTAGTGACCGTTGTAGAGAGGTTTTACCGTATTTAGAATGTTTTAGGAAAATGGGAACCAACCGATAGTTTTATGTCTGAGATTATGTGGGTGAATTCGCTGTACAGCCCGTATTCTGTTGGTGTCAGCGTCAGCTCCCGTTCTGTTGTCGGAAAATTAGCTCTTTCAATACGGGAAACGAGTGTACATGTATGTATATTTGCAAACAATGTGTAGATCCAGACCAGATACAGTAAAACCTCTCTATAACGGCTACTGAATTGCGTTAATTAGTTGGTATTTAGGGCAGTTGGCAGCTTTAAAAAGCAAGGTGAAAGTAAAACAGAACGCTCCTATAGGAGCGTTCTGTTTTACTTTCACCTTGCTTTAGGCAGCCACCTGGCTGTTTACACAAAATACTTGATTTAATTTAGTGACCGTTATAGAGAGGTTTTACTGTATCTCACTGAGCAGCCCTCTGATCGATGTCTTCATTGTTTGGCTATCAAAATCCTCTAGAAACTATAGGTACATGTATTTTTTACTGAAAGTACTCTGTAGCTAAACACTGATGATAGTCAATTAAAGTTTGAACACTCAGTATCCCTTACCCCGCTATCCGCTTCTTGACTCCCATTACAACAGATTGGATCCAGATGTGACGCCGAGTTACTCGGCATTGTATCCGGCATCTAGCGTTTTGACACTCGGTCAGTAGTTTCTAATATGCTTGTTCGGATCGGAAGTAATCGAAATTGCATCAGATCCAAATTTGAGAGAACATTTCTTTACAGCGAGGTATGTGTTAAAGAATGAGACTATTTCACTTTCTACGCCATTACAAACAAAGAAGACGCAGATCAGAGCGTTACTGTAGGAGCCGTCTGATCAGGGTCTGCACGGTTTGCTAATTGAATAATATAGACCTGGTTCTTCAGTATCTGTCATGGCCAACAATAATATAGACCTGGTTCTTCAGTATCTGTCATGGCCAACAATAATATAGACCTGGTTCTTCAGTATCTGTCATGGCCAACAATTCATGTGTCATTATAAAAAGTTATCTAATTTATATTCATGATGTAATTGTTTCTCATATGAATATTCATGGAGTAAAGGGTTAACCATTTCCTTCATATAAATGTCTTTTGACGCATTTACAAACAGAATAGACCCAGATCAGACAGCTCCTATAGGAGCCATCTGATCAGGGTCTGCTATGTTTTGCTTTCGACATAATAAAGATTTGATTCCAAAGCTTTTGTTAAAGCAAAACTTCCCTTGAAAAGTTTACATTATAAAAAATTAGGCTATAAATACTCATGATGTCATTATATCTTACATGAATTTTGAACAGGGAAAGTGTTAAATAGGCACGCATTTAATGATAAATTATAAAACTCTCAAAATGTTTGTAAATGGGTGAATTTAAGAATTTATTCGTCAATTTACCCTTATATCCACTGTGAAAAAATAATGTCTGATCAAATTAGGATCTCGTCCAATTTTGATTACTTCTTATTCGAACAAATATTTGATAAACTATTGACCGAATGACAAACAGGTTGGATCCTGATGAGATACCATGTAGCTCGGCGTGTAACTCGGCTTGTAACTCGGCTTGTAACTCGGCGTAGCTCGGCATGTAGCTCGGCTTATAACTCGGCGTGTAGCTCGGCGTGTAGTTCGGCGTGTAACTCGGCGTGTATCTCGGCGTGTAACTCGGCGTGTAGCTCGGCGTGAAGCTCGGCGTGTGGCTCGGCGTATAACTCGGCGTGTAGCTCGGTGTATGATTCGGCGTGTAACTCGGCGTGTAACTCGGTGTGTAGCTCGGTGTGTAACTCGGCGTGTAGCTCGGTGTATAATTCGGCGTGTAGCTCGGCGTTTGGTTCGCCGTGTAACTCGGCGTGTAGCTCGGCGTGTAACTCGGCGTGTAGCTCGGCGTATAACTCGGCGTGTAGCTCGGCGTGTAACTCGGTGTGTAGCTCGGCGTGTAACTTGGCGTATAACTCGTCGTGAAGTTCGGCGTGTAACTCGGCGTGAAGCTCGGTATGTACCTCGGCGTGTTGCTCGGCGTGTAACTCGGCGTGTAACTCGGCGTGTAACTTGGCGTGTAGCTCGGCGTCTCATCGGGATCCAAGTTGTTTACCAATGCGAGTCAGATGGCAAATAACGGTTGAAAGGTTGAAAGGACTCAAACGGATACAGTAAAACCTCTCTATAACGGTCACTAAATTACATCAAGTATTTTGTGTTTAAGACAGGTGGCTGCTTAAAGAAAAGTGAAAGTAAAACAGAACGCTCCTATAGGAGCGTTCTGTTTTACTTTCATCTTGCTTTAAGCAGCCACCTGCCCTAAATACCAACTAACACAGTTGAGTGGCGGTTATAGAGACGTTTTACTGTAATTATAATTTATAGGAAATAAAAAGGAACTTATTCAGATATTTAAAGACATGATTCATTGCTTACTGTGTGTTTTAACAAGTAGTCAATTGTTTAAATACAAACAGATACTTACTTGCCTGTAGCTGCTCAATGTCAGATTGTAGTTCAGATATGTAGCGTTCGCGCTGGTAAGAAAATCAAAATGTTTCACCTAGGATTTGTAGTGACGATCTTGGTCGGAGTCTATACCCTTTCCCTGATCTATGTTTAATACAAATTTTAATACCTACTGAATATATATGGACAAAATATTTATAATGAAATAAGGAAGATGTAACATTGTAGCCATTTTAGAAAGTACAGAAACAGGTCTATCAAATTCCATTAGCAAACAAAACAGACCCTGATCAGACGGCTTCTATAGGAGCCGTCTGATCAGGGTCTACTCTGTTTGCAAATGCATGAAAACACATTTATATGAGGGATAGGTTAAGTCATCTGTTGAAAGTAAGTTTTATAGAGAATGCTTTTCATCAATATATTCATATGTTATAGCACTGATATTTAAACCCTCTCAGCTCAGTGCGGGAAACGAGTCACTAATGTCCTTTGCAAACAAAGTAGACCCAGGTGAGAGGGACCCTAGAGGCATCTTCTCATCAGAGTCTGCATTGTTAAAAAAACACATCCCTGAATATTTACGATAAGCTTGACCTGTTTGAGATTTCGAACAGTCAATTTGAAAACTCAAAAGGGTTTAACAAGAATTCGCCAATATTAATTAAAACATGTTTTTATCCTGGCATATGTAATGTAGAATCAGGTGTATGGTATTTCATAAGCAAACTGAGCGGACCCTGACCAGACGAGCGGACCCTGACGAGCGGACCCTGACCAGACGGCTCCTTGTCTGGGTCTACTCAAAGGTGTGAAAACTGAAAATGCGTCTCGACCAAGTGAAGGATTAAAACGAAAAGTACAGTTACATACACATATGTTTACATGTTTCAAATAATCATGGAAAAAGCATCTCATTACATCATCCGTAAGAAAATGTCACTAAATCTCAGACACAAGAGATAGTTATTCTGCCATTAAAGATAGTAAGTCACGGGTAAATGAATATAAAAAAACCCCAAGATAATCTAAGAATTGCATGATAGATAAAGTGTTAAGATTGAAGTAGACCACCTCTCAACTACATACATTTTACACAGAAAAAATAAGATAAACAATGTAGACCCTGATCAGGTGTCCTCTGATCAGGGTCTGCACTATTTACCATCCAAAATCCTCAAGTAGCTTAGCTTCCTGTTTTATACTGAATGGATTATAATGAATGATGGATAATTTCGACTTTGTAGAATTCAGCCTTCAACAGGTTTACCTTTACCTGATATAAACGCTTATACATGCCTTGTAAGTAGAGCAGACCCAGATTGAAGGCTCTGGTAAGAAACGTCAGATCAGGGTATGGTCTGTTCGCTTACGGAGTTACATAGTTCTGTATCTACGGGTTCTGTCATGGCCAGAAAATCCCGTGTCTATATACACCATTATAAAACTTCAACTGATTAATATTCATGATGTCATTATTTCTTACACAAATATTCAGCCTTCAAGGTGTTAAATGGCTGGTTGCTTTCAGTACACAGGAGATCACCATGACTTTTGCAGCGTATCGATTGGCCTACTGATTACAAGAACGTTTTAACAGGAGACGAACTGTACTATCCCTATATATAATATCATCTATATTACACGAGTCTTGCATTAAGGTTAAAAATATTATATACCCTCAGCTGTTCATGTGTGTTGCATATCTTAACAATTTACCTCATTAATATCATGTAAGACATAATGACGTCACGATTATTAATTAGCCAAATATTTTAACAGCATTATTATTTTTTAACAAAGATATGTTCGTCTGAAGCATAACTGTAGAAACAAAATCGATATATGTCATAAACAAATACAGCAGACTCCTATTAGAGTACAGTAAAACCCCGCTAATGCGACCACCTAAAAGAGGTTTAATTATGGGTGCTTGATGCAGGTGGTAGCTTAATGCAGGGCAAAAGTAATACAGAATGCTCCTCGAGGAGCTTTCTGTATTACTTTTGTCCTGCATTAAGCAACCACCTGCTTATAAAGACGCCCATGTTTATTCATTAAGTGGTCGCATTAGAGGGGTCATTTTCCAACATACACCAGCCGAACATACTTACAAATAAAGAAATGGGGTGTTTGCCGTAGAGATATTTTGTCTTGACTTTCCTTACATAAATTCACAATTTATCTATGTAAGCAAGTAAGTTTATTAAAAAGAAAAGGTTATATGACTGCAGATAAGATGTGAAGTGGTCTATCAAAGTCGTCTATTTATCTCGGCCTAATCCTACTCCTTTCCCGGAAAGGCGAGACTAATGAATTGAAGCAAGACAGGGATATAAAGAAATAACCTAATTGTCTAAATACACATCTTACTAACAATCCGAATTAACGTATTTAACTTAGACTTTCCAAATAAAAGTATTGTTGAAAATGCATGAAACTGTCGGTAGCTAACAGAGGGTAGGGCCTACAGTGAAAAGCGTCAAAGTCTCCTTATACATCAAATGGAGTAAAAACTCTCTAACCTGTAATCTTAATAAAGGAGAATTTAGGTCACACTTACAATTAGCAAAATGGCAACATATGTAAGAAAGACAACATATGACAATGGCAACAAAGACAACATATGATAGAATAGCAACATATGTAACAACGACAACATATATGTGACAATGGCAGCATATGTAATAACGTCAACAAAGGCAATATGTGTAACAAAGGCAACCCATATAACAAAGGCTACGTATGTAACAAATGTAACGTATAAACAAAAGGCAGCACATACGACAAAGGCAACACATACGACAAAAGTAATGCATGTAACAAGGTAACACATGTAACAAGACAACAAATATAACAAACACAATCATATAACAAAGGCGAAACATGTAACATATGTAAAAAGGTAACACATGCGACAAAAGCAATACATTTAACAAAGTCAACACATACGACAAAAGGAAACTCACGTAACAAGGCAACACATGTAACAACTGCAACACATGTAACAATGGCAAAACATTAACAAAGGCAAAACATGTAACAACGGAAACAACATATTACACGTAACTAAGACACACCTGTAACAGTGCCAATACATACAACAACGGCTTTAACCCATTACCTCATAGGCTATTTTTAGACCCAACATCTTTGAATAAATCTACAGAAAAGGAGCATTTACTAGCAAAAAGGAAACTTTTAGGACTTTTTGTAGTATTGAAACCATTGTGATAAATAGAGCATTTGCTCCATAGGAGCAAATGCTCTATTTATCACAATGGTTTAAAAAAGTGACTTTTACAGAGGCGTCAAAAGGCGTCAATATGAGGGAATGGGTTAAATAATTTAGCACCTACTAATTGCAAATAAAAGTAAACAAAATATGCTTGATAGGTTAGTAATGTACATCAATTAGATGCACTATCCAGGAGTATAATACTTGTGTTTTCTTTCTTTTTAAATCATAACATTTAATGATAGTACCTACAATAGTACCTCTCTTGTGTATGGTATTTGTGACAAATAATTTAATAGTGACATGAGACAAACTATGACGCTCCGAGACATTCCCAAACTACATAATACAAAAGCATTGTAAGAACTAAGAACGCATAGGTATCTAGAGCTCCCATCGAGTTATATGCGTCAATATCGAATTGGACTAGATTTCCAGTTAAACCTATAGCCACATGCATGTTTAACCATTTATTCCATGAATATTCATGTGAAAAATAACGACATCATGAATATTAATTAGATTATTTTTTTTATAAGGACGCCTGAACACATGCATTTTGCCCATGGCAGAAACTGTAGAATCATAATCCATATATCATTCCACAAGCAAGCAGAGCAGACCCAGATCAGACGGCTCCTATAGGGGCCGTCTGATCTGGGTCTTCTCTATGTGCAAAGGTGTAGAAAGGCGTATTTATTGAGTGAACGGTTATAAAGCATGTACTCGCTATAGCTAGGTTCCACTGGTAATCAAGTTTGTATCCGGTTAAATGTTTGTTAGTATCCTCCATATGCATTTGACAAGTACGGTATCTATTATGTAATTCGTCTATATTCGAAAACTTATTTCATTATGCGTATTTATAGTTTTATCTTTGCCATCAGTATAAAAGGAAAATAAAGTTTATGGTGTGTAACTTTACCGACTAGATTACTGAACGAGGCCTGAAGTGTATTTACAGTGAACATTCAGTGGTATGTATACAATAGTTGGACACATTCGCTGTTTGTTAACGTTTGAAGATCTAGTGAAGATAATCCGTACACGTCGCTTTCATGACCGATAGCTTATTTTAAGCTCACAATTTGATGTCCATATCATTGTCTAAATTTTCACATAATTGTTGGATTTTTTGTCAAATATTTCGTAGATCATTCTATCGCTAACCGCAATTTGAGTCACATCAGCAAACAACGTAGGTCAAGATGAGACGCGGAGTAGTATGTGGTCAATAGTTTCTAGCCGAGTAGCATTTGGTCAATAGTTTCTAGCCGAGTAGCATTTGGTCAATAGTTTCTAAAACACTTGTGTCATGACACTTAGTAAAAATAGTTTCTCAAAAGCTTGTGTCGTGACACTCAGTCAATATTTTCTCAAAAGCTTGTATCATGACATTATGTCAACAGTTTCTCAAAAACTTGTGTTATGACAATTAGCCAATAATTTCTCAAACGTTTATGTCATGACACTTAGTAAATTAGTTTCTCAAACGCCTGTGTCATGCCACTTAGTCAATAGTTTCTCAAACGCTTATGTCATGACACTTAGTCAATATGTTCTCAAACGCTTGTGTCATGCCGCTTAGTCAATAGTTTCTCAAACGCTTGTGTCATGTCACTTAGTCAATTAGTTTCTCAAACGCTTGTGTCATGACACTTAGTAAATTAGTTTCTCAAACGCTTGTGTCATGACACTTAGTCAGTTAGTTTCTCAAACGCTTGTGTCATGACACTTAGTCAGTTAGTTTCTCAAACGCTTGTGTCATGACACTTAGTCAATTAGTTTCTCAAACGCTTGTGTCATGACACTTAGTCGATAGTTTCTCAAATGCTTGTGTCATGACACTTAGTCAGTTAGTTTCTCAAATGCTTGTGTCATGACACTTAGTCAATAGTTTCTCAAATGCTTGTGTCATGACACTTAGTCAGTTAGTTTCTCAAACGCTTGTGCCTTGGCACGTAGTCAATTAGTTTCTTGAACGCTTGTGCCTTGAAACGTAGTCAGTTAGTTTCTTGAACGCTTGTGTCATGACAGTCAATTAGTTTCTCAAATGCTTGTGTCATGACACATAGTTAAATTGGTTTCTGAACGCTTGTGTCATGACACTTAGTGAATTAGATTCTCAAACGCTTGTGTCATGGCACTTAGTCAATTAGTTTCTCAAAAGTTTGATCGAATTCGAAGTAGGCAACTTTGAGCAGACGTTTTATTTGTACAGCGAGGTAAGTGTTAACATTTCCCCTCATATAGACGACTTTGGGGATCTTTGCAAACAGAGTAGACCCAGACCAGACTGTTCCTGTTGCAGTCGCCTAATCAGGGGTTGTTCTGTTTGCTTATGAAATAATATATCTGATTATACAGCTTATGTCATGGTAAAAAATAAATCGCTGTTCATGAATTTTAGCTAATTACAGTAAAACCTCTCTATAACGACCACTTAATTACATCAACAAGTATTTTGTGTTAAAGGCAGGTGGATGCTTAAAGCAAGGTGAAAGTAAAACAGAACGCTCCTATGGGAGCGTTCTGTTTTACTTTCACATTGCTTTAAGCAACCACCTGCCCAAAATACCAACTAATCAGCACAAATTTAGTGGCCGTTATAGAGAGGTTTTACTGTAATGGTAATACATTCATTATTTCACATATAAGATAAAGGGTTACGGTCCATGCCAGACAATATAACACGTAACAATCCGTGCATTAAAATGGTTTCATACATTTGCAAGCGTATGTATTGCTGCAACCCCCAAGATAAAACCTGTCACTGCCAGAGGTCTAGATAAGATGCATCAATTAAAACATGTTCAAAAATAGCTTTTTTATTTCTCCACCAAACCCTATGCTGTGATCACTCTTTAGAGCCGTCCAGAAGAGACGTTTTGTGGCCACAACCTAGGGTTAGATATAGAAATGACGATTTTAGTACTTGAGTACTTCAATGGGGGCTAACTACGTATTATTATGATATCAAATGTTTTGCTACGAGAATTTATGTAGGTATTATAATAGATTGGTTTTTCTACGATGACAACTTTGTTTTCGTAGGAAAACATTTCCTATTTTTTCACCTCCCACTAGTTTCTGTCCTTTTCATTGGATAAGAGCAGCACTTGGTGACCCTCTATGTTTCTATATAGGGTCAGTAGTTGACACACTATTGACATACTGCAACAAAATGGCTGCCATTCAAAACAGTTCGTCTTTTAATCATTGTTTTGATCCACGACATTAGCTATTTTAATGAACATTCACTAAATATAACGGATTGGTGCATTTTAATTATACTTTTTGTTTGCTTGGCCGTGGTTTTTTTATTTGTTTCTTTTTGGTTACGTAAAATGGGACGCGCAACTCTGTATATTAACAATGACGTCATTTTAACGTTAATGTCATTTCCGTAATTATAACAAACAAATAATAAATGTCAATATCTTTGTCAAAATAAATGATGAAAAGTGGTCGATGAAATAAATCAGTTATTGGGTTTGTCACTGACCCCTACGGAATTATAGGGGGTATGCAGGATAAATAGGGGGCTCGAATATCTCCTCGCCCCCTGTTCACCTTACAGACCCCCTATATTTCCGTAGTGGGTCAGTGACATACCCAATAACTAATAATACATACAATGGCTTCGTAGGAAAACAATTGGTATAAAATACCCATATAAATTATCGTAGCAAAACTTTTGATGATAATACGTAGTTGACCCCCAGTGTACTTGAGGGCACAAAATGTGCATCATAATAGTTCCTCCCAACTCCGTTAAGCCATTACCTCATAGGCTATTTTTAGATAAACCTCTTTGAACAAATCTACCGAAAAGGAGGATTAACTAGAGAAAAGGAAAATTTTAGAATTTTATAGTTTGAAACCATTGTGATAAATAGAGCATTTGCTCCTATAGGAGCAAATGCTCTATTTATCACAATGGTTTCACAATTTGACTTTTACAGAGTCGTCAACAGTCGTCAATATGGGGGAAAGGGTTAACATTGGACCCAAAGTTTAAAGAAATGTCATTTTCTTTTCTTTTACTTTGGACCCCAATTTTAAAGAGGTGTTTTAATTCTTCTTAAAACAATATTGAAATCTGAAATACAAGTTTCGTAAGAAAAAGTTGATCAGTAAACTAGCAAGCTCTCAAATCTATATATTTTGCTTCTAAGACCAGCAAATATTATATTATTAAATTTCAGTTAAACATATTATTTCAAAATCATCTGCCACGTGAAAAATGCTAAGTACAACTATGAAAGAAAGAAGCTAGTTGACACAATCTTCTTGCAAAACACCAGTTTGTCTGTTGTTGACACTTATGTTTCAAACATTTAATTGCAGGATTATGGAATAAACTTTATTCCTATCTCTTCCTCGTGTAGGCAAAGTATTCATCAACCACAGGTGACACACTTCCAGCTGAAGCAGGACAGTCACTCTTCGATTTGTGGCTATAGGTTCCACGTCGTCTCCAGCATATAAATTTATCTGGCTCATTGACTAGCTGTGAAGCGATGTTGAATTCTAAACCCACTACTTCATATTCAATTACAGCTACTTCATTTTCACTGATCAGTTTCATAAGTGTTTGAATAGAGTGTCCATCTGTTGTTCCAGCCTTTTAGTTTTCTCAGTCAACTGTTTTATTACTTCTTGAGCGTCATCATTTTTCTGAGCTATAGTTGTTGATTTTCCTTCTTCAGATGGCCATTTAGTTCTACTGATTCAGCTAGGTTTTCTTCTGAAGTCGTGTGCAGTTTTCACACCTGTCTTGGTCCATAGTCTGAACAGTGTTATTCAATTTACATTTACCAACTTCAGGGTATGTAGATCCAGATCCATTATAACAGTTGACCCCAGGATTCAGTGCTTCCTCTGTCCTAGCAATAATCACATGAGGTTTTCATGCTCTTCTGGATTGGCAGAACAGTGCGTAACGGCCGTTGCACCCACATAATTATGTAACACTTTCTCGTTAGTGCTGGGCAGCTATGGAAGGCCCTATATGATACACCACATCGTCCACAAACACTGGAAGAGGTTTAATGAAAGATCTGTCAAATGGCTGGTATCTCCTTTGAGGTTGGGGAATCTCGCCTCCCATTGTAAGAGGCACCAGAACAGTCGCTATCGCTGTGTTCTCCACCAAAATATTATGCGCAGGTGCTGGTCGCGCCCAACGCATAACGTGCGGGGTGTGATGTGCCATATTTCTTAGAGGATCAAGCCGACACTACAGACTCCAAAGTTGTTTTCTATAACGTTTAATTCCAAGTTTCTTCTTCACAAAGTCCAAACAATAGTACACACTATTTTACCCAGAGTTTTCGTATTTCACCAAGTTACATAGATTTACAATTTAAAGTCACTGAGATCTTTCAGATTCTCATAGTAATTTCTTAATTTGAATTTCAGTCCCAGAGAAGTTTCACAGAGTGTTATCACTTAGAAAGTCAGAACTAATCTACCGAAATTGTACAACTCCTTTAGTCCACCACTGTTGGAATTTACACTCCAATTTTAGCTTTTAACAAAACATCTACATTCAAAACAATCAAACATTTAATATTTATTAACAATTGGCCTGAACAGGTGACAAATTATGTACACTATGGTTATTCTGTAAACATGTAATTGGGATAAATATTCAATTTATAAGAGGGTGAAAATTGAAAGGAATCAGGCACATGCCTCAGGATCTGGCACCAAAACAAAGCCTTATGTACAGATTATGTCACTGAATTTTAGGTTGATAATGAAATGGTTTAGTTCCAAATCTGAAATCTAAGCTGAAAATCAAGTATTTTGATATCAAACATGAATACTACATTCTAATAAATTCATCATTTACACTCTAGTTAATTACTCACTATTACGTAACATTTTCGGGCACAAAATGTGCACCATAATATATACAGTAAAACCTGTTTTAAGCGGCCATCAAATAGAGATATAACTATGGGTCTGTAAGGCAGATTTAACTTAATTTACGTCAAAAGTCATGCAGAAAGCTAAAAATAGAATAGGATTGTCCAGAGAGTAGTATACAGTAGAACATGTCTTAAGCGGCCATATAAAAGACGTCGAATTAGGGGTATGTACGGCATGCAGATGGTAGTTAATGCGGGTCAAAAGTAGTGCAGAAAATCTATAGGTGGTTTACGATTACGTTGTCCTACATTAAGCAACCACCTGCTTTATAATACTCATGTGCTCAATAAATGAAAACGCAGGTTCTACTGTATTCATAGTCAGTTTATTTACAAGCAGACATAACATACTCTGATCAAACAGGCCCAGCAGGAACTGTCTGATCTGGGTCTGCCGTGTTAGCAAAGGTGCCAAAAGTCGTCTGTATGAGGGAAAGGGTTAATCCTTCCCCCATAACTACGCCTTATTACGTCTTTGCAAATAGAGTAGACCCAGATCAGGGTCTGCTGTGTTACTCATGAACTAATACAGATATCATTCCACAGTTTCTGCCATGGTCCAAAACCCATGTGGTCATGTGCCATTATTAATCTAATCAATATTTAATGATGTCATAATTTCTTATATGAATATTCATGTAGTAAATGGCAAACTATTGTCCTGCTATAAATAAGGTGTCTACTCAAACAATGTTTGAGCTACTGTCAGCTCTCGCTCTACAACGACCACGTGCGTTCCCACAGAAAGGGTCGTTGTATTGAAGATGTCGTTTTATTTCATGATTTCAGGTGGTTTACCAGGACATAACAGTGGATTATCACTTATAAAGTGATAATCCGTTTTGAACAGTTAATTTATCAACTTGATAATTTCACTGTTACCGGACTACTTGTTCCCCGCGGGGACTTAAACCTACACGAAGCAATCACATATTTATTTCTTCTTTTAGAGGGTCGTTTTGCCATGTTTTGTTATATTTTCAAAATAGTTTCATATGGAAAATATTGATAAACAAGAGTGTTCGGAGGAACACGTGTGTCACCTGCTCGCAACTAACACAAAACATGTAAATATGCTGGAGTGCGAAAATCAGAACAAAGGGGAATACCCTAAATGTATTGCATGCAGAGTAAAGGACCTTAGTTACATCAATGGTCCTCAATGAAAGGAAGACACGTGTGAAATTTGAAAGCTCTATAATGGTTATTTTAGAAGTGACAGCCAAAAAAAGAAAGTGTGACGAAAATCAGAACAATGGGGAATAACTCAAAAAGTATTAAATGTAGAGTGATGGACCTTAGTTACATCAACGGTTCTCAATGAGAGGAAGACACATGTGAAATTTGAAAGCTCTATAATGATTAGTTTAGAAATGACAGCCAAGAAAAGAAAGTGTGACGAAAATCGGAACAAAGGGGAATAAATTCTGAAGGGTGGTGAACCCAAGAAAGCAAAAATTGCAACACAAGAAGAGAAAATTGCAGAATCGGTTTTATTGAGTCTGTTCATGAGCAGTAATTGAACGTGCAACACTGCTCTCGTCCCTAGCACCGGCTTAAGCGGTATTCAATTTTCAGAACAAGAAGTACTGAAATTCATGATCTCGAAGGATCAGAAGGTATAACAACACTGAGAATGAAGTACGGGGCGACGTTTTACGGTATTGCATGCAGAGTAATGGACCTTAGTTACATCAACAGTTCTCAATGAGAGGAAGACACATGTGAAATTTGAAAGCTCTATAATGATTAGTTTAGAAATGAGTCAAACAAAGAAAGTGTGACGAAAATCGGAACAAAGGGGAATAACTCAAAAAAAGTATTGCATGCAGAGTAATGGACCTTAGTTACATCAATGGTCCTTAATGACAGAAAGACACATGTGAAATTTGAAAGCTCTATAATGATCAGTTTAGAAATGACAGCCAAAAAAGGAAAGTGTGACGGACAGACAGACAGACAGACGGACATACAGACAGACAGACGACGGAAAAGTGATCCCTAAGTGACACACTGCCTCTCGGCAGGTGACACAAAAATGAAATAACATCAGTACAAAATGAAATCCAAACTGGGACTCGAACCCAGACCTTCTGTCAGTAAATGACAAGACGTCCTCACATTAGACCATTTGGACAAATGTACTGCTATTTGCACTAATATTTTAGTTTAAAATGATGAAACTGTCCATCAATCGATTTTACATTAAACTTAATAAATTAAATCAAACGTCTGCCAGTACCTGTGCCTAATCTACCAACCTTCTACACCAAATTCAAACCGCCTACTCGATGCCAGCATCAACTGTGACACAAGGCATGTCAACCGCGATTATCTACATGATTCAATAGCGGATTTCAAATCAGTCTTCGTTAGGACATATGCAAATTCCCAGCTGAGAAGCTTTTCATCTGGTGTCATGGAGTCGAATATCACTGGTGGCCATCTCAGAGTCCAACTCTTAAGTTATAGATTAAATACCTCTGCCATCTCCCAGTTGCGGCGTCCTGGGGACAGTGGCATGGCTCCAGTCGCCAAAATCCCCCCTGCATTTGCAACAAGAGAAGATTTGGCCTCCTCCTCTCCTCCCCCTTCTCCTTCATCTTTTCCTCGATCTCACCAGTGTCTCTCCTCAGCTGAAGCTGCCTTTCTCTTAGTATCTGTTGTTGACCCCCTTCTGACTCACTCTCCGATGAGATGCATTCACTCTCTTTATCAATTTTTTTTCTAAGTTACATTTTCGGTCTACTCCTCCTCAGTCTCACTCTCATTCGCTGGTGTTTTTCCTTTTCTTTGAATCTTCACCATTCTTTTGTGGGTTGGGTGGTCCAAGGTGATATCAGGGTCTTCCCCTATGTCCATGGCCTCTGAGTATGACCTCGTTGGCCTTTCTTCAAGAGCCTCAGCCCAGCCGGCCTTCCAGTGTGTTAGAACCATGTCCGACTTGGGCTGAGACTGACACCATTTCTTCAAAAGTTCTCTTGCCGTATAGGCATGTGTAGAGTCCCACCTGGCTATAGCTGTAATCTTCCTGTAATCCATAGGATGTATTGCCAGATAAAATCCATTGTTCGCCCCAAAGAAACTTGTGGGGGACCTCCCTGCTCTCAGGATGAGCAGATGCTTTAGATCAGTAATCCTAGTGAATGTTCTTTGTTTCCTAAGGCACCAGGGACACACCACTCTCCAAGTATGCACCGTTGATGCCAGGTGTTTGTGCAATGACGTCATACTTTCAAATGAATCCTGGCAAAGCCAACACTGCTCGCGCCTGTAAATACAGTAAGGGAATGCTAAGTTACTTGTCACATACACTTGGACATCATTTATATTTTTTGTAAACAACTTGCTTAATTGTTTCAATAAAATGAAATAAGAGTAGAAACCAACATAGTCACTCTTTGCTGCAATCTTAAACCCTATCCTTCCAATCTACATGTATTTCCTATGTCTCCTCCGCAATTCAAATTATTCTGACGCGCCCAAAAAAAGGATTCCAGCCTAGGGTTGATCAGGCCCGTACTAGTAATCAACCCATCCCGGCACCTCCTCGACAATTTCTTTGCGTCTACGAAGGTCCGTTAAAGTAAGCAGCATCCAATACATTAATAATAATAATGATCTGAGACTACTAGTGTAGATACTCTATAGGCAGAAATACGGAAACATGAGAATATCCCTAAAATTCACTCTGAAACTTTAGTAACAGGTGAAATATAACAACTAAATTGGTTTCAACCATATTCTTCGATGCCCTATCAAATATTATGAGATATATGAAATAACATTTCTCAAAGGTTATGCCAGTGAACATTCTGTTACAATGTTCCGAAACTTCGTGGCAATATAATGAACATTCCCTTATATATCGAATGTCGTTATAACGAGTGTTCACTGTACAAGGATTATATCATTTCATTTGTTTGTCATATGGGAATAGCATACACCTACTTAATATTCAGACAGAGTAGTTATAATGAAGTATGGAAGGTGGAACATTGTAGTCATTTTAGAAAGTAAAGAAACACATCTATCATATTCCATTAGCACACATAATGCATTAAGTAGCCGCCAGGCTAAAAGGATCTAATGTCTTGTTTACTTGAATTTCGGTATAAAATGTCGTTATAACGAATGCTCACTGTATTTTCCGTGATATCGAATGTCGTTATAACGAGGACTCATTGTATTTTCCGTTATATCGAATGTCGTTATAACGAGCACCCATTGTATTTTCCGTTATATCGAATGTCGTTATAACGAGCACCCATTGTATTTTCCGTTATATCGAATGTCGTTTTAACGAGGACTCACTGTATTTTCCGTTATATCGAATGTCGTTATAACGAGGACTCACTGTATTTTCCGTTATATCGAATGTCGTTATATAACGAGGACCCATTGTATTTTCCGTTATATCGAATGTCGTTTTAACGAGGACTCATTGTATTTTCCGTTATATCGAATGTCGTTATAACGAGGACTCATTGTATTTTCCGTTATATCGAATGTCGTTTTAACGAGCACTCATTGTATTTTCCGTTATATCGAATGTCGTTATAACGAGGATTCACTGTATTTTCTTTGTATAAACTGATTGAGTAACAAACAGTTGGGTCGTATTTCATCTGTATCTGAGCAGCTTGCAAAATACCAATTAGGTCGTGTTTAGCAGAATAAGGGAATCACCTCCTTTCAGAATGTTTAACCCTTTGTATGCAGGACATGCATGTAATGGCATTTGGAAACAGAGAGCTCCTCCAGGAACAGGATATTTCGAGGGAGCTTTCTACATTACTTATAAATGTTGTACACGCTTTGCAATTTTCGTCTGCAACAATTGTCGTATGCTTCAAGTCTTATAAAAAAAAATCTCATTTCTTGCAAGAAATATGGTCAAAGTTTCTAACATTTTAGATCCTGGTGAGAGGCTGCATTATGTATGATTCAACCTGGATTCAAACTGTTTATTTAGGTAACGACGGTGTTTCCACTTGCGTGTCGCTGTAATTTTGGCCATTATAGAAACTGTAAAATCATTTCTATATTAAATAATCATACGCAGATAGAGCAGGCACTGATCCGACGGCTAGTGCATGCAAAGGCATAGGAAGGCGGATTAATGGAGTAAAAGATTATTAATTACGCGAGCGTTCTATGGAGGTTCTGCTGTATGACCTATTTCACGAAGAAAAAATTCAAAAGAAATGACAAAAATTAATTAATAAAACATGTTGCTTGTCATCAGAATCCTAACTGGTTATATAGGTAAACACGTTTTCTCCACTCGCGTGTAAAGAGTTAAACAGTGATTTGTCTCTCTCCCCCTCTCTCTCTCTCTCTCTCTCACACACACACACACACACACACACACACATCACCACCACCACCACCACCGCTAAAGGAGCTTTCTGCATAACTTTCGTCCTGCATTAAACAACCACCTGCTTATGAAAACAGCCATGTTTGTTCATTAAGCGGTCGCATTAAGAGGCATTTTTCTGTAACCGGTTTCAAACAACCATTAGAAATACACGCATGCATCTCTCCACCCCCCCTCTCTCTCTCTCTCTCTCTCTCTCTCTCTCTCTCTCCCATTCTCTCTCCCTCCCTCCCTCCCCCTCTCTCTCTCTCTCTCTCTCTCTCTCTCTCTCTCTCTCTCTCTCTCTCTCTCTCTCTTTCACCCCACTCTCACTCCTCTTGGCCCCCGGCAGTACACAACAAATTTGGCTACAGTACATATTCGGAAATAGTCAAATAATTACGAGTTCTCAATCCTAGTTCTGATAACGAGCGGAGGTGTCTGATTGGTTGACAGATGTCCGAGACGTTCCGAACGTCAACGACAGCGTCACCCATAACGACGTTATTGTTCCCAGTGACTGGTTGTGAAAGGCCAGCATGGCGCGTTCAGACAGAAAGAGTGGCTGTTTTCATTGGGTCGTTACCCTGAAAAAGTCCTTCAATGAACGGGTAAGTTCTGTTTTCAAATATCACTAATCCTAAAGGCACGAGACGGGGGGTAAACACGTTACCAGATAGTGTGGGAGTGGTCCCTCTGAAAAAGTTAGGCAACCTTGTGTCAGAAGGTAAAGAGAAAGCAGAAATAGGGCCTACTGGTCGAGCAGTTCAGATCTGTTTTTACGAAACGAGTGGGAGGGTGCATTCCGGAATTGCGGGATAATTTTAAACATGCTCTTCCTAAACTTAAGATCACGGAACCCGGAGTTGAAAAATTATTGTCAAACATTAAAACATCCAAAGCAGTTGGACCTGATAACATCTCAAATGTTATCCTGAAAAACTGTGCTAAACAACTTACACCAGCTATCACTAGCATCTACAGCAAATCACTGAGTACTGGGACTCTGCCAAAGGACTGGGTTAACGCAAATGTGACACCTGTGTTTAAGAAAGGAGACGTTCACCTCCCGGAGAACTACCGTCCAGTGTCCTTGACCTCGGTGACTTGCAAGCTCTTAGAACACATAGTGTGTAAACACCTGCTAAATCACTTTGATAGAAACCATACTTTAACTAATCTTAACCACGGTTTCAGAGAAGGATACTCGTGTGAGACTCAACTGCTGATAACTATGAACGATCTTGTCAAGAACTATGAAAAAGGCTATCAAACTGATATCATGATACTCGATTTTTCGAAAGCATTCGATACTGTTCCCCATTGTGAACTTCGATTCTTAGTAAATTAGACAGTTTCGGAGTGCGTGGTAATATTCACACATGGATTAGTAATTTTCTTACTCAAAGATACATGAAAGTAGTAGTAGACGGTGAAACATCTCGAGAGGTTACAGTGGACTCTGGTGTGCCACAGGGCACAGTATTGGGACCTCTACTGTTCCTGTGTCATATCAATGACCTGCCAAACTCTGTCAAGTCACAAGTTAGGTTATTTGCTGACGATTGCTTACTGTATCGGGAAATAAAATCTCAGAACGATCACATTATACTTCAAAACGACCTTGATGAATTGGATAAGTGGGCTGTAAAATGGGGCATGAAATTTAATGCCAGAAAATGCTATTTGCTTAGTGTAAATAACAAATCTATGCACTTTTACTCGTTATGCGGTGAAATATTAAAACAAGTTGAAGAGAACCCGTACCTAGGAATAACACTTCATGAATCTCTTGAATGGTCAACTCATATTACAAAAGTGGCAAAAAGGGCAAATTCAACCATGGCTTTTCTTAGGCGCAACCTAAGAAATTGCACCGAACAGTGTCGTAAACTAGCCTACATATCACTCGTTCGTTCCTTGGCCGACTATGGCGCAGTCATATGGGACCCATACTACAAGAAAGACATTGAAATGATAGAGAGGATAAATAACCAGGGTGCACGCTTCATCAAAAATGACTATAAAAGTAGAGACGAGGGCTGTGTCACACGTATGCTAAACGACCTGGAATTACCGCGACTTCATGATCCCAGAAGATCCAGCAGGTTGATTCTCCTGTACAAAATTATAGAGGGGATGGTGCCAGCCATACCACCAGAAGAGTACATAGTGCCGGCACACGAAGAAAGAGGCGCATCAGAGCTAGGGTTAACAGAGACTACACATCAGTAAACATTGTGGACCGATATATTGTGAATCATGACAGAGGCATCCAAGTAGATAGTGGAAGTAAAACCGACCAATACATAAACTCTTTCTTTGTCCAAACCGCAGTGGATTGGAACCACCTGGACAGTGAGATAGTGAGCGCAAAGACATTAGAGGGTTTCAAGGCAGCCCTTCCTTTCAAATATTTTGACTAATATTGTAAAGTCGCACCCCACCACCCGGTGTTCTACGCCGTAACTGGCCCTGCACCGTATTGAAGCAGAAGCAGAAGCAGAAGTTACCGGCGACCTTGTGATTACACCCACAACTAGCTTAAATTCAAATGCGACGGCCAGTCACTAATCAGAATACAAACTGTTTGGCATTATAACTGTATTTAAGAAATATAGAACTTACTTTGGGGCCGTGGGTCGAAAGTCCGGCTGGAGATCATTCAGATATGACCGGCTAGAGATACGCGAGATAATTAAAGTATGCCCGACATATACGGCGGGGGATCCGAATGCACTGTAACAGAGGTGTGTTATGGAGGCCGAACTACAGATAAAGATGCGTTCCCAAATATATTCTCGAAGAGACGTTTCTAAAGAGTGGCCAAAGTGTAGGGTGTGGTGGAGAAATAAAGATTTTATTTGCGAAAATTATTTAATTTACGCGTCTTATCTGGAGCTCTGGGGGCTGTTATTATAATAAACAAACATTTTTTTTAATCAAACGGAACCTTAATGAGTCTCATTCCGTCTAAAAGTGGAGTGGGTCTGGTGATTCGATGTAAACAGTACATACATGTACCCAGTACAGTTATTAGAACAGTACCCTTCTAGGCTTCTACCTAGTTTTTTCATAAACCACCAACTGGTATGAATGCCTTCACCATCTTTACACTCATTGATTCATGGCCCTACTTCTGATAACCGTGTCATACTTATTGTAAGAGTGTAGAATCTAATAATATAATCTGATTAGTCATATGTTTTGTTAAACTCAAAATCTGAAACGAACTCAGATCAAAAGTTAGAAATATGCATTAGATCACCATTTACACAATGCCCGAATGCCCAATAATGCCGGTCATTGCGCGCAAGTAAAATCTATTCGGAACACATCAGATGAACATAGCGAATTAAGTTACTTATCCGGAAATACACAATGAAGATAATATTCCGAAAAGAGAGTTAAGCTTTTACATCTATTTAAGTATTTCTGTATCCGGAAATAGTCGAGTAATTACGATTTCCCGATCCTCGTTCTGATAACGATACTGTCAAATGGACGTTTCTGATTGGTTGACAGACGTCCGAGACGTTCCGAACGTCAACGACGGCGTCACCCATAGCGACGTCATTGTTCCCAGTGACCGACTGTGAAAGGCCAGCATGGCGCGTTCAGACAGAAAGAGTGGCTGTTTTCATTGGGTTATTACCCTGAAAAAGTCCTTCAATGAACGGGTAAGTTCTGTTTGCATTTGTAACTAAATTCCAAAGGCACAAAACGGGGGAAACACGTTAACGGCGACTAGATCTAAGTGATTACATTTACAACTAGCCTTAAGTTCAGACACGACGCCTTTAGTAACTAATCAGAAACAAAACTGTTCGGCAATCCAACTGTATTACTCCGTGAATATTAAGTAAAGAAATGATGACGTCATGGTCCTCATGGGTATAAATTAGTTTGATAACGACACCTTGACACAGGAGTTTTAGGCTATAGTATCAACAACTGCAGAATCATATCTATATTATATCATAAGCAAGCAGAACTGAACCTGATCAAATAGCTGCTATAGGATCCGTCTTATCTGGATATATTATCTGTTTACAACGGCAGACGTATTTATGGATGAAATAGTTAAGAATTATCTATAGTAATTATAGCATATTGTTACAGTCGATAATTACTTTCAACGATTCTTTGAGTTTATATGTGTAAAACATACTGTGATGCAATAATGGAATAATCGAATAAGCGTGGCATGTATATAATCGTGTCAAGCCTTGTCTGCTGAATAATTAAAATGGTTCCTTTTTCTCAAATATTATTTAAACAAAAAGTTGTATCAAAATTTATTATCAAAGAAAATAATTATGACAAACAGCCCGGATGTTATATGTATGTCAGACGCAACCAACGAGACTAATATGGTCAGGCATATTCCCCACTGTTGTTACTTTCCTTTTATTATAGACCTTTACAAGAAAAGCATTGATGTAAACATCAAAGGGTGCCATTATAAAGAACAGCCATGCTGGTTTCGTTAAAATATATTGTGAAACAAAAATGCTTAGACTATGAGTGATCATGATACTTATATATTGTACTAACCCTTACTGTTGGTCGGACGTAAAACCCAACTCACTCACTAACCCTTTCGATGAAGATATAACTTGTCTGTTATTGGAATAGTGTAAACAAAAATGAAGACAAATGAAAGAGTTTTACATGAAAATATACACTGATTGGCATTATTTTAATATACTCATGCAATCATTCAAAGGTTTAGTTCAGGATATTGCTCTTGGAATTACTACAGACGGAAGTACGATTTCAGACACCATATCAAACAATGAAATAATTATACTTAAAACAACTAAATAATGAGTTTATCCAAAGCTTTTCAATACTGTGAATTTAAGAAATGAATCAAATACCGAAATAGTTTAAATTGTAGTTTGATAGATAATTAGCCCTTTTTATAAATTATTTTAATTGATTATTGAAGGATCAGTCATTATTGATCTTATAAAAGAATAGTATCATTTTCTTTGTAAATTTTCATTCATATATTAATAACCTCTGATAAGATAAGCTTAATATAACACACCTATATTTGCAACAAATCTGGAGTTTAACTGTGAAAAAGAAAATGGTTTAAAATGCCATATGTGGCACAAAGCAAGGTCGAATTCTAATTACACGACATTAAGATATCTCCGATTATGGTCACAATAAGCTCCATTTTTCATATTTTATACAATAACGTACTTAAATTGAATTAATTAATACTTTAAAACTAAAAGAAAGTCTTAAATAAAATGGTTTAAAATGTCATGCGTGGCATTAAGCAAGGTCGAATTCTAATTACACGACATTAAGATATCTTCAATTAGGGTCCCAATGTGCTCCATTTTTCACAATTTGTACAATATAGTACATATATTTAATTAATCACTACTTCAAAACTAAAAGAATGTCTTAACATATAGCTGGGTTTTTAAATTTTAATAAATAGACATTCTGTAAATATTGGGCGAAAAAGTTCTTGAAGTGCATGTGATTTTCATGAAAATGTGTTTATTATGTGCATACGTTCCAATAGACGAACTTCAGCGTCACCGTATTACGGTGCAATAGACTCAGCCTTTCTGACCTAGTGCCTGGTTTCAAGTCGATAATCAACTAAAACATTCATTTATACACCGTAATGTATAGGATTTTTACTCTTAATAATTTATTGGGCCAAACTTTACAAAGCAAATTTATACGTTATACCTAAACTTTCAATTAATCCGCATTCAACCACAAACTGCACACTGGACTGTGCATTTACTGAAAAAAAGTGTAATACTTTACAAAACCTTGAGGCAAGCCTATTGCACCGGAAATTCGAAAGGATCAGCTTTTTAGCATCAATCGTGCATTAATTTCTTTTAATGCAATAATAACAAGCAAATGCTTATTTTTATTTCATTACTCCTGATATGTTATTTACACTCTTAATCGACCAATACATACAATTTACATTGCTCAAACAAGTAACTTTCTTTTTTTTTCAACGGTACAGAAATGACTGCTCCTCTATGATAGATATTGAAGGTATCTTCATATAAAATTGCTTAAACCAAGTAAAATCTACCAGGTATCCACAAATACCTATAGATCACTGTTGTAACTGTCGATGGGCCGCTGAAGGTTGGGCCGATTCGAATTAAAACTGCTGGGTTTTTTGTCATGTCGTCGAATCGGCCCAACCTTCAGCCAAACGTCTACCAGTTGGCCTACAGTAGATCTACCTGTACCGAATCTACTGTAATAGCCTTCAAGTAGAGCAGCAAATTCAAGCCGCTTTACTCGATGCCATCATCAACTGTGACACTAGTCGGAACAAGTCAACCGTGATCACCTTTCAAACCAGCATCTTCCCTGACTGCAAGTTCCATGTCCGGTTATTAGATCTATGTATCTAACAAGAGTGTTTGGAGGAACATATGTGTCACCTGCTCGAAGCTGACACAAAAACTGTTAATATGCTGGAGTGCGAAAATCAGAACAAAGGGGAACAAGTTAATGTTGTAGGCCTATTGCTATGCAATACACATGAGTCCCCCACCGTATTAAAAGAAACCTCCACTGACCCACCAACCCATGGTGTAGCTGACAATGGTATAAACATAACAAACCTGAATGCAGTGATTGTTTTACAAATTTCCTTGCGCGAGTCCTGGGACTCGATACACTGCATATCTGAGAGTCCCCAAATTGAAAAAAAGTCCAAGTATTCTTTGAGAATACATTAAAGCACCCAGTCAAAGGTATTTGTAAAACTGGCTTTTTCATACTAGAAGCTGATGAAAAACTGGGTAGTGATCATAATTGAGATATCAATAAAACTTCAAAATTATTTTTTTTAGAAATTTCAATGCATTATTGGGACTCACATAATTTGAAACTTTGCATCCCCAGAGATTTTTGTGAGTACGGTACTCGGGACTCGCAGGTAAAAAATCACTTGAATGGTATTTGTAAAAATAAGAAGAAAAACCAATGACAAAAGGGGAATAACAAATATAATGATGCTAGAGTTATGACCCTTGTGCATGACACTTCCGCTCATCATGCTTGTTCCATATGTGAAGTTTCAAATGAATTGAACCAATAAATAAAGAGTAATTGTCTGGACAAGAAAATATTAAAAAGGGAAATAACTCCAAAAATACTGATGCTAGTGTTATGGCCCTTGTGCATGACACTTTCTCTCATCATGCTTGTTCCATATGTGAAGTTTCAAATGAATTGAACCAATAAATAAAGAGTAATTGTCTGGACAAGAAAATATTAAAAAGGGAAATAACTCCAAAAATACTGATGCTAGTGTTATGGCCCTTGTGCATGACACTTTCTCTCATCATGCTTGTTCCATATGTGAAGTTTCAAATGAATTGAACTAGTAGATAAAGAGTTATTGTCCGGACAAGAACATATGAAAAAGGGGAATAACTCCAAAAATATTGATGTTAGAATTATGGCCCTTGTGCATGACACTTCCTCTTATCATGCTTATTGAATATATGAAGTTTGAAATCAATTGAACCTGTAGATAGAGTTATTGTCAGGACAAAAAAATGAAAAAGGGGAATAACTCAAACAATAGTGATGCTAAAGTTGTGGCCCTTGTTCATGACACCTCCTCTCATCATGCCTACTCCATGTGTGAACTTTGAAAGCTCTATCATGATTAGTTTAGAAATGACAGCCAAAAAAGGAAAGTGTGACGGACAGACAGACGGACGTTCTCGCGGATTGAGTGTTATGTGACTATTCTTTTGTTAAACATAGTCACATAAAATGGAAATTTAGTCACATAAAAAGAAAAAGACAAAATATCTTTGTTCCCAATGTCACTTAACCATCAATACGTGTGAGCGGACGGACGGACAGACGGACAGACAGACAGACGACGGAAAAGTGATCCCTAAGTGACACACTGCCTCTCGACAGGTGACACAAAAACAACTCCCGTTTCGGAAACTCAAACTCTTTCTCAAATTCTCCGTTGCGCAGACTGTTAAAAAGAATTCCATTGTTTTCCGGCAGTGACAGTGAATATTCAAAACGTGGCATTATCCATTAGTATTTCCTTCCTGATAATGTTGGCTCAGTTAAAGCCCACAACTTACATGTTTTCTGTTATAAAGTCTCGGTTTCGTCCTTTGTTCGTTCCCCATCGCGTTTGTTTCAGACAATATATGGCGGACGTCTGACTTATGACGCAATATAGTATCTATGATTTATGACGTCAAAATGACGCGCAGTAATACAAACAAAATTTTCTTTTAGTTTTGTTATCAGATATACAAACTGAAGTCATACAATATAATCCCTCTGTGTTAATCATTTTGAAGTTATAAAAGATATTTTGTATGGACATTTAACAAGTTCTTAAAAGATTATATAGAACTATATTTTCTGTCGTGAAGCGACATCGTGAAATACGGTCTATCACTGGGGCTCCCCACGGGGAGCAAAATTTTAATCGTACTTTCGATTTCGTTAGGACATAATTCCGTTGGAAAAAGTTTTATAAAGTTGAATAAAAGTATGATATAAATAGAATATTTGTTATTTTCGGTGGAAGATCGAAATTTATTTCATCTCGTGAACACCAGAAAATAACAAATATCCTGTATATCATGTAGAAAATCAATTTTCAGCGTTTCTTCCTTGTTATTGCATGACACCAGGATATTTATCATTGGAGTTCCTAAAAACGATGCGAGCGAATCAGGTTAATTTAAATCAATCCTGGAAAAATATCTCGATTCAAATCGATTGACAATCTTTAAAAGTGAAAATCACAGCATAAAACATGAGTTGAAAAGAACAAAACACACCTGTTAGATGTTTCAATCGACTGATATCGTACAGGGGTGGGATGGGTAGGGGTGGGATAATGAATATCTTAATTCTGGCAAACGACTGAGTCTCAAAGAGGTGAGCAAGGTCGCTACTGAAAAAAGCATAAGTGCCTCACTATTCATTCATTCATGTGATATATTTTCGTCGATCCTCAGTGGGCTAAGTTCCGGAACCAATTTATTGTAAGGCTTCGGAGGAGCAATGCCACTGTCCACACGAGGGAGCTTGTCAATGAGACCGGTACACCGGACCTTGTTTTTACTAAGCGGCCAGTGTCGCCCAGAATAAGTGAGTATCTTGTTTGTTGTTAAATGCTGTGGGCAAAATTAAATATAACAATTGTTGTTTTTCTTTCGTACATAAACAGTAACACTCTCCTAAAGTGACCACTTTTATTTATGAATATAGATCTACACATAATGTCATTGGTTTAAGCATTTTTTTTTGCTTAACCGTTACGACGCTGAATTTTCAAATGGACTAGATTTTTTCTCTATCCCAAAACCAAAAACAGGTCCAAACCAAAAAACAAAAAAATGGTGAGTATAGATCTAGTTAGGGAGTTTTCCAAAGAAAAATGTACAATGACAAACAGTGCTGATCCTGATGAGAGGTAGGGGCCAGCCTCTAGGAGCATTCTCATCTGGGCCTACACTGTTTGTAAAGGCCATTAGTGATTTGTGTCCCGCACAGTGAGGGTCGTAAGTAATGCAGAAAGCTCCCACATGTATAAAGCCCCAGTGCATTTAAGATCTGTAATAAGACCTCTTCGGTGGTCGCTTCAGAGGACCTACTGTAACCCATTCTCGTTTGATTCAAACTTTTGAAAAAGTTGCCATGAAAACATGTACGAAGTCGTCTTTCTGTCATGAAAGCGCTATCAGTATTGAAATTAATTGGGCAAAGAACTACCAACAGCATTACTGCTTTACCATTCACTCCATGAATATTCGTGTAAGAATGAATTACATCATATATATTAATTAGATTAATTGTTATTACAGCACGTGGGGACAGAAAGTTTTGGCCATGGCAGAAGCTAGAATCATGTCTATTTTATAGCTTAACCCTTCGCTTGCTATTCGCGTCAGTATACCTACCTGTAAATAGTGAAGACCCAGATGAGACAGCTCCTGCAGGAGCTGTCTCATCAGGGTCTGCACTATTTACAATTTGATTGTGCAACCAGTGCACTCCACAACAGTGATTGCACAGCGAAATACTTGTACACGGTGTTCAAGGATATATGTAATTATACAACAGGGCATGGGTAAAGAAGGAGAAATGTATTTTAAAATTCAGCAAGAGAAGGGTTAAGCAAACAGAACAGACCCTGGTCCTGTAGGAGCCGTTTGATTTGGGTCTGTTCTGTTTGCAAGGGTGTAGAATGGATTACTTACAGGGTAAAGGGTTTAAAAGCGTGTTTCATTTGATCATTAAAATAAAGTCACAGACAGAAATTCTCAAAACTGATAAGAGTATTTACTTTAGTATGTGTTATATTGCTATAATAGAAGTGCATTCTCATAGTTTCCTGATATGCCTGACTGCTGTTTAGCAACCTGCATGGAATTGAAGCTCAGTTTAGTACAAATTTCTATATATACAGTAAAACTCGGTTATAACGAATTCCAAGTAATTAATGCAAAAATGTTGTTTTATGAGTGTAAGTACTGAAAATCTACTGTAGTTTTCATATTAACTTTACAAAACTTTAACAGCAGTTTCACCAAGACTTGAAGTGTGTTGTTTTAAAAGTTGTTACTATTATGTGGAAATGTGTTTTTAATTGATAAATGTTAGTTTAGCTCCAGGCAAAACCTTTAATATCTGATGTATACAAGGTTTTTTTTTACATAAAACTGCATGAAAATGGAATTTTGAATTTTTACGTATAATTTAGAATTTGCAGATGGTTTAATTTTTGCGCTTAACAAATTTGCTATCGATAGAAATGATTTTATAAATACAAATGTAATTTATTTTTAAAGTAACTGTCATTTAATTTTTTTTTTTTTTTTTTTTTGCGTTTGATCAGTTTATATAACATGTTTACCCATTCCTTCATGCCTACGCTTGTAGACACCTCTGTAAAAGCCACTTTTTGAAATTATTGTGATAAATAGAGAATTTGCTTCATAGAAGTTTCAAAACTATACAATACTAAATTCTCCTTTTTTCTAGTAAACGTTCTATTTCAGATTTATTTAAAGAGGTTGGGTTGTGAATAAATCTACCGAAAAGGAGCATTACTAGAGAAAAGAAAAATGTTTAGAATTATGTAGTTTTGAAGCCTTTGTGAATATCACAATGTCTTCAAAAATACTTTTACAGAGGCGCAATAAGACGTCAGTAGGTAAGAACGGGTTAAGAAATGCTCAAATTGAAATTAAAACCACATCCAAATCATTACTTCAGCCTGTGTCTGTGTGTCATAGTTAAATACAATTATTTTATAGATGACGCTGTAACCGACCAGGCCGTGCAACGGGTCCTCCAAGCTTCACCAAAAATGGTTGTGTCTGCATCCATTCACAGCCTGCACCAACTGGAAAAGGGTAGGCTATACCTCTTTCTGATATACATGTAGTTATAGTACCATACAACCCTTACACCATGCCTTATCAGTCTCATAGTGTTGATAATTGAGTTTGCAGTAAATCTGTTTTATGCGACAATCGATAATGAGTCAAATATTTAGGTTTGGAGGCAGGCGATGGGTTAATGCAGGACGTAAGAAATGCTTAAAGCTCCTTATGAGAATTCTGCATTACTCTGTCATGCATTAAACAACACCAAGCAAATACCTCCTATAGTTCACCCATATGCTGGCGTTTAAAACAGGTATCACTTTACACCGGACGTACTTCTTATTCTATCATCAGGTTATAGATTTGACACTTTCTAAACTAGACTTCTATAAACCAATTGTAAATATTACGCCAGTGCCTTCGCTTCAAACGTATTTCATACTACTTGACAGTGTCTGCTTGTGTTACAGATATGGATCTGATAGAGCAGGCCAAACAGGTGGTCAATGCCGATACCAAGGTGGTGAAAGCTACACCCAGCCAGAGTACACATGACTTGGAATTGAAAGGTATGCTTACCAACTCCTTATTTACTTCTCCCTCCAAGGTCCCTTCCAAAAGCAATTTGTGTTCATAAACTGTATATTCTACACCATACAAGTCAACGCAACTTACTCTTTGTGCTGATTACGATCTGATCTGATTCTTATTATTTTGTGTGCGAGAGTTACGTGGCTGCTTTAGTCACGATATAACGTGCATCACATCTCTCAACTCACGCTCTCATTCGCGTTCTACCCGTAGAAAAAGAAAAGAAAAACCGTTTTATTTTGTATAAATCGACAATGCTATATTCAATATAAAAAGCGCATACATTAGTACAAGGAGGGTGAGGAACTAAACCTGAGTTACAAGTACATGCATACAGTTTATGGACAGCCCAGACCCAGATCAAATTGCTTCAGTAGGAATAGTTGGATTTAGGTCTGCAGTGTTCATAACTTAAGTAGCACAGGTTTATATAGTTTTGAATGATGATGATTACAGTTCGTGGGCACAGCAGTCCTACAGGGAGCGTCACACACAACAGGACACGGCACCAAAAACACCACCAGACAGGAAACAGCACAGCTACAACACAAAATGTTACAAATGTACAAAAGACATAAAACATTTACCATTATAACAAAGACATTGAGTAGAAGCAAGAGTAATGCCTTCGAACGGTCAGTAGCCAAAACAGGCTACCGGGGCTTAAACCAGCTTTGCGGGTACCTGATACTTCACTTATCCCACCTTCACCCAAGTCAAATATTAAAGGGAAAATCCCCATCCAGGCAACTCCATAATTTGCATTAGATAAAGAAACAAGACGAATACTGATGCAAGGCATTGGATCGCCGGGAAATTTGTGTACAAGGAAGGTTTTTAATAAGGAACTGTTTTGTTAAGACAAATGAAATACAACATTTCATTAAAAACTGAACGAAATATGTAGCCTCTAGAGTGTAATGACGTAGTGACCTAGTTTCGAACCCGACATGATCCATATTTGAACTTGACCAAGATTGCATGTGGACAAACATTCTGATAAAATTTCAGTAAGATCTGATAACATTTGTAGCCACTTGATGTGGCATCTCAACGGACAACAGACGAGGGACATCCAACGATCCTAAAAGCTCAGCATGAGCACGTCGTGCTCTGGTGAGCTAAAAAAAATGAGGATAAATCAAAGACCTATATATACTATGGCATGCTGATAAAGAACTCTGTTGCAAACTGTAACAAGTAAATACCTGGTAAAACTATTATGACATATGCATTGTTGGAAGTATCACATGAAACTTGACACAAATATCTAGGGCTGTCATTGATTGGTTCAGAGGCATATTGACGATACCAAAACGTAAGAGGATAAAAATTTTATCCCGTCTCTACAGCCGCTAGTGACGTAATAAAGGGGTAGCATTTTAAAACTAAGTTTATATGTACAGTAGAGGTTTATTTGTATAGTAGGTGTAGGAATTTCTTCTTACAACAGGAACTATTTTAAATTTTTCTACAAATTTGTTTTACCAAAAATAACGTATAAGTTGAAAGAAAAAACACTTAATATGGATAATTATCATTAACTATCATTAAAAAAAAAATAGAAAGGAAAAAGAGAGAAAAAAAAGTTTCGTCAGCGGTAAGAATCGAACCAGGGCTGACTGCACGATAGGCGACCGTGGTAACCACTACGCTATCAGGCCAGACATACTTCAAGGGAAATTGAAGATGTATATAAAGTTATCATGCTACTATATTGACGACTTTTTTAAATAAAAATAAATAAAACAATAAAACTTCATTAAAACATTTATCACTCTCATGATAATTTAATCAATAAATTTGATAAATTTCTTTTTAAACATCGTATGAAGGTTTTTACATCACATATTTCACTACATCAATAATGCAGATAGAAACTATTCTCTGCCACGCTCTCATGAGCCAATTCATTTGGTTCTCCCCACCGATATACGCTGAATAGACCTTGTAAAACTTGTCGCTACCCCTCCTACATGGGTAAATACTTTTGAACATTCCATTAGTGATCGCCGCTCATGCGGCGATCAATAAACACAAACTGAATAATAGCCGATACTCGACAAATGTAAAATATATTCTCATTGAAAGGTAGTTAAGTAATGGTTGGCTGATGGGGAGGGTGGGTGTCAAAAGTACATGTAGGAGTCAACATTTATTATTCATGCTCAGAGATGACCAATTAGGCTTGGCAAATAACAATGATTTTGAACATGGAAATTGGTCAGAGAATAGTCGAGGAATCTTGCTTTCTATAAATTTCGGGACTCCGTAATATAGAGCAAATGTAATGTAATCAAATTCTGAGGGAGCTTAAATGTAATGTATTCAAATTCTGAGGGAGCTTTCCGTATTAACTTCGTCTTACATCAAACAATCACCTGTCTTAAATATACTTCATTATACCCCCACCACCTGTGGCGGGGGCTATATAGGAATCACCTTGTCCGTCCGTCAGTGACTCGCGTTTTTCCGGGACATTTGCTTTTTCTTGAAAACTATTTATGATACCACCTTCAAACTTTATACATAGTATAAGTATTATGTGAGGACGATCTTCTCTATGTTTCATAACTCTTGTACAAAATTTGACAGAATTATGCCCCTTTTTGACTTCATATTTTGTCTCTTAATTGGGACATATTTTTGGGACATGTCATTTTCTCGAAACCTGTTTATGATATTGTCTTCAAACTTGGTACACATTATGAGGATGATTAGAGGATGTGCAGGCAACAAAATTTGACAGAATTATGCCTTTTTTTAACTTCATATTTTGTCTCTTAATTGTGGTTTTCCGGGACATTTGCTTTTTTCTTAAAAACTATTCATGATACCACCTTCAAACTTAATACATATTATAAGTGTTATATGGGGACACTCTTCTCTATGTTTCATAACTCTTGCACAAAATTTGACAGAATTATGCCCCTTTTTGACTTCATATTTTGTCTCTTAATTGGGACATATTTTTGGGACATGTCATTTTCTCGAAACCTGTTTATGATATTGTCTTCAAACTTGGTACACATTATGAGGATGATTAGAGGATGTGCAGGCAACAAAATTTGACAGAATTATGCCTTTTTTTAACTTCATATTTTGTCTCTTAATTGTGGTTTTCTGGGACATTTGCTTTTTTCTTAAAAACTATTCATGATACCACCTTCAAACTTAATACATATTATAAGTGTTATATGGGGACAATCTTCTCTATGTTTCATAACTCTTGCACAAAATTTGACAGAATTATGCCCCTTTTTGACTTCATATTTTGTCTCTTAATTGGGACATATTTTTGGGACATGTCATTTTCTCGAAACCTGTTTATGATATTGTCTTCAAACTTGGTACACATTATGAGGATGATTAGAGGATGTGCAGGCAACAAAATTTGACAGAATTATGCCTTTTTTTAACTTCATATTTTGTCTCTTAATTGTGGTTTTCCGGGACATTTGCTTTTTTCTTAAAAACTATTCATGATACCACCTTCAAACTTAATACATATTATAAGTGTTATATGAGGACAATCTTCTCTATGTTTCATAACTCTTGCACAAAATTTGACAGAATTATGCCCCTTTTTGACTTCATATTTTGTCTCTTAAATGGGACATATTTTTGGGACATGTCATTTTCTCGAAACCTGTTTATGATATTGTCTTCAAACTTGGTACACATTATGAGGATGATTAGAGGATGTGCAGGCAACAAGGGTTGTAACCCTAAATTCATTTTGAGGGAGTTATTCCCATTAGTAACTTTTCAGAAGCGATTTTTTGTCCAGAGCATAACTTCTCTCAGGTATTGTAGGCACAACTGTGAAATATATATGGATAGAGTGTGATAAGAGGATATGCAGTCAACATGGGTTGTAACTCTAAATTCATTATTGAGGGAGTTATTCCCTTTAGTTACTTTTCATAAGCAATTTTTTGTCTGGTGCATAACTTCTAAAGTTTTGTAGGTACAACTATGAAACTGTGTACATATATGGATAGAAGGTGATGAGTGGATGTGCAGTCAACAAGGACTGTGACTCTAAATTCATTTTAGAGGGATTTATTCCCATTTTCATAAGTATTTTTTGTCCAGAGCATAACTTCTCAAGTACTACTTCTACATTTCTTCACCAATGAACCTCAAATTTTGCATATGCATTTATAATGATGTGTAGATGTGTATGATATAATTTTGATGCGAGTCATTCCTTGACTGGACTTAAAAAAAATTATTTCCACAAGTGTGAATGAAAGGATTATTGAGCTATTGCCTTTTGTATTGAAGTCATTGGATCTTTTGACAAAGTGGTGGGTGGGGTATCAATCACCTTTAGTGATAGTTCTAGTTTGAGGTGTTCAGATGTGTATATGCACGTATGTATATAAAACAGTTTAAACTACACAATAATTTATGTAATCTAAAATTAAAATTTGATTGAAAAACAATAATCAGTCTGTAGTTTGATAATCACAGAAACCTTCACTGAGTGTCTGACTACAGAGGAGCGTCGATATCTCGAACTCGGATAACTCGAACTTCGGGATAACTCGAACTAAATGGTCGGTCCTTTACGAAATTTACAATACAGAATTGCCCTAAAATGTATCACTACGCATATCTAGAAACACATTTAACAGCTTAATGCAAGTCGAAAGTAATGCCGGAAGCTACTACAGGAGCTTTCAGAATTACTTTAGACATGCATTAAGGTGTGAACTTGAGAGAAATAATCAAATTGTCAAGATCAGAAATCGGCTAACTCGAACCTCCGTTTTCTCGATGTAATTCGTATGGTCGCTTGAAGTCGAACACCAACTGTATTTAGGACAAAGCCATTCAGATTAATATCAGATAACCCATCACTGCTAGTAGCATTTGTAAACTGAATTGCCGTAGACGTGCAACAATAAAATGACCACACATGTCATTGAATCAGTTGTGTCAATATGACAAAAACGTTACAAAAAGCTAGAGTACAAATCATTCTTCACTCGTATTTCAGCATTTGCTGCTAACTACATACAAGACATAGTGCATGACTGCCAGGCCAAGCTTCGAGCTGAGGCAACAGTAGCCTCTCCTGGATCGCCGACACCAAGCGCCATCTCTGGTACTTAATTTAAAATTACTTGGTAGTGTATATTGCACCACAGTTACAAAATATGTAAAGCTTCGAGTTCTATTTTAAAAACGGCGTTCGTTGAAGTTAATTTGTTTGCATATAAATTGCTATAGCAATATTGTTAAATCGAGTAGCAAATAAAAACTGTTCATGCCCCCAACCCGATCGGGGGGGGGGGGATATTGTTAGTGTCTGTTTGTTTGTTTGAGGACAACTTTAACGTTGGCGATAATTTTGTAGCTGTTGCACATACATACTTCAAACTCGGCATGTATGTGCAACTTGTGGAGGCAAACATATTAGGGGTGACTTATTAAGGTTAATGTCATATATAAAGGACAAAGGTAAAATTACGGGTCAAATTTATATTTGCGATAATCGGAGGCATAAACTACTAGTACATTTTGCAGACCTAATCTAAAAAAATCTACAACATGTACATTGTACATATCATTCTAATGGCTTAAAGGTGGAGCGTCCTCTTGGAATCAGGTTGTCACGGTTTCGTGCTCTATTTACAGTTTTGCTTCCTCATTTGAGTTTCAATATAGTCGGTATTGTGAGGTTAGAGCCACTGTTCAATTAACTACGATCGATTGAGGTTAGACACTTTACTAGTTAGAGATAAAGCTTCGACTTGTTGACATTTATTATACAATTCCGTTATTCCGTAATTAGGTGATTTGGATTTTATTGGAACGAATATATTTGCTATTCTTTAATTGTTTTCCAGTTTTAAAGTCAGCTTTTCACTGTTTTTAGATTTTGCCGGGCAATTCTCCATGAACGTCATCTCTGGAGAAAAAATTAAACTCGAGGCTGAGGTCCTGAGGACCTCGCCTGAGTCCATCACTTCCAGTCTGGCTGAAGGTAGGTACACATTCAATTGTATCATTGAAAATGTTATCGCTCATTATTCCTATATATAAGTAAGGTTGTAGTACGTGGTCCATCATTAGCCGTTTCAATGCTGAAATTTTAGAGTGGACTAGTTGTCCATCTTGTGTTATTGGTAGAGTCCAAAGGGTATGGAAGGGTAACATTTGCCAGACGATTTTGACAGACAACCAGTGCGGACCCAGATCAGAGGGCCCCTGTAGAAGCCGTCTGATCTGGGTCTACGCTGTACGCAAATGACAGTTCAATGCTATGAAATGGTTAAGGATATCCCAATGTCATCTTTAGCTCTTTGCACAATAGCGGTGAATGCAGGATAACAAAAGAAACAAATTGGACCAAGTGAGACAAAGAGTAACACTTAGATCCAAAATATGTGACACTCTGCCTGTATTGCTGAAGACAATTGGATGAAAAATAACATTGATATTTTTTTCCTAGCGCTAAGACTAAACTACCTTGGCAACTGTTTGCTTTTTATTTTAACGGATAACAACGTTTAGCGAAGTAAAAACTGACCGTAATCATTAGTTTTGAAATAAATATCCAGGCCTTATGCCCAGGACATATATTTGTCATGAGGACAAATTATATAGTGCAGTATAAAACTCAATTTATTTGTCTTAAACAGAAATCGCCGACATAGCTGTCCGGGAATCGCTAACAAACATTGCTGCAGACAGCAATGAATCGGCCAAACGACGCCCAAAGACAGTGAGCGAAACCATTGGTGAGTTACATAATATAGGCATCAAATATTCAAATATAATGCTTTATAGTTTAGAAAGTTACCACTACCTTATACACAAATTACATTTTAGAAAAGAAACAATAGTTTAAGTTTGATTAATTACGACACTAAACGTGGGGATACTTAGGGTGCAACAACTGGTCACCCTTAAACTGCTGGAATCTTTGAATCTGGTTCATCCCTCTCATAATATTAATTAAACAAAAAATTGTATCAAAATTTATCACGGGAAATTATTTTTATTACAAACAGTATGCACCAAGAATCCATTTGCTCTGGTACACAGCCGTTTGCAATGGTCTTATATATATATGTTCTGCACATTATTGGAATATGGACAATTCTAGATTTGCCCTGCGCGTTTTAGGAATTCCAATAATGGCGGACAATATTGGACTTCCTAAAACGCGCAGGGCGATTTTTGAAATAGTGGACAAAGTTGGAATTCTCCATTTACATACATTTATAGATTTTCAATCATAATATATTTTATTCATCACCTATACGAATTATACTGTACGACTCTCAGACAGATTCCAGTAGAATACTGAAAGCATAACGTAAACTCGTCACTGAAAATCCATGAAATTGACAAAACAATGGTTGTTAGTATATTCTTTAATCTCGTGTTTATTATACCCCCCTTTTGAAAAAAATGGGGGTATATTGCTTTGCACATGTCGGTCGGTCGGTCGGTCTGTCGGTCTGTCGGTCGGTCGGTCGGTCGGTCGGTCGGTCGGTCGGTAGATCGACGGTTTCCGAATGATAACTAATAAACGCCTTGGCCTAGAATCTTCAAACTTGCTGTGGTGGTTGGTCATGACAAGTAGATGACCCCTATTGTTTTTGAGGTCACTAGGTCAAAGGTCAAGGTCACCATGACCTAAAATGGTGAAATAGTTTCCGATCAATAACTGCTCAAGGGTTTGGCTTGGGATCTTCAAACTTGCTGTGGTCGTTGGTCATGACCACTAGATGACCCCTATTGATTTTGAGGTCACTAGGTCAAAGGTCAAGGTCACCATGACCGTAACTGGTTAAATGGTTTCCGATCAATAACTGCTCAAGGGTTTAGCTTAGAATCTTCAAACTTGCTGTAGTAGTTGGTCATGACCACTGGATTACCCCTATTGATTTTGAGGTCACTAGGTCAAAGGTCAAGGTCACCATGACCTTAACTGGTAAAATGGTTTCCGATCAATAACTGCTCAAGGGTTTGGCTTAGAATCTTCAAACTTGCTGTGGTAGTTGGTCATGACCACTGGATGACCCCTATTGATTTTGAGGTCACTAGGTCAAAGGTCAAGGTCACCATGACCTTAACTGGTAAAATGGTTTCTGATCAATAACTGCTCAAGGGTTTGGCTTAGGATCTTCAAATTTGCTTAGATGGCTGGTAATGACAACTAGATGAGTCTAATTGTTTTTTTAGGTCACTAGGTCAAAGGTCAAGGTCACCATGACCTCAACTGGTGAAATGGTTAGCGATCAATAACTGCTCTAGGGTTTGGCTTAGGATCTTCAAATTTGCTGTGGTGGTTGGTAATGACCACTAGATGACCCCTATTGATTTTGAGGTCACTAGGTCAAAGGTCAAGGTCAGCATGCTCTTAACTGGTTAAATGGTTTCCGATCAATAACTGCTCAAGGATTTGGCTTAGAATCTTCAAACTTGCTGCGGTAGTTGGTCATGACCACTGGATGACCCCTATCGTTTTTGTGGTCACTAGGTCAAAGGTCAAGGTCACCATGACCTTAACTGGTAAAATGGTTTCTGATCAATAACTGCTCAAGGGTTTGGCTTAGGATCTTCAAATTTGCTTAGATGGTTGGTCATGACAACGAGATGAGCCCTGTTATTTTTTTAGGTCACTAGGTCAAAGGTCAAGGTCACCATGACCGTAACTGGTGAAATGGTTTCCAATCAATAACTGCTCAAGGGTTTGGCTTAGGATCTTGCTGTGGTGGTTGGTCATGACAACTAGATGACCCCTATTGATTTTGAGGTCACTAGGTCAAAGGTCAAGGTCATCATGACCGTAACTGATGAAATGGTTTCCAATTAATAACTGCTCAATGGTTTGGTTCGGGATCTTCAAACTTGCTGTGGTAGTTGGTCCTGACCACTAGATGACCCCTATAGTTGTTGAGGTAACTAGGTCAAAGGTCAAGGTCACCATGACCTTAACTTGTGAAATGTTTTCAGATCAATAAATGATCAGTGGTTTGGCTTAGGATCTTCAAAGTTGCTGTGGTGATTAGTCATGACCACTGGATGACCTCTATAGTTGAGGTCACTAGATCAAAGGTCAGGGGGTCGGGGGGGGGGTATACATGTTTTACAAACATCTCTTGTTACAAATGATTAGAATCGCGCAGGGCAATTCTGGAATGGTCCGCCATTATTGGAATTCCTAAAACGCGCAGGGCAATTCTAGAATTGTCCATATTCAAATAATGCGCAGAACATATACTCGGTTCTCGCACTTTAAGTGTTTAAATAATTTGATAACACACCTTCTCAGCTTGTTTAAAATTAACGGTGCAGTTGGAAGTTAAAAGTTACATTTAACATTACGTTGTTTGCTTTCAGTGCTGACTTTGACATTGACCTTTGTGTAAATAGTCTTACATCCCATGCTATGTGTGCTGCATGTTCTCAGATAGATAGTTGTACACAGACGGTGGAATCATGATTACCCATGTCAACAGTATGCAACTTGATGATACTCGTAGTATCATGATCAAAACGTTTTGACATTCCAATTGTAATTCTTAACCGTTTCCCTGTTCTATGCTTATTTCAAATTTCAATACCTACTGAATATTCATGGACAAAATAGATGTAATGAAATACGGAAGGTTGGATAATGTAGCCATTTGAATAACCAAAGACCCATGTATTTCAAACTTTATTAGCAAACAGAGCAGACCCTGATCAAACGGCTCCTCTAGGAGCCGTCTGATCTGGGTCTTTTCTGTTTGCGAATGCGTGAAAACACATTTATAAAGGGTTAAGAGAAAGGGTTAAGAGAAAGAGAGGGGACAATATTTTTTTAAAATTGCTTTAGAAAACCATATTTGCAGACAACAAAGATTTAGCTATAATTGTTATACTAGTGTTGGATTGAATTAGCAATGGGTGTCGTGAGACATTTAAGCAGTTCTGTTCACTTGATGAAAAGTTGTTAATGACTGTAAATCAGTCTCTAAAGTTAAATCAGATGAATGAGAAGTGTCAATGTATAGGTGAGATTGCTATGATGGCATACCTTAGTTTGCTTGTCACCGACAAAGCCATAGTAGTTTTAGGTTTTACTCATTTACATGTATATCGTAAGTAGATAAAATGTGATCATAATTCTTGATCAACTACGTGAATGTGTTTTCTTTTACAGCGGCACTTGGACTCGGCCCATCTTTCATGGATGATGGGCTTCCACGTGTTGATATCTAAAGTAAGTGTCTTGGCTTGTTTGAATTGAAAATTAAAACTGAATTCATGACATCGTGATTAATTATTAAAGCTATATTACATTTACGTCAATGACATAAAGTAGAGCATTTGTAAAATATCAACAAACAGAGACATCCTTAATCAGCAGCTACAAGAGCTATCAGATATGGGTCTGCTCTGTTTGCGAGATCGAGCAGTAAAAGGGTTGAACTATGACCTTAACGTTATTTAAATACGATGTTTTATACAAACATATCAGAAATAAGATACAAGGCATCGATTTATCTTGGCTCAACTACCATATCTTGAATTGATAATATATGTATTCAATAAATAAATGATAAATTGTACAATGCAGTCCACGTTTATAAAGTTGCTTGAAGAAATGCAGTTTATGCTGAAATTGCTTGAGATAAATTGTAAAAACAGTGGTAAATTGAAACACGACGAACTTTACAGACGACAATATGTGACAGCGAAAACGACAGAGACAGACAGATAGATCTTTGTATAAAAGGCAATTTCTTAATGTTATTTCTCAAATGCATTATATCTACAAGAAGCCACGCATTTTCCACAATGTGAAATGATAGATGTTAGAGATGTTGCGAGATTTTTCGATAACAATTTATTCTTTTCAGTAATCATGCCTTGTTTTCTTTTTCAGGGCCTTTATTTTTGTGGAGCAACGCTGGTGTGCGTCTTTATAAAAGAAAAAATAACAAAAATATTTTATATGCATAATTTTCATGGTAGCCAATATTTTAACTCAAATGTATTTTTTTTTAAATTTCAAAACACATATGATATTGGTCCGACAGTTCCTCACGCCTGATATGCCAAACTATTTTACCATATATGGTTTTATTAGTATTGTTGTGCACACACGTTTTCCTTGTTTTCTATCACTTTATACAATGGTTGTTAAAATTTAGAACTTCGAATTTTCGTTAACCCTTTCCTTCATATAAAGGTGTATTCACGCATTTGCAAACAGAGAAGACCAAGATCAGACGGCTCCGAGCAGGGTCTTCTCTGTTTGCTAATGGAATCTAATAAGCCTTTCTTTACTTTCTAAAATGGCTACAATGTTCCACATTCCAATTTCATTAAAACTATTTTTTCTATGAATATTCAGTAGGTATTGAAATTTGGAATAAACATAGAGCAGGGAAAGGGTTAACGAACGTTCTCTAAAATTTTGATCATGCTCAATTTGGTCACTGTGTTTTGTCTCGGAGGATTCTCCTTTACTTGTTTTTAAAAGCTAGCAATATATCTAACCCCAATCAATTCATTTTGTTAAAAAAATTATTTCGTTTCTTTTTATTTTCTATTTCAACCTTCATCCCTACAATCACGACCTAACTGTCATTTACAAACGGCTTGGACCAAGATCAGTCGTCGAGTAACTCGGTGTCTCATCAGGATCCAAGCTGTTTCACGCCCAGTGAGTACGTTTTGGTTAATCATCATCCTTAATACCCATTTCTTCTCGAACGTTTCTGTGTTTGGTTTTAAAACGTTCTCAATTACATACATTATACTCCTACGAAAGAAATTTTCCAAAATATTTCAAATGTTGCTATGTTTGGTTTCAAAACTTTCTTAATTAATCCTCTAAGCAATTTTGGTATTTTATACACGACATTGGGCAACTTAGTCTGACTTAGTGTCCTACCCGACATCCATCCCCTCCAGAATTGTTGTTTTCGGAGTTAGGTATTGACTAAAATACTTGAATAATTGGGGACATCTGACGTTTCCTATAATGTAGAAATTTCTTCATCTTTCTTTCAAAATCATGATTAAGAATTCAAACAGTTTGAAGCCTGGTGGGACGCCGCCGACTTTAACAGCATCTCATCTGTATCCAAACTGTTTGCAAACGCACTTTAAGCTTTACTATTGGCAGCGAAAGAGTTAAATATAATTTCATCCCGTGCAATACTGTACCAAACCATAGGTAACTGTAGCTACAGTGGCCATTTGACATTCATGGTAACCTCTGGCGTGACTTTAGAACCAGTAAGTTAATATCTGACGCCAACCGCTCCATGGCCTACCATATGGTAAAGTAACCTACACAATATGGCAGGCAATGCAGTGGTTGGTAAGTTAAGGATGACAAATAGTTTCTATTTTGGCTATTTTTATTTTGTTTTTTAAATAGTACATGCATTTTAATATCGTATCAAATCATGGGTAACCTCTGACGTTGCTTTAGAACCCACCAGTAAATACCTGACACGCACAACCTCACAACTCACCATATCGTATCAAATCATGGGTAACCTCTGACGTGGCTTTAGAACCCACCAGTAAATACCTGACACGCACAACCTCACAACTCGCCATATCGCATCAAATCATGGGTAACCTCTGGTTTGGCTTTATAACCCACCAGTAAATACCTGACACGCACAACCTCACAACTCACCATATCGTATCAAATAATGGGTAACCTCTGGCGTGGCTTTATAACCCACCAGTAAATACCTGACACGCACAACCTCACAACTCACCATATCGTATCAAAGCATGGGTAACCTCTGGCGTGGCTTTATAACCCGTAAGTTAATCCCTAACACGCACTGTCTTACAGCTCACAAATAATATCAAACTATAGGTAACCTCTGCCGTGACGTTATAACCCGTAAGTTAATACCTAACTCTCACCGACTCACAACTCACCATATCATTTCAAATCAACGGTAACATCTGGCGTGGCTTTAGAACCTGTAAGTTAATACCCGACACCAATAGCTCCATCGCCTACCATATCGTAAAGCAACTACACAATCTGGTAGGCGATGCAGTGGTTGGTAAGTTAAGGTTGATATATCGTTTTCTAATTTGGCTATTTATTAATTTTTGCATAAATACTTAAACTGCTCTGATCTAATATTTCGACCACTAAGGGCCTTTGTCAAAGATTATCATGTCAAAATACTTCTCTTTGATTTTATGGCTGAATGCATGTAACAAAAATGTGACGTGTATTTTGACATGATAATCTTTGACAAAGGCCCTTAGTGGTCGAAATATTAGATCAGAGCAGTTTAAGTATTTATGTATTATATTAATTCCCTATTTTGGAATATTTACTTCATTATTAATTTTTGGTTTAAATTGTATTTTATTTTCATATAAAATCATTGGTAACCTCTGGCGTGACTTTAGAACCCGCCAGTTAATACCTGACACGCACAACCTCACAACTCACTGATCATAAATCATAGGTAACCTCTGGCGTGGCTTTATAACCCATAAGTTAATACCGGTCACCAACCGCAGCACAGTTCACTAATCATATCAAATCATGGATAACCTCTGGCGCGGCTTTATAACCCGTAAGTTAATACCTAACACGCACTGTCTCACAACTCACCATATCATATCAAATCATAGGTGTCCTCTGGCGTGGCTTTATAACCTGTAAGTTAATACCTAACACGCACTGTCTCACAACTCACCATACCATATCAAATCATAGGTGTCCTCTGGCGTGGCTTTATAACCTGTAAGTTAATACCTAACACGCACTGTCTCACAACTCACCATACCATATCAAATCATAGGTGTCCTCTGGCGTGGCTTTAGAACCTGTTAGTTAATACCTAACACGCACTGTCTCACAACTCACCATATCATATCAAATCATAGGTGTCCTCTGGCGTGGCTTTATAACCTGTAAGTTAATACCTAACACGCACTGTCTCACAACTCACCATATCATATCAAATCATAGGTGTCCTCTGGCGTGGCTTTATAACCTGTAAGTTAATACCTAACACGCACTGTCTCACAACTCACCATATCATATCAAATCATAGGTGTCCTCTAGCGTGGCTTTATAACCTGTAAGTTAATACCTAACACGCACTGTCTCACAACTCACCATATCATATCAAATCATAGGTGTCCTCTGGCGTGGCTTTATAACCTGTAAGTTAATACCTAACACGCACTGTCTCACAACTCACCATATCATATCAAATCATAGGTGTTCTCTGGCGTGGCTTTATAACCTGTAAGTTAATACCTAACACGCACTGTCTCACAACTCACCATATCATATCAAATCATAGGTGTCCTCTGGCGTGGCTTTATAACCTGTAAGTTAATACCTAACACGCACTGTCTCACAACTCACCATATCATATCAAACCATAGGTGTCCTCTGGCGTGGCTTTAGAACCCGTTAATTAATACTTGACACCAACCGTTCCATCGCCTACCATGTTGTAAAGTAACTACACAATATGGTAGGCGATGGAATGGTTGGCAAGTTAATGATGATATCTAGTTTCCGTTTTGGCTGATTTTTTTCTTTGAAAATTGTACATTTTTAACATTGAATTTTGAATGACAGGACAAATATTAAGATTCTTTCCGTGAAATTGTAGTAAATTCTGAGTTCGTTCATTTTCGGCATGTTTTGGTATTTTGCATATTTGAGCGTTTGTTTTTTTACGTTGTTAAGAAAATTTAACATTGCTGAAGGTCTACAAATCTAACAAAATTTTAGGAAAAGAAACTACAAAAAATCGTTCTTAATATTTTCACTTCAACTATTCCAAACTTTAAACAGGTCAAGCTTACCGAGAATATTCAGGAATCTATTTTTAGAAAAGTTTAACATAACAGACACTGTCAGACAGTACAGACCGCGATTAGAGGTCTCTTCTATGAACCCTCTCATTCGGGTCTACACTGTCTGCAAAAGGACATTAGTGACTCGTTTCCCGCACTGAAAGGCTTAAACAATATTGCAAGAGATAAACTTTTAACTCTTTCCTTGTCATGCATTGTCGTCTGCAAAATTTGTCTTCTGCTTCAAGTCTAATTTTCTTTTTTTGTTCCCTTTCTTTCAAACATCATAGTTTGGATTCCGATGAGATGCCGAGTTACTCCGCATCTTATTTTGGTCTAACCTGTTTGCATAGGTACTCACAGATTCGCCATCAGCATAGTCAAACTACATCAAAAGTGTAATCCTTGTCCACCCGTCTATGCCTTTTTTCTCTATCCCAAATATGGTTTTCCACTACTAATCAACTCCTATAACAATATTGGACTTCAATCAAATCTTCGCTTTAATAAATTTAACATCTTTATAAATAAAAGTAATATCAAAACCAGGCATAGCACGTCTCGGGTTTGTTTTTTGTTTTTGTTTTTTTTTTGGGGGGGGGGGGGGGTGAAATAGAATATTTTTCTTCTTTTTCTGCTTTCGCTTTGTAAATCCTTACACAACCAAACTTTATTAAACTGGACCACATTTTAAATACTTCCAATTATTTTAAGAGTTCTAGATACTTACCGGTATGTCAAACACAATATAATCCTGATGAGACAGCGATTGACTCAAAGCTCCATCTGTACTCTATCTGTATGCAACTGCCATTTAAGCAACGCTTGACCAGATAATGGTTAAAATTCATATAGCTCAATCTGCAGTTTCTATTTTGGCAATTTTTTCTTCGAATCTATTTTTGAATATTAAATTTTAAAGGACAAGTCAAATATTTATATTCTTACTTTGAAAGTATAGTAAATTGTGATATCTGTCCGTTTTCGGCATTTTAATATTTTGCATATTTTAACTTTTTTTGTATTGTGGTATTTTTTACATTATTGAAGAAATTTAAACATTCATGAAATTCTAAACGCAGCTTGCGCAAGTATTTTGTCTACAAACAAACAGCAGAAATCGTCCTTAACCCTTTCAGCGCTAAATTTTCAAATGAACTATTCCTAACTTTAAACAGGTCAAGCTTACCGAATTATTCAGGAATATATTTTTACAGTGAAATATGACAAACAGTACAGACCCCGATGAGAAATCTCCCCTATGAGCATTTTCATCTGGATCTGCACTGTCTGCGAAGAACATTGGTGACTCGTTTCCGGCCTTGAAAGGGTTAATGCCCTCCAAAACATTAACTCAGTATCTCTTAAACCTTACAACAAAACAGTAATTCAGTATCTCTTAAACCTCACAACAAAACATTTAACTCAGTATCTCTTAAACCTTACAAAAAAACATTAACTCAGTATCTCTTAAACCTTACAACAAAACATTAACTCAGTATCTCTTAAACCTTACAACAAAACATTAACTCAGTATCTCTTAAACCTTACAACGCTGACTTTTCAAATGGACTATTCACAAAATTTCAACAGGTCAAGCTTTTGGTGAGGGTTTGGGAATTTTTCTAAAGAAAAGTGTAACATTACCAACAGTGCAGACCCTTATGAAAGGGTTCCTCTAGGAACCTCTCATCTGGGTCTACAGTGCTTGCAAAGAACGTTAGTGATTCGTGCCCTGCACAGTAAGAGTAAAACGTTATCATAAACAGAAAGGTGAAGTATATATGTTCATTCCTAAACGTGCATTGTCTGCAAAAAAAACTGTTGTCTACTGCAATTTTATTTTTCTTTCATTTGTTCCATGTTCTTTCAAAACTCATAACCGCAGTTTGGATTCCGATGAGACACCGAGTTACTCGGGATCTTATCATAGTCCAATCTGTTTACATAGGTAGTCACTGATTTGCCATTGGTGTAGTCAAATAACATCACACAGATTAAAGATTAACCCATTTGCTCCCACGATCCTATATATGGGACGTAGGCAAACAGTGTAGACTCTGATCAGACGCCGCATAATGCGGCGTCTGATCAGAGGCTACACTGTTTGCTGATAGGAATTTCAATATAAAACAAAACGAAATTGAAAATTTAGGTCATGCACCCCTTAGATAAAACATGGACAATTCCAACGTATAAACATGGAAGAATCCACTGGGAGCAAATGTATTTTTTTTATAACATTTCAATGGTTCTGTAGAAAACTGCAATATATGACATTTAGAAGATTTCACAAAACAATTGTTTTTCTGTAAACTACCAGTTGAATTTATTTTCATTTCTGTCGAAAATTGCAAATCAGATTCAGACTCAATCAAAGTGGTCCCTGATGAGACATAGATTTATTTGGCGTCTCATCTGGATCCAAACTGTTTACTGAAGTTTTCACTTCTTCGACGAAGTGCACTCTAGAACTCCTGATGCACGGGGAAATTGCTATTGGTATTTAAAAAGTCCAAGTGGTCATACTATTTCAAATATCAATCAGCTGCACATGACGAACAGAACTTAACTGTATAAATTGGTAGGAAATATGGGTTGGGTTGTGAACTGTGATACAAATAAAACTATGTGTGAGACGGAGCAGAAGTCGGTCTTGGGGAGCTGTCGTTAAAAAGTTTTCTTTCGGCTTACCTTTAGCTTTGGCATGTAGTTATTCAAAAGCATGTTCAAATCTTACTAAAAGTACTTGCCTTTCGGCTTAACCTTAAGTGTTGGCATGCACATATTCTGAACTATTCTAAATCTGACCTCCTTTTTTTTTTTTTTTTACATGTTTCACTTGTCTTACTGACAAGTGCGTTTTGTTTTTGGCGTATATTGGCTACTTTGATAATGTGCTTTTTACTTGTTTAAAAATACAAAATACTGGCAAGCACTGAAATACTACGTGTACAGATCATACATGAAGGAAATACAAAATGTCAGTAAAGCGAGTCTTTGTGTTTTAATTACTAATTATCCCTCACGCACGCACACACACCGCCCTTGCTTGTTTATCGCCCTTTATTTCCCCCTTTTACCGCAGTAATATCACAGATGTAACATTGGCAGCGAAAGAGTTGAAACATTCAATATTAGCAATTAGCATTGTGCTTATCAGTTTTCAGTATAGGTTTTGCTGTTCCATTTCCGTCCAAACTTTACCTGTTATGGAGTCTTTCTGACCAGGGTCTGTTTCGTTTGCTTATGAAATTATATAGATCTGATTATACAGTTTCTGCGATAGCCAAACCTTTCTGTGTTCATATACTCTTGATGTCTTTATTTCTTGCATGGGGAGAGAGAAAGAGAGAGAGAGAGAGAGAGAGAGAGAGAGAACCATGGACAATGCAATTCCAGTCAGGCAATTGTATTCATCCCATCGCTGCCACCAAGTGAAGCACGTACCCTTGGTAATTCCTGGTCACCCAACCAGCCAGTAACCGCAGTCCGTCGCTTAATTTTTTAACATTTTTCAGCATTTAAACCACGTCGCCAAACAGCTAGTTTCCCGGCAAGATGATTTTAACCCTTCCCCCCAGAAATATTCATTTCAGAATGTGTTACTGCAAGACTTTTCATGGACTTATTTTTATCATTAAACATTATTACATGGAAAGTTTCGACTGTGACAGTCACTTCATTAAATCAGATCTATATTGTTCCATACGCAAATAGAGAAAAATCTGGGACTAGTCTATTTACAAAGGAACCAAAAGTCGTCTTTTTGAGGGAAAGGAATAAAGTGTCTATATATATATATATATTAACCCATTCCCTCAAAGGCTATTTTAAGATCCAACCTCTTTGAATAAATCTACCGAAAAAGAGCATTAACTAGAGAAGATGGTTTTTTTTTTTTTTAGAATTTTGTATTTGAAACCATTGTGATAAATAGAGCATTTGCTCCTATAGGAGCAAGTGCTCTATTTATCACAATGGTTTCAAGAAGTGACTACTACAGAGGCGTAGAAAGGCGTATTTATGTAGGAAAGAGTTAACAGGCTCGCTCTGTAACTAGTGTACCCCTTCACTTAGCCGAGTATAACTAGCACACCGTAGGTGGGTGCACGATAACCTACAGCAAGACCCCGCTAATGCGACCACCTAAAGAGGTATAATTCTGGGTGCTAGATGCAGATGGTAGCTTAATGCAGGACAAAAGTAATGCAGAAAATTGCTTTATCCTGTATTAAGCAACCACCTGCTAATAAAGATATCCATGTTTATTCATTAAGTGGTCGCATTAAAGGGAGTCTACTGTACTAACAATTTGGGTCAAGACGGGACACTGAGTAACTTGTCTCATCAGGGTCCGAACAATTCTGGCTGTAATGTTTTAGAAGATAATTTGAATGGAACTTGTGGAAAGAGTTAAGTCTGGCAATTATAGCAGGCAGCATTTTTGCAGACAATTATTGTAAAGCATGAATAGAGGTATTGGGCATTGTTGTCCACACTCAGGGCTAGACAATAACACAAATGCATTTTAGTAGTGTTTTATTTGTTTCTTATCTGTAGACAAAAAGCATACAGAGATATATATTACAAAAATTTACCTATAAGAAAAAAAGGCCAACACACAGCTTTTAAAACAATCACTTACACAACAGTTGTAGAAGGTGGGTATAAACTCAGCTAGCAAACAAGTATTTAACCCTTTACCTCTTCCATGAATACCTACTGACTAGTCATGGACAAGATAGTTATAATGAAATATGGAAAGTGGAACATTGCAGCCATTTTAGAAACTAAAGAAACAGATCTTTCAAATTCCACTAGCAATCAGAGCAGAACCTGTTCAGACGGCTCCTATAGAAGCCATTTAACCTGGGTCTATTCAGTTGCAAATGCATGAAAACACGTTTATATGAGGGAAAGGGTTAACTGTTGACAGGGACACCTTCTGATGTCTGCAATCAGAGCAGACCTAGATCTAATATATGTTTGCTTCTGAAATAATATAGACCAGATTCTAGTGTGGTAAAATCACTCTTTCCATATTGTGATTATAACAAGTTCAGCTAATTAATATTCATAGTCATTACTACATACATGAATATTCATCAGATATGAGCATTACATTGAATATTTACGCCTTTGACAGAATAGACCCCGAACAGAACTATCCATAGTCTCTTTTCTACATGAATATTCATGGAGTAAAGGGTTAATATAATTCTTGAATTAAAAATAGAAAATTTATTGGCATGGCAAATGGTTGAAAATCATATCTATAATATAAAAGCAAACAGAGCAGACCCTGATCAGACATCTTCTACTGGAACTCTCTGATCTGGCTCCACTATTTGAGAAGGCATAAAAAGGTGAGACTTATCAAGTACCATGACAGTATATACACAGTAAAATAACTAGCATGATCATGGGTTCCTGTGGCAGCAGACTCTAAGGGTGACAAATAGCTTAGGCCCTTATCAAAGTAGCACCTAATCAGGGTCAAAACTGTTTACAGCAATAACTGACAAGGTTTTTGTCTGACGTAACTTTCAAATTTTTCTTTTACATTTAACCCTTTCCCTCCTACAAACTTTTTTTCATGCCATTGTAAACAGATCAGGCGGCTCGTGTAGGAGTCATCTATCAGAGTCTGCTCTGTTTGCTTATGACATTATATAGATCCTTTTCAAAAGTTTATGCTAAAGGTAAAAATCCCGTGTTCATATACCACTATGAAAATTCAGCTTATAAATATTCATGATGTCATTATTTATTAAAATAGTATTTATGACAGAAAGAGTTAACCCTTTCCTTCATATATATACCTTTTCACACATTTGCAAACAGAGTAGAGCCAGATGAGACGGCTTCTGTAGGAGCCGTCTGATCAGGGTCTGTTGTTTGCTTATGGTATAAAAAAGTTCTGATTCTACAGGTTCTGTGACTTCTGTCTGAACCAAAACATCCTGTGTTAATATACCATCAGAAGATTTTAGTTTAAAAATATTCATGATGTCATTATTTTTCACATAACTAGGATTAAATTTGCATGCCATGCACTTGAGGCCAATTTGAGGTTAACCCTTTACCTGTAAGAACTAATGATGTCATGAATATTAATTAGATTATTTTTAAAAACAGAATATGAAAACAGGAAAGTTTGGCTGAGACAGAAACTATAGAATCAGATCAATATTATACCATAAGCAAACAGAGCAGATCCTGATCAGATGGCTCCTGTTAGAGCCTTCTGATCTGGGTCTACTCTGTTTGCAAGTGTGTGAAAATGCGTTTATTGTTAATGTGTCTCTCATTCCATGCCGGTGGGGTTCAACTGAAATTATTTAATATGACTGTGAAGGTCTTCTATAATGAATACGAAAGTCAAACTTGGACTCTGCAAATCAGTTCACATGATACCAGATGATTAATCAAGTAAGAAAAAAATCAAACCATGAATATTAATTAGATGATTTTTCTAATGGCATTATAACCATGGGCATGTTTTACTATGGCAGAAACAGTACTGCACAATTAGTTCTTAGCTTGGTGTTACTAGTCACCACTTAACTTTCTGATTTTGTTTTTGTCTTTTTCACAATTTGAAGAAAAAAAGGTTGACAATGAAGTATTTTCTAATGATTCTTACTGTTCTGGCTACTACTTTTTAAATTCTAGCGCCAACCTAGATATCTATATTATTTTATAAGCAAACAGAGAAGACCCAGATCAGACAGATCAAGTTGGAGTCATCTGATAAGGGTCTGCTTTGTTTGAAAAGACATCCCTATCAGGCAAGGGGTTAATGAACGCCATCGTGATTATGTGACTTCTGTAGAACCTTTTTCCCTGTTGAATACCAGTACTCATGTAAGAAATTAGGACACCATGAACATTTATTGGCTAACTTTTTATATTAGCATATGTACACAAGATGTTTTGGTTCTGGTAGTAACTGGCAGTCTGATGTATTATAGTTTCATAAGCAAATAGAGCAGACCCTGATCAGATGGCTCCTAGAGGACCTGTCTGATCTGGTCTACTCTGTTTGCAAAGGCGTGCAAAGGTGTTTATCCCATTCCCTCATAGGCTATTTTTAGATCCAACCACTTTGAAAAAATCTACCGAAAAGGAGCATTAACTAGAGAAAAGGATTTTTTTTAGAATTTTGTAATTTGAAACCATTGTGATAAATAGAGCATTTGCTCCTATAGGAGCAAATGCTCTATTTATCACAATGGTTTCAAAAGGTCATTTTTTGCAGAGGCATAGAAAGGCAGATTTATGGAGGAAAGGGTTAATTGAAGGAAAAGTGTTATACACACAATGTACATTCAGAACGGTCTCTTTGTGAGCTTGCTATCTGGGTTTTCATTTCTTGTAACATTGCATGATGAAACATTGCATATGTTGATAAATGTCAACAAAGATTTAGAAAAGAGGAGAACTAATTTCTTATTTCTCCACCAAATCCCATATTGTTGGTACTCACTAGAATTGCCTCAATGAGGCGATTCTAATGAGTACTGACAAGATAGGGTTTGGTGGAGAGAAATAAGAAATAGATAACATAGAATACCTCTATGCATGTACTCTTCTTATCTGCAGCTCTGGTTGAACAGTGTAGATCCTGATCAGACACATTATCTAAGATGCAGCAGATTGTCTGGGTCTACACTGTTTTCAAATCTCAGAAGACATCATTTTTTGTCATGGAAAAACTGAAATATTCAATACTAAAATACCCATATTACAATGAAGAACTGCATTCTTACCTCAAATCTGATACAGATTAACTAAATCCAGCAAAACCATTGATTTCTATTATGAAACCATCCCATTCTTCAAAACTTTGATGTGTCAGTTCAAAATACATAAAATACTGGGCTGTGTAGACAATTAACCCTCATCCTGCCCCAATAAGCAAACCTACAAATAGCTTGGATCCAGATAAAATGCCCAGTAATTCTACATTTTGGGATCTAAGCTGTTTGTCATGGGTTTAATCTAGAATTGTAAGCAACAGTTTAAATAATATCCCAGCCAGATCCTGTTACTGTCAAAAACATCAAAAAGGGGCTATAACTCTGGTTATACCGTTATAACAGTCCGAATTAGGTGGAAGGCACTCAGACAAAACTCTGCGTACAGGGATACGGAAGACGGATTGGCAACCTGACTGCAATATACCCCTAACCATCATTAACTTTGTTATAGGGCGTATAAAAATCAACTATTGAAAGTAAACTGGCCTCCTTGCATGAGGAAATGGTCTTTGATCTTTGTTTCTGCTAGTGAGATGGATGGTGTCCATTAATCCTTTTTTCAATGATTATTCATGAAAGAAATAATGACATCGTAAATATAAAATAACTGAATTTTAATGACAAACAAACAGAATGTTTTGGGCATGCAAAGGCTCAACCCTTTACTCAATAGATATTCATAATTATGCATTTGCAACTAGAGTAGATCCATGTCCAACAGATCACACTACCATGGTCCAATACTTCTGTTTATAAATGCTATTTACAAAATTCATCTGATTGATATTTATTAAGTCAGTATTTCTTACATGAATATTCACCAGGAAAAAAGATCAGATCAATACAATTCTATAAGCACTTAGAGCACACCCTGATCAGATAGCTCCTACAGTAGCGGTTTGATCTTGGTCTACTCTGTTTGCAATGTCATACAAAGGCATCTTTATAAGGTAAAGGGTTGACCCTTACTCCACTGTGAAACATTAATGTCTGCTTGAATTTGGATCTGGTGCCATTTTGACTACTTCTGATTCAATGGAGCTCTTGAGAAACTACTGACCAAGTGTCAAACAGTCTGGATCCTGATCAGATGCTAATTACTAAGCAACTCATGTGGATCAAAGCTGTTTACATATGCATTTCAGGTTATGAATACTGGGATAAGGGTTTAAAAGTTGATGGGACTGAAATAGTCTTCTGTTAATATATCTTCTAATCTATATAACACATGGAATGCCCTTTGATTAACATCAATTCAATAATTGTACAAACAAGCAGGTATAGTCAAGCAATCTATCCTCCCCCAACAGAGACTGCTCTTAGCATTTCTATACTGCAGACTAATTTCTTGACAAACTTTTAAATAAAATTGAGATCAGGGTTAAGGTTGATAGAGACACCATAGAGTACTCTGTGACACTTTGCCTGCCCAAGATGCATCCACACAAAAAAATTGAAATCCTAACTCAAGGGCTTGAGGATATATCATCCGGTAAAAATTCTTTTTTTTTTTTATTAAAACTGAGGTCAAGGTCAAGGTTACAGAGACACCAATGCAGTATGTAACATTTCCCTCTCCAAAGATGCAAATACAATAAATTTCAAAATCCTATACAAAAGGGTTGAGAATATATTATGTCGACAAATTTCAGATAATTTTTTTACTAGAAATGAGGTCAAGGTCAAGGTCAGAGTGACACCAAAATAGTATGAGACACTTCCCCTTCCCAAGATGCACTCACACAATAAATTGGGAAATCCTAACCCAAGGGATTGAGAATATATCATTTGGACAAGGTCAAGAAATGGAATCTGAACCCAAGTGGCTGAGGAGATATCGTCCAATATCGTCCGACGAACTGTGTGCAAACCTATAGTCCCCCTCCGGTGACTGGTGGGGTACTAATTAACCCCAGGTTTAGAATTACTGCAACAATGAAATAAATGTTTCTAACCAATGTCTTCAGTCACTAAAAAGGTTGTACATGGATTCTGGATCATAGACAAATGATGTAGACAACAATTAGTATCCATGGCTCTGACATGGACATTGTTCACAAGTCTACAGAGGACTCCACTTGGAGCCGTTTGATCTGGGTCTTCAATATAAGCAACCATTAGTACACTCCTTTCCTGCAGTTAACATGCTGTACTGTGTCTGCTCCCACTGAAGACAACTTCCAAATTAATCAGTTACTCCATGAATGTTCATGTACAAAATAATGACAACATGAATATTGATTAGATGAATATTTAATGACTAATGAACAGAACAGAGTTTGGTCATGGCAGAAATTGTAAAAGTCTGATCTATATTTCTCATTAAGCAAACAGAGCAGACCCTGAACAGGAGCAATCAGATCTGAGTCTACTCTGTTTGCAAAGCCTTAAGACGTATCCATGGAATGAAGGGTTAAGATCACAATTATCCTTTAGTAAATTTAGCATCTGGTCTCGTTCCACTCAGTTTGCAATGCATTAACCCTTTACTCTATTAATATGTCTTCAACACCTTTGTAAACAGAGTAGACCCAGATCAGATGGCTTTTATAGAAGCTCTCTGATCAGAGTTTGCAGTTTGCTTATGGAATAATATAGATCTGATCCTACAGTTTCTGCCAGGGCAAAAAGTCCCATGGTCATGGACCATTTCAAAGTTTCATCTTATTAATATTCACGAGGTAAATATTTCTTACATGAATATTCATTGACTCAAGAGACAATACTGGTTACCTTATGTACAAAACTACAAAGAGACACAAGTGAAGGAGTGCATCAAGTTGCATATTAAAAGTTTAACCCTTTCCTTGTTCAATATTCACGTAAGAAACAATGACATCATGAATATTAATTAGCTGAATTTTAATAATGGTACATGACCACAGGATTTGTTAACCTTGTCAGATACTGTAGAACCACATCTGTATTATAAATACAATTCATCAGCAAACAGAGCAGTCTGCCATCTGCATTCATCAACCCATCACCTCACAGGCTATTTTTAGACCCAACCTCTACTGAAAAGGAGCCTTTACTAGAAAAAAGGACAATTTTAAAAACAGTGTAGTATTGAAATCATTGTGATAAACAGAGCATTTGCTCCTATGGAGCAAACGCTCTATTTATCACAATGATTTCAAAATGTGACTTTTACAGAGGCATCAAAAGGCGTCAATATGAGGGAATGGGTTAAGTAAATAGTTAAAGGCAGAAAAGTGCATAACAAAGAATGGAAGTAATACAGCAAGTTCCATTCTCCATAACGTTTATCTTGTGTTATGCTATTACGTGGAGAGTCAAGAACCATAACTCCTGTGCTACAGGTCCAATGTAAAATCTAAAGCCCATGTGCACAACATCTCATTCTAATAATAATCAGTATGAAGGAGCCGTTTGCACCACAAGACTTTAAAGATGTATAGAGGTAAAGGACAAGAGCAAATCTATGTATCCACCCGTACCCCAATATCCTCGACACAGGTGGGGGCAGCACTACCCCAAAACCGTGACACAGGTGGGGACATCAAAATCAAATCAACATGCACACACTATTATAAGGTTTGGTTGCACAGAGGTTAACAGTTTGGAAACACACATCACCTCACGCTAAAAAAAAGGTCACACCAACAACAGATTTCTCTGTATACAAAAATACTGCTTTATCCATCAAATCATAAGACTAACCCAAGAAGCCAACCATTTCAAGTCTTATAGTCTTATGTATCTTGGAGGCTTAACTTAATTCTATTGTTTCTACCCTACCCTGGCAAATTTGTGATACTATAGCAGTTAAAAAGAAGCAAACTGATCTACCAAAATCTGTTATTTTCTCAGCCAAACCCCATCTAGCTACAATTTATTAAAATCACCAAAGAGAGGCAATTCTAATGAATTGGAGCACGATAGGGTTTGGCTGAGAAATATCCAAACTATTTCAATTAGATTTTCTAACTAGGTAACTTCTTTACAGATCTGTGATACTCTGTGCAAATAGTTTGGGGAATATTTGGCCATGGCAGAAAGTGTAGAATCATATCTATATTATTTCATAAGCAAACAGAGCAGACCCTGATCAGACGACCCTACAGGAACTGTCTGACCTGGGTCCACTTTGTTTGCAAAGGCGTAGAAAGGTGTATTTATGGAGTATAGGGTTTAAAATGTTGTAGCAAAAGTTGATATTTATGTAGTAGCTTACAATAATTACGGAAGGTAGCATCATGTTTTGCACTAGATGCTTGAGTGTGCCTTCTCAATCTCTTGCTTCCAACTCAAACTGATAGATTTGTACAGAAGAGTCAGGTTACAGTTACAGTAAGACCTATCTACAATGGCCACTTGATGACTTATTATGAAAGAAGACTAGTTCTGGGTCTTGTATCCCTGTTGTTTATTCATGTAAGAAATTATGACATCATGAATATTAATTCTCTGATTTTTCAAAGTGGATTAGTTTGTCACTGTTTAACCTGATATAAATGCCTTTTCACACCTTTGCAAACAGAGTAGATCCAGATCAGATGGTTCCTGTAGGAGCCATTTGATCTAGGCATGCTGTGTTAGATTTAATGGCGTTATATAGATCTGATTCTACATTTTCTGTCTGCCATGGCTAACAACTCTTTAACTTTGTATACAATTATAAAACTTCAGCTTATAATATTCATGACATATTTATTTCTTATGGGACTATTGTGAATTCATCAGGTACAGGATTACCGATACAGTTCATTCAGTATGAAAGGGTTTAATGTGTGAAAGGACTTGGAATGACAAAGAGAGCAGACTCACATTAGAGTGCTTCTCTATGAGCTCTCTGATCTGGGTCTACACTGTTTGCACATGACAGTACCCTTGTATCCCTCATTCAAAAGGTCAATGAAGGATGAAATTGAAGCAGAAATCTGCCATGCGAGGTTTCAGCATAAGTGGTGTTCAGATGACAGCTTCCAAATCTACACCCAATAGATGTGCAGTTTTACGCATTTGCAAACAGAGTAGACAAAGATCAGATGGCTTTTGAGTGAGCCATCTGATCAGGATATGGGCAGTTTGGTTATAAAACTATACAGATCTGATTCTGCTGTTTCTGCAACAGTAAAAAATTCCTCAGCCAATAGGAGCTATCTGATCAGGGTCACTTTTGGAATATTAATATAGATCGGATTCTACTGTACCTGCCGCGACCATAAACTCCTGCATTTATAAGCCGTTTACATAATTTTTTCTTACATGAATATTCATCAGGCAAATAAGTCGCAGGTGGTCGCTATAGAGAGGTTATACTACATGAGAATATCCTCATCACATTACAATGCCTTTACTTGTATGCTAACATTGCAGTTAGTGAAGGCCCTGATCAAAAATCCTATTCAAAACATGGCATTAGGCAGTCTGCAATAACTGCGAACATGCAAGATCCACTTTAACTGTGACACCATCTTACTTGTCTTTAAACTTTTTGCTCGCTAGCTACAAATATATGACTACCTATGCAAACTGTCTGTTTCCAGATGAGATGCAAAGTAACATCTGATGAGGATCCAAACTATTTGACACTATCTGATGAGGATCCAAACTATTTGACACTATCTGATGAGGATTCAAACTATTTGACACTATAACTATATTGCTTATTAACCCTTTACCCCCTTACTGAGGATTTATTATTGTTGCAGAAAATGTAGAATTATCCCTATATCATTTTTGAAGCAAACAAGCAGATCCTGATCAGAAGAATCCTACAGGAACGATATGATCTGGGTCTACTCTGTTTGTAAAGGTATATCTATGGAGTAACTGATTAAGAGCAATGGACGAAATACTACCTTCAAAAACGGTAGCGAGGAATTTTATGTTTGCAGGCAACAATTACTTTGCATACAAAGTGTTAGCCTGTTCATTTAATTCCTACTTGGATTCCTTCATTCTTTCCATCTGATACCACACTTGCCAGTACTACCAAGACTATGAAATTCAGAGTTGAGGTCAAAACTTTATGATATTTCTGTTTTCTCTGACCATATATAAGACAGCCTTATTTTTCTGTAGACAATCTGACCTCTTCCATGACCAGACACCCTAAGGTAACAACTAACCAAGCATACACGGAACACCTTATCCTGTAGACAAAAATCCCTTCTTCCACAGATGACACAGATTTTGCTTTCTCAACTTCAACTCTTTGTATTTATTTACTGTTACATAATATCTCTATGTCTAGGACACAGTGAATAAAATAAGCAGGGTTGTAAATATGAAACATATTTAGAAAATCTAATTAAAATATTTGGAATTTCTCCACGTAACCCTATATTGCTGCAACACATTAGAATCAGAGGCGATTCTAATGATTGGCAGCAAGAAAGGGTTTGGTAGAGAAGTAAGAGAGTCTGATAGATCAGTAACTTATCTACAGTGCTCATCAGTACTATCCCCGGCAGGGCAGCAAAGTCTACCTTCATGATTTGATCTAACATTTCACCACCACACCAAAGACACTGGTTTTCATTTGCATTCAGAGAATGTCCCATTGAGATGATCTACTTGAACATATGGTTTTTTAACATCTCTTCTGTTTCTGATCTGCTCAGCAGGACACTGTAGAGCTGTGCCTGGGGTGGTTCCTATCACAAGTGCAGGGAGCCAAGATACTGCATCTTCTTGTGCAGGAACTCTGTGACCTCTACAACTGACTGCTGGTAGCTTCTTTCCATTTTCCTCCACATCTCCTGCTCCAACTCCAAATACTCCTGTAACAAACATGTACTTGTCTAACCCTTTTCCTCTTATGTTTTTTTCACGCATTTGCAAAGAGAGTAGACCCAGATCAGACGGCTCCTATGGGAGCCATCCTATAGGAACTGTCTGATCAGGGTCTGCTCTGTTTGCTATGATATGATAAATATTTATTTCTATAGTCATTGTCCAAGCAAAAATTCGTTAATAGATATTCATGCTGTCATTATTTCTTACATGAATACTGAACAAGGAAAGTGATAATCATTAGAAATCTTCAATCTGATTCTCATTTGCATACATTGTGATCTTCTTCAGCCAGAACCATGTGTGCACAACTTGTGACCTGGAGCATGATTGGCTTACTTTTGATTCATTCACGCTTTGAGAAACTACTGGTCAAGCATCAGAGTTTAAATTCTCATGAGATTCTCAGTTATTGGCTCTATCCTCAGCATCCAAGTTGTTTGCAAATGCAATTAACCCATTCCTCCACAGGCTATTTTTAGACACAGCCTCTTTGAATCAATCTACCGAAAAGGAACATTTACTAGAGAAAAGGAAAAGTTTAGAATTGTGTAGTTTTGAAACCATTGTGATAAATAGAGCATTTGCTCCTATAGGAGCAAATGCTCTATTTATCACAATGGTTTTATAACGTGGCTTTTACAGAGGCGTAGAAAGGCGTATTTATGAGGAAAGGGTTAAGGGCTCGCTTGGCAGGATTATTATGGTAAAAAATGCTGTCATTGCTTCAAACCAGTCTAAATTTGTCGAGCAATTTAGCTCCAATTAAAAATGTGGCGCTACATTGTGCATAATTCTGAATTAGATTTACTGCATTATCCTGAGCAAATTGTCTACCAGGTTTTATTTTTTTCTACTGTTAAAATTTCATTCATTGCAAGCACTTGTTTAACCTTTTAACTCATGATTAACCAGATCTATCACTTAAGATGATGAATAACCCCGCACAGCAGTGGAGAAAACATTGCAAATTGTAGCAGATGACTAATTTTGCAGATGAAAAGTTTAACAAGAGTGTTCGGAGGAACACATGTGTCACCTGCTCGCAACTGACACAAAAACTGTTACTATGCTGGTTCGGAAAATCAGAACAAAGGGGAATAACTTGAAAAGTATTGCATGAAGAGTCATGGACCTTAATTACATCAATTGTCTTCAATAAGAGGAAGATACATGTGAAATTTGAAAGCTCTATAATGATAAGTTTAGAAATGACAGCCAAAAAAAGAAAGTGTGACGAAAATAAGAACACTCAAAAACTATTGCATGCAGAGTGATGGACCTTAGTTACATCAATAGTCCTCAATGAGAGGAAGACACATGTGAAATTTGAAAGCTCTGTAATGATTAGTTTAGAAATGACAGCCAAAAATATAAAGTGTGACAGACAGACAGACAGACAGAAAGACGACAGAAAAGTGATCCCTAAGTGACACACTGCCTCTTGGCAGGTGAAACAAAAATGTTACCATATGCTGACTGGCACCAATTCTTTCTTCCTCAGTGAAAATGAATTATAGACTAGAAAATTGTGTCTGTAAGACACAGCTATACCCCAGTGGTGGTGCTTGTCTAGCTGCACGTAAAATTCCTAAGTCATTTGACCTTGATCTTGGGCTTGTGGGCAGCATGGGCTGGGTGCGCAATGAAAGTATGGAACGTGTTTAATGTGTATATGCAATTCCATGCCAATAGCTATAGTGGTTAGTGAGATATAAGACAATGAAAAAACTGCGACAATCAACTGCAAGTAAAAGCGTGACACACGGATGGACGGACATGTGCAAAACATAATGCCCCCTGACTATCGTCAACGGGGGTATAAAAAACCTGGCCACAACAACCATTAAAATTAGGTCTAATTCTGGAATTTAAGACTAGTGGTAGCTAAATGCAGGATAAAAGTTATGCAGACAGCTCCTCTAGGAGCTTTCTGCATTTCTTGCATTCAGCAATTACCTGCTCTTATAGACTCCAATGTTTATTCATTATATGGTCGCTATAGACACATTCTACTGTACATTATACTCCAACATTTATTCCTATATTTTCATATAATACGCATGCATTATATCTTCTCATTTCTCTCATGACCAACCTTGCCTCTATGCTTACCTGTTCCTCTGAGAAGTGGTCTGTTAGGTTCAGTGCACTGAGATCTAGAGCCAGCAAGACTGGATCCACCTCTGTGATGGCCATGTGCAGCCCCTGGCAAACTTTCTCCAATCCCTCCACAAGACAATTGTAGTTTTCAAATGTACATGGCTGCAAAATGAATAATGACAGCTGTAGATAGCCTCTTTAAAAGACATATTAACCCTTTCCTTCATACAAACGCCTTTTCATGCCTCTGCAAACAGAGTATACCTCAATCAGATGGCTCCTAAAGGAGCGGTCTGATCTGTATCTGGGTCTGGTGTTTGCTTATGACAATATGATTCACCTGACACTATAGTTTCTACCTGTATGAACCAATCCTATGTACATGTACATTTGCCATTATAAAACTTCAGCTAATAAATATCCATAATGTCAGTATTTCTTGTGTGAACATCCAACAGGGAAGTTCTGTATTACGGCCAAATTTCAATACCTACTGAATATTCATTAACAAATTAACAAAAATAAAGAAATATGGAAGGTGGAACATTGTAGACATTTTAGAAAGTAAAGAAACAGATCTATCAAATTCTATTAGCAAACAGAGCAGACCCTGATCAGACGGCTCCTCTAGGAGCCGTCTGATCTGGGTCTACTCTGTTTGCAAATGTGTGAAAACACATTTATATGAGGGAAAGGGTTAAGGCATAAAATAGTGCCTATTACATATCAGCTATCTATAATTTTATCTTATGAACAATGAACTTGACTGTTTGAGAGACACATTAACCTGGATGAAAAATATTACAGAAATACTTTAGAACCCTCAAAAAATACCTACCGATCTATCAAAATTTTATTTCTCAGTCCGACTCTAACTCCCGACTGCTCGTTAGAACTGCCTTGGAGAGGCATACAAATGCCTTTTCATGCCTTTCCAAACAGAATAGACCCAGTTCAGATGGCTCCTTTAGGAGCCGTCTGATCAGGTTCTGCTCTGTTTGATCATGTTATTATATGGATCTAATTCTACAGTTTCTGCAATGGCCAAACATTCCTGTGTTCATATATCATTATAAAATTACCAACATGTCATTAATTATAAACCCTTTACTCCATAAAATTTTAATATGCCTTTCTACACCTTTGCAAACAGTGTCAAACTCAGATCATACAGCTTCTGTAGGAGACATCTGATCAGGGTCTGCCCTGTTTGCTTATGAAATAAGATGAATCTACAGTTTGAACTTTAGCAAAACATTCCTGTGTCCATGTGCCGTAATAAAAACTAATCTCATTTATACTAATGATGTCATTATTTCATACATGTACATGAATATTCATCGAGTAAAGGCTTAAATGAATCAGGTAAAGGATAAAAGGCAAGGATAAGTTGATTCCTGCTTGATGACACAAAACTAAACTGCAGGTATGAAACTACAATACTTCTGACATAAGAATTTGCTTACCATAGGAATAAAATTTCCTTTCTTCTTTTTGTTTCTTCTGGCTAGAACTGTTTTAACTGGTTTCAGCATTCTAAAGCAGACCCCAACTAACACACATATATGGGCTATGGTCTGAAATAGATACATTTAAATTGAGCTCTAGGGCTTAATAAAACTAGAAATTGTTGTCTGTAAGACACAGCGATGCCCCCATGGTGGTTCACATAAAATTCTTTCTTCCTCAGCGAAGATGAATTATAGACTAGAAAATTGTGTCTGTAAGACACAGCGATAACCCCCCCCCCCCCCCCCCCCCCCCCCCTGGTGGTGCTTGCCTAGCTGCACATAAAATTCCTAAGTCATTTGACCTTGACCTTGGGCTTGCGGGCAGCATGGGCTGGGTGCGCAATGAAAGCATGGATGGTGTTTAACGTGTATATACAATTCCATGCCAATAGCTATAGTGGTTAGTAAAATATGAGTCAATGGGGGCATAACAAGTGTGTTTAAAGGAGCATGTATGTCACCTGTCGGCAGATGAGTTACAAAAAGTGTGATAGAGGGACCAGAAGTGATTCGTAAGTGAACTCTGCTTCAGCAATTGACCAAAAGATCTAAATCCTTTTCTTTATGCTTTATGATTATCAAATAATATATAAAGCTGCAATTATTATATTGTAGTTTATTTATCATAGATTCAACAAGAGCTGCGTGGGGCGCCAACACTTGTCTGATTTGGTGCTTGTCCAGCTAAATTAAACATTTTTGAAAAATATAAAGGGCCATAACTCCAAAATTTTGAAATCAAGAGTTATGGTTCTTATGTAGGGGCCTTTCCGTCAATGAGATCTACTAACCTATGAAGTTTCAAGTTGATACCTCTTATACTTTTCAAGTAATGAGCTACATTAAAGATTTTGCACGCCAACGACAATGCCAACGACACGTGATCACAATAGCTCGACTTTTCTTTGAAAAAGACGAGCTAAAAATGAGTCCAAATAGTACTACACAAAGCCCTTGGTTTATTCTAAATCCCTTGGTTTATTCTAATACTTACCTCTGAGAATAAAACTAAGTTTTCCAGAACACTTGGATTTAAGGTTTTTCTGTCATTTTCTTCAATGAATAAGCTGCATTTGTGTTGCTTTAAAAGATCTGAAATCAGATTATTTTGCAACCTGTAACTGTATAATGATGAATGGCATACACATATGACATAAACATACAGCATACACATATGACAACTCAGTGTCCGACAAATTTATTTTTTTGTTGGTAGCCCACTGGGCTACCAGATTTTTTTTGTACTAGCCCAGTGACTACCAGAAAAAAAATCTAGTAGCCCAGATATTTTTTATTCAATTTCCAGATGGTAAGACATTGCATCCGTGTATGGTGTATGTATACTCATTCAGGCCTAATATCCCTTAAGAATAATGACAACACAATCATAAAACTAGATCTATATTACATTTTTCTTAAATTTAATTATTTTATTTTAAATTGCCATTCTTCCGCTTGATTTAACTGCTAGGGGTGCTAGCTATGACAGATTTTGAAGCGACTCTGACAAAATGTGTTCCATCAGATGATGAATTTGCACTGTCAGACTGTGAATACATATTATACTAACATTCCACTAGATGTTGAAATGAGTAAATAAACACAAATTTTAAATGGCAATTTATTACTATTTTGTCTAATACTCATTATTTGTCATTACCTATGTCATTAATCAAATAAAATTTCATACTGACAGGTCTGGTCATATCATGTTTTAAATGGCTTGAAATAGAAAATCGACTTTCAACATTCTAAGTAATGCAGAATTAAATAATTGAATTCAGAACATTGATTTTAGGTCCTTTGCACTTATTTTAACCTTTCAGTGAGTGTGTGTCAGATGTTAATAAGACATTTTCAGATACAAATGTAGTGTAACCCTTTTATCTGCGTACCGGTATGCACTGTAAGTCATACAAGAAGATATTGTAGAAGTCATCCTTTTTACCTGGTAGAAAATCGGGTCTAAATAAATCGAGGTTTCATTCTTGATTTACCCAATATAACACAATCATGTAACGTGAGTTGACAGAGCCAAACATCGTCAATCTTGAAGAAATAATGACGAGGTGAAAAAAAAATCAAGTTTTTCAAATTGAGTAGCGAGAGAAAATTTGTAGATTTTCGCCGAGATTCGATCCGCGAAAACCCATTATTTTTTGGTTTTGTTAATGCTATGAGCGACCGGAAGTTAATTACATAAGCGAGTTTGGTTCCAAATCTCGCACCATTGAAGCGGTAATTGATTCAATTTATTAGTCAACTGAAACTGTCACACACGATGGGCGGAGCTTAAATCTAGATTACGTATGGAATATTCTTGCTCTGCGAGATTCGGAGATTAAACATTTCAACGAACATGTGTCAGTCATGCATCACTTGGGCGGAGATTTAAATGACTTGATTGCCAATACATGGCCAGCGTCAGTGGTTGTCACGCTCTGTGGGTTAACAACAGGACACGCGTCAGAAAACACACTCCAGATTAATTGTATGTATTCCGACCCTAACTCTGGGAAATTAACATGTCATCATTAATTGCCCTACGTTCTAGATTATCTGTTATAGCCGGGCTATTGATCTTTGCTTTTACTCTTAGCCCGGCGGGCTTGTTTTGAAATTCTTTGATGGCCCGACAAGATTTTCTGGTAGCCCGCGGGCTCCGGGCAATGGATTTGTCGGACACTGGACAACTTACTACATCATAGTGCACGATAAATCATGATAAACTCCATACTTTCCGATTGATCAAGATTTTGAGAACCCAAGTGCCAAAAAGCTTGGATTCTGAGACGAGTCACTTGGCATCTCATCTGGATTCAAGCTGTTTGCAAATGTGAGTCAGGTCGCAGATAAAGGAACAAAACAAATCAATAGAAAAACAGTTTGACTGAGGCCAACAACAAACCAAAAGTTGCTATGGGTTCAAGTGCAAAATGACAGGAAGCCTCAACTTTCTTAAATGACCGAATACATGTACACCAGGTACAGAAATAACAACATGAGGCAAAAACCTCAATCAGAATCACATTATTGCCCTCAGAGGCTCTTTGCAAAACTTTCTAAACAGTACCGGTAAATATATTTCACCAAAATAATCCAGATTTTCTGGATGGTTATAGGGACTGAAGAAAAGATGAACTGACAAAGGACAAACTTGTATCCCCCCTTAACCCTTTACTCCATGAAGATTTATGCAAAAAATAATGACATAATGAATAACAATTAGATTAACTGTTATAATAGCACATAGATACAGAAACAGTTGACCATGGCAGAAACTAGAATAATATCTACAATATATCATAAGCAAACAGAGCAGACCCTGATCAGACGGCTCCTTTAGGAGCCATCCTATCAGGGTCTTCTCTGTTTGTAAAAGGTGTAGAAAGGTATATTTATGGATTAAAGGGTTACGGAACAGCTAGCTGACTAATAATTATGAAAAATACATATTCACATGTTGAAAGAAACATAACATACATGTACCACTTATACATTGTGACTAAGTAAATGAAGATATATTTGAAGACTGAAAGAAACACATCAGTATCTTTTATTTAATTCTATCATAGCTCCTAAAAGCACTTGTTTGGAAGGAGCAGAACACAAAAATGAATGACTTCCTACCTTCTCCTATATTTGGCACGGCCTCTTTTAACTTCTCTTCTTTATCATTATCAATTTTATCTGAAAATATACAACAATATTCATATGATGCTTTACCTATATAGTGACAACCCACTTTGTAAAATATAAAACAAAAACAAAGAAAAAGAAACCTAACTAAGTCTTTGAATAAATCTGAAGCAGAACAAGTACAGTAAAACATGTATTAAACGGCCATCAGAATGAGTCAGGGTCTGTAAGGCTGGTGGTAGCTTAATGCAGGACAAAATTAATGCAGTAAGCTCTTATAGGGAGTTTTCTGCATTACTTTTAACCTGCATTGAGCAATCACCTTCTTTTTAAGACTCCCATGTCCAATAAATGAATGACCACTTAGGACAGGTTCTACTGTATGGTGCAATCTAATAGAGACACACTTTTATGATTTGCAAAGAGAGTATACCCAGATCACAAAGCTACTGTAAGAGCTATCTGATCAAGATCTGCTTAGTTTGCTTATAGAATAGGATAAATCTGATACATATACAGTCTTAAATATTTTCTTGTTCGTATGCCATTATTTGATACTCATAAAGTCAGTATATCTTATATAAATATTCACTAGGTGAAGGGTTAAACCTAAAATGTTCTGAATAAATGATTTTTTAAATTCAATAGTTTAGACACAAAACAAATGTTCGTTGTGATCATATTACATGTATATTAACTTCTTCAATTAACTCTGAACAAAAAAAACAAAACAAAAACTCTAAACCCTATGTTCAGTTTAGTATAAATATCAGTCTCGGAGAAGGGTGGCTGCTTAATGCAGGGTGAAAGTCATGCAGAAAGCTCCTCTAGGAGCTTTCTGCATGACTTTCACCCTCCATTAAGCAGCCACATGTCTATAAGTATGTAAATTATCTTCTAGAATTCCAATTTAGAGGGGTTTTACTGTACTGAATATCCAAGGAGATTGGTCAAACCATAGGCATATTTTCCGATTAGTATAGAAATGATGATTTTAGTATTTGAAATATGACCCATGTATATGGCTCTATATGTAGTTTGATAAAGTCTTACAATGATTATAATCAGTTTACATGGGTAAGACCGTATGCCACCTACCTATGCCTATGTCCTGTAAACTGTGTATGTAGTTGACATTTTCCAACATGGCCAGAAACATGGAGAAAAAGTTGCCATGAAGATATGAGCTGGTGCGGGTCCGGAATGGACCTTGAAGTGGGTACTGAAAAGCAAATATGGAGTTTATAGGGAGACAGGATTTGGATACAGCTATTCCTTGGTGATATTAATATTCCTTTGGGTAGCATGAATTCAAGATATGTATATACAGTAAAGTCTCAATAACTCATTTTATCAGTCTTTTTAGACAGTTGACAGTTTAACCAAATGCCTGTTTAATATTCAATAGATATTCATTACATATTCATTAAATGACATTATGAATACTTATTAGCTGCATGTTATTAATGTAAATTTTTTAAGGGAATTTTGGCTTTGACAAAAACTGTGGAATCTGATTTACATATCATAAGCAAACAGAACAGACCCTGAACTCCATTAATATTCATGTAAGAAATAGCAAGTAACGGGAGCATTGAAAGCAATACCATAGTCCCCTACAGGCTGGATTTAAATTCCAACTGCTGTAATTCTGTGACAAATAAATGTATCGTACCAAAATTCAAACTTGATCTGCAACTCATTATAATAAAGCTAAATACCAAATATCACTAAGATATCTGCTAGGGTTTTGAAAAAAACTCCAGAAAACCTAAAATTTCCTGAAAATTTCTATGTCCAACAGCTGTTATTCTGTGAAAAATAAATGCAACATATCAAAATTCAACCTGGATTTGTAACTCATTATAATAAAGCTAAATATCCAATATCACTTCAATATCTGCTAGGGTTTAGAAAAAACATCTGCAAAGACTGCTAAGTCAAACTGCTGAAATTCCATGAACATCGATGTAGCATAATAAAATTCAAACTTGATCTGTAACTCACTATAACAAGAGCACCGCAAGCGGGTGCAACGCTCGTCTGTCACCATTGTCAAGATGAACATGCATACCAAAAATGAAGGTTGTAAATGAAAAATTGAAGAAGTTATGGTCAATGTTAAGATTTCGGATGACGACGACGCCGCGGATGCCAGGGTTAGGACAATAGCTCGTGATTTCTTAAAAACAGACAAGCTAATAAAGGTATATACCAAATATAACACCAATATCTGCATTGGTTTAGAAAATAAATTCGGAAAATATAAATTTCTGGGAAATTTCTATTAAAGTCAAACTACTGTAATTCCGTGAAAAATCAATATAGCGTAACGAAATTCAAACTGGATCGGTTACTCATTATAATAAAGCCACATTCCAAATATCATTTCAATATTTGTATAGGTTTAGAAAAAAAGTCCAGAAAACCCATGTGTGACACACTATGAGTAGTGTCTCAGAAAATATGGCATCTACACCAGTCATACTAGCCCATACATCCTGAAGCATCAGGAAATACTGCATCTACACCAGTCATACTAGCCCATACATCCTGAAGCATCAGGAAATACTGCATCTACACCAGTCATACTAGCCCATACATCCTGAAGCATCAGGAAATACTGCATCTACACCAGTCATACTAGCCCATACATCCTGCAGCATCAGGAAATACTGCATCTACACCAGTCATACTAGCCCATACATCCTGAAGCATCAGGAAATACTGCATCTACACCAGTCATACTAGCCCATACATCCTGAAGCATCAGGAAATACTGCATCTACACCAGTCATACTAGCCCATACATCCTGAAGCATCAGGAAATACTGCATCTACACCAGTCATACTAGCCCATACATCCTGCAGCATCAGGAAATACTGCATCTACACCAGTCATACTAGCCCATACATCCTGAAGCATCAGGAAATACTGCATCTACACCAGTCATACTAGCCCATACATCCTGAAGCATCAGGAAATACTGCATCTACACCAGTCATACTAGCCCATACATCCTGAAGCATCAGGAAATACTGCATCTACACCAGTCATACTAGCCCATACATCCTGAAGCATCAGGAACTACTGCATCTACACCAGTCATACTAGCCCATACATCCTGAAGCATTAGGAACTACTGCATCTACACCAGTCATACTAGCCCATACATCCTGAAGCATTAGGAAATACTGCATCTACACCAGTCATACTAGCCCATACATCCTGAAGCATCAGGAAATACTGCATCTACACTGGTAATACCAGCCAGCACAATGCCAAAGGTTGGTGTACATAATAGTATGGCTCTGATCTACAGCCCTTTCTTCAAGGTATAATCTGCAGCTCACCTTGTATTCCTGAGCAAAACACTGACAGTCTTCCAATATGTGGAAGGTGAGTTGAGTCTGCAGATCATGTAACACATCGTGTATGGGTCGCTTCCCGTCGTTGGTTACCCCATTGTCTGTTTGGTGATCGTGATCTATCTCTTGACCAAGCATCACCGAAGCTGCCAGAATACGCAGGGTCAGGTTACGAATCTTCAACCATGCAACCTGAAACACAAGCACTTTCAATTTTTTTCAGTCATCAATGTGTTAATGTCTGACAGTAAACAAAAGTTTTCATGAAATGCTAGTAACAAAATATAAATGTCCAAACGTTGCATTCAGTCTTTAATAGTTGTATTTTAACACTTTCCAATCAATCCTATCTGGTTTGTCTCCCACTCCAAAATATCATGGCCATTAAAAATCAGTAAGTTTTCAAGTTTTTCCAATAATATCATTTCTTCTTTCACTTTAATGACAAAGGAAGCTCTTTTGAGAACTACAGTTAATACTGAATGTGATTAATACTTGTCAATGTATTGATAGTTTGAATAATGATGGGGTCTCAACTCTGAAATATCATCTCTATTGAAGGCTGTATGGATATGTGCATCTCCTCTTTATATAATAACAAAGCATCCCATAAAGTTTCCTTGAAACCATGTCGTAGTTGCTGTCAGAGAAATATTGCAGGCAAGACAGAGACAGACAGACTGACTGACATATTGACTCGTATATACACCCCACTCCAAAATAAAAACTTAATTAGTCGCAATAAGATTAATTTGTGGATAAATTTGTCCTAAACTTCTGGTATGTTTTTCTTACCTCCTCCTTAAAAGAGTGTTGCTGCATTTCGCTGAAGTCCCACTTGGCCACTGGTTCCCAGCATGACATCACAGTAAAGTCACGGTTATCACATAACTCGGCAAAATTCGTTTTATCTATGAAATACATTTATTTATTTTAATAACACGAGCATACTCATACACATTTTGTCTGCTTATGATGAAATCTAATTCATTATGTTATGCTTCCACTATACATCTTTCTGGAGAAAGCAGTCTTTATATACATGGCAAGTTTGAAGGTGACTGTAAATTTTGATTATCCTATACAAACTGATACTCACTCAGACCCTGATCTGCAAGTTTGTACTTCCTACTTACTCTGACATCTTAGGCAAATAGTGCAGACCCAGATCAAATGGCTGCTCAAGGAGCCATTTAATCAGGGTCTACACTATTTGCGGCTGCTTCTAACTTAAACAAGAGCCGTGTGCAGCGCCAATGCTCGTCTGATTTGGTGCTTGTTCACTGCATACACTTCTCCCCAAAGAGATCTAACAACCTATGAAGTTCCATGTTGATACCTCTTATACTTTTTGATTAATCAGCTACATTAAAGTTTTTGCACACCGACGACGCTAAAGCCTACAACTACACCAACGCCTACGACCCAGTTATCATAACAGCTTGACATTTATTCGAAACAGATGAGCTAAAGATGGTGCCAAATTGTATAATTAGGTTTATAAACTGGCGGAGAGGGCACCTTTGCAAATTAAGTAGACCCAAATCACACTGTTTTATCAGTTTTAAAAGTGAGTTGTACCTTTTGCAGGATCTATCTCCATATACATGATCATCTGTTCTGTACTAAGATGACTGAAAAAGAAAACAACAACTGTCTGTGTACTTTGAAGATTGGAAGTTTTGAGAAGAGTGCAAATACCTACTATTTGGCTATGCAATTCTTGGACTTGTGTACATTCTAAAGCAAAATATTTTACCCTTACTCCACACTTTACTATCTGCTCAAATTCTGATCTGATGCAATTCTTGCCTACTTCTGATTCAACCAAGTTTTGAGAAACAACTGACCGGTGTCAAAACAGTTTGGATCCTGATTAGACACAAAATTACTTAGCATGTAATCTGGATATAAACTATCTATAAATGTGAGTGAAGTCATGATGAGTGGGACAACATGTATTTCACATGAAATTGGCAGTGACATATGCAGTCAGTTGTATGGGAGGAAGTCTAGCAATCCATGGAAAGCCCATGTGTGTGTGTGTGAATAGGTAACTAGAGCTGTGTCTGGGGTCAAGGTCAGATACCATGAGACTTTCTAATGCAGTAAAACCTTGCTAATCCCAACCTTAAAGTATTTCAACAAGTAGAGGGCTAACAACAAGAACGCAAGCACATACCAATGATTGTCTGCCCAGGGAAAGGTATTCAAAGAAACATGCCTTTATAAAAATGTTGGAGATATGTCTAAAGTCAAAGCAATAAGAACTAGAACTACCACTAAAGGTGATGAATACCCCCACTAGCACATTTGACACAGAGATGGGCGTTACAGAAATAAATCACTACAATATCTGCTACAGTTTAAAAAAACTCCGGAAAACATATCCTAAAAATTTCTAAGTCAAAATGCTGTAATTCCGTTAAAAATCAATGTAGTGAACAAAATTCAAACTTGATCTGTAACTCATTATTATAAAGCTACGTACCAAATATCACTTCAATATCTGTAAAGGTGTAAAAAAAATTCCGGAAAACCTGAATTTCCGGAAAATTTCTAAGTAAAATCACTGTATTTCCGTGAGAAATCAATGAAGCGTAACGAAATTCAACCTTGATCTGTAACTCATTATAATAAAGCCATATATCACATATCACTTCAATATCTGTAAAGGTTTAGAAAAAAACTCCGGAAAACTGAAAAATAACAAAGGGCAATAACTCCAAAAATACTGAAGACAGAGTTACAAACCTTGTGCACTGCACCTGCCGTCAATGTGATCTATCTATATATGAAGTTTGAAGTCAATAGCTTTTATACTTTGGAAGTTATGATCCGGACAAGGCGGACGGACTGACGGACACGGTGACTCCAGTATACCCCCCCCCCCCCCCCCCCCCAAAAAAAAACTTTGTTTGTGGAGGTATAATTAACCCTTCGCTTGCTATTCACATCAATATACCTACCTGTAAATAGTGAAGACCCAGATGAGACAGCTCCTGCAGGAGCTGTCTCATCAGGGTCTGCACTATTTACAAGTTGATTGTGCAACCAGTGCACTCCACAGCAGTGATTCCACAGCAAAATACTTGTAAACAGTGAAGATATACGTAATTATACAACAGGGCATGGGTAAAGAAGGAGAAATGTATTTTAAAATTCAGCAAGCGAAGGGTTAAACAACTTTAGTGAGCAAGCTCACATACTCCACGCCGCCACATAGTCAGAGAAAAAAGTGGTTCCCCAATGTCAGATTCCACTGAAATCCAACACATGAGATGGCTGGTACTGCATTATCTTAACTCTTTCAATGTCACAGTCCCTCAAAAGCGACATACAGGTTTGCTACAATGGGCAAATCTGTGATTATCTTTGAAAACTGTTTGGATGCAGATGAGATACCAAGCAAGTCTACATCTAATCTGGATCCAAAGTGTTTGATTCACCACTTATGTTGTACAGAAGATATTGAAGGAAAACCATTCTGAAACTTAACCCTTTCCCTCATAAACTATTTTTAGACTCAACTGCTTTGAATAAATCTACCCAAAAAGAGCAGTAACTAGAGAAAAGGATTTTATTTTAGAATTTTACAGTTTTTAAACCATTGTGATAAATAGAGCATTTGCTCTTGTGGAGCAAATGCTCTATTTATCACAATGGTTTCAAAAAGTGACTTTTACAGAGGCGTAGAAAGGCGTATCTATGGAGGAAAGGGTGAAAGCAGATGACATAGTTCACAGATGATTTTTAGAGATAAACAGAAAATTAAATTTTACTCATCTGACAAACTCATAGATATTTTACTGTGGCTGACCTACCTGTTGGTTTCTAGGACTAAATCTAACAGCATCCTTTCAGCTGTGGCACTGGCGTACTGTAGAGAGTTTTGTAGACGATCTCGGAATTTCACAAACTCATGGATCTGAAACAAAGCATTGTTTCAAAATATTGAAAACAAATTGTGGAGAATCAGATCAATCTAACTGCTCATGATAAGAGCAGTTTGATCAGGACCTTCACAATTTGCCATTATGTAAGTCTAAAGTGACAAAAATGGATATATGTCCCAAAACTGACTTATTCAGTTGTACAAACTGGGTGTCGGAATATATAGGGTTATTAGGGTGATTGCGTCATGATTTTCATATAAGCCAAATCATAGACAAATATTAAGCATCTCGCTATAAACACAGGGCATAATCTGGTTTATTTAACCCTTTACCTTAGATATGCCTTTGCAAACAGAGAAGACTCAGATCAGACAACTCCTGTAGAATGAATGAATGAATAGTGTTTTACGACCCATCGACACAGATGGTCATTTAGAGCCGAAAACTCCTGTAGAAGGTCTGCTCTGTTTGCCTATGAAATTATATACAGTAAAACCTCTCTAAACCTGAGATTTAAACTAAAACTATCACTAAAGGTGATAGAATATCCCACCGCTCAGCTGCCTTGATTGCAAATTAAAAGACAGACCAACCGACCACTGTCTGAAAATCCCTAATGGTATCTTTTCTCTCTGCTGCTAGTATATTTTTGTCCCATATATAACTAGCTGGATGCCAGGGCAGTAAAACACCAAGCCTTACTCTAAAGTAACATCCAATATTACACAGAACACTCACCTTTGTAAAGGATCCATACTTGTATGATGCAATAAGGTATTCCGCAGTCTGAAATAATAAAAAAGAATTACACATTAACAAGGAAAATGTTGGCAATAACAGACACTTCTGAATCTCATTCCGTAAGCAAACAGAAGAGACCCTAATCAGTCCATAGAACATGTTGACCTGGGTCTACTCTGTTTGCAAAAGTGCCCAAAGTCCTCTATATGATGGAAAGGGTTTATGACATAATATTAAATTGCTCAAGTTTTATAATGGCAATATAAACGCTGAAATTCTTGACAATGGCAGAAACTGTAGAAATCAGAATCTGTATGCAAAGGTGTTTGTATCACATTAAGGGTTTAACAAAATCATCCAGAGTTCAATGTAGAGAAATAATGTCTAAAAGACATTCTTATGTTGATATTTTCAGTATTTCCTGCCATGTTACCACTTACATTAGTACTTTGGGACTAACGTATGCTTTTGAAACCAAGGTAGGCCCTGATCGATCTTGGTCTGCTCTAACGAAAATTCTAAAAAAATCCCTTTTCATATGAAATTATATCATTCAATTCCTTAATATTCATGAAGTCAAAATCTTGCATTGATATGCATGAAGTACAGGGTTAACCTTTATACCAAACTCTCCAGAACTGGGCTAGAAGTGACCACTGCAGTCTTGGGCATGAGTCATTGGAAGTTTTCTGAATCATGTTTGCATGTTTATAACACTCAACTGGAAAAAATGTTAACCCTTTACTCCTGAAGTCCATAAATATGTCTTTCTATGCCTTTGCAAACAGAGCAGACCCAGATCAGATGGCTCCCATAGGGGCCCTCTGATCAGGGTCTGATGTTTAGTTATAAAAAAAATACAGATATGATTCTTCAATATCTGCCATGACCAAAAGTTCCTGTGTTCATGTGCCATTATAGAAAATAGTCTAATCAATATTCATGATGTCATCATTTCTTATATGAATATTCATGAGTAAAGGGCTAATATCAGTCCTGAGATTGTATCCAAGAAAGCCTTGGTAAAACCAAGCCCAAAGGCATTTCCTCAGAGACCTACCTCTTTATGGTTGACTGTGAAGAACCTGAGCATGGTTCCATACATTGCACATGCTGCCATGAAGTGGCCCAACCGGCCGACATGATTGGACACAATGTGCCTGAAAACATCATAAAACTAGAACTATCACTAAAGGTGATGGAATACCCCCGCTCTGCTGCCTTGATCGCAAATCAAACAAAACCTCTACTTAACCAAAATTTTCTGATTTAAAAACGGGCCATAATTATGTCAAAATGCTTGACAGAGTTATGTACTCTTGCTTACAGGTGTAGCTTGTGATTGTAAGCAAGTGTGTAAAGTTTCAAAGCTTTATCTCAAAGGGTTACATAAATAAGTGGAGTTTATCCAGGTTGTGCCACGGACAGACAGACATACATTTAAGATAAAAAGGGCCATAACTCTGTCAAAACGCTTGACAGAGTTATGTACTCTTGCCTGCATATGAAGCTTGTGATGGTTGACAAGTGTGTAAAGTTTCAAAGCTTTATCCCAAAGGTTTATGTAAATAAGTGGACTTAACCAGGATGTGCCACGGACAGACAGACAGACCGACCAACTGACCGACCGACACACTGAATCCTATATACCCCCTCTCAAACTTTGTTTGCAGGGGTATAATTACAGTAAAGTTTTGCTAATAAGACCACAATTATTTTTTTATAATTCTGGATTTTTAAAACAGGCAATAGCTTAATGCAGGACAAAAGTTATGCAGAAAGCTCCTTTACTTTTGATCAACATTAACCCTTTCCCTGTTCTATATTTAGTCCAAATTTCAATACCTACTGAATATTCATGAAGAAAATAGTTATAATGAAACATGGAAGGTGGACCATTGTAGCCATTTTAGAAAGAAAAGAAACAGATCTTTCAAATTCCACTAGCAAACAGAGTAGACCCTGATCAGACGGCTCCTCTTTTCTATCAGAGCACTTATAAATGTTTAACCCTTTAAAATTGAATTAATGTAGGAACTGTGTGCTTCATACTTAACATACTCTATAACCCGTTTCTTCATAAGTAAGCCATTTAACATCTTTCCAGAGTGGACCCTGGTCAGACAGCTCTTACAGAAGCTGTCTGATTAGGGTCTGCTCTGTTTGCTTACAGAAGAGTAGAGATCTGATTCCACGGTTTCTGCAAATGGCAAAATTTTCTGTATTCAAGTACCTTATCTAGACCAGTCACTTTTTCTAAAAAACATGACATTTGATATTATTAAAGGGTAAACTGTGTTTTAAATCTTAGATTACAAAATGATTCTGTTCAGTAAAAACAATGTGACAAAACAATGTGTAAAACCCTAATCAGATGTTTGGCCTTGTCTGGATTTTACTGTTTGCCATTAAGGTATGGTCTCCATAATCACATTGGAACCTTCACAACGTGATTGCTGAGTACTATGATTAATCAGCACACCACTACTCGACTGTTTAAATCGTTCTTTCATTTCCTTTCAGCGAAACAAGAGCAATATACAAAACGAATCCTGATACAAAGGTTATCGTATAACATCAATCAAATGTCCTCGCAACAGCTCTGCACAATACTGAATACAGCATGAAAATTTAAATGGTATGAGAACTGTCTTTTTTTCAACTCAAATTCATTTAACCTAAACTTTACTCCATGAATATTCATGTAAAAAGAATGACATTGATGCATATTACTTAGCTGTATATTCTTTATTATAAATGAACACAAGTATACTTCAGCAAGGTAGAAAGTGTAGAATCAGATCTATATTACCTGCATGTCAAGCAAACAGAGCAGACCCTGATCAGACAACTCCGACAAGAGTCATCTGATCTGGGTATTCTTTGATTGCAAAGACTAGAAAAGCATGTTTATGAAGTAAAGGGTTAAAAACAACTGTCTAATATCAGAATCACATACGTAATAATGACCAGTCATGTAACAATAATTATCAATATGTATAATGACTCCATTCTAAATTTCCAACACTTCGTCCACAAAGCGCAGCCTGACTTGGCATCTCATCTTGATAAAAGCTATTTGACACTCAGGCAACACTTCTCAAAAGTTTTGATGAATTAAAAGTATGTAAAAACTGAAGCAGATCAAAGTTTGAGCAGACATATTTTTTTCTGCAGGATTAGGTTAAACATACATTAACAGCTCACCCTTTACTCCATAAATAAGCCTTTCTACAGCATTGCAAACAGAGCAGACCCAGATCAGACAGCCCGATTAGAGCCATCTGATCAGGGTCTGTTCTGTTTGCCTATGAAATAATATACATATGATTCTACAGTTTCTGCCATAGCCAAATACTCGTATTCATGTGCCATTATAAAAAATCCAATAAATATTCATGATATAATTATCTTTTACATGAATATTCATGGAGTAAAGGTTAAAAAAAGATAAGAGAAGAGACTCGACAGCAGTTTGACTTACCCTAGAGTATCATTCATGATATGTTTAATCTCCATTCCATCATACAGCATAGGACAGGGTCCAAACGCACCTGTAGGCAAAAAGCAATTAACCCTTTACATCATAGATATCCCCATTTAACACCTTTGCAAACAGATTAGACCCAGATCAGACAGCTCATGTAGGATCTGTCTGATCTGGGTGCTGCTCTATTTGCTAATGACATAATACAGATATGATTCTAATTCTATGGATCAACTATGGTCACAAGTGCCTTGTTCGTAATGTTATGGTAAAAATCAATATGCATAGTCATTACTTCTTATATGAATATTCATTAGGTAAAGAGTTCAGAGTGATAACATAGGCTGTGTTGCAATCTCTCTGGTAAATTGTCTCCTAAAATTATCTGATATTTTTGAAGGTTTATAAACAACATGTTTTGGCCATGGCAGAATCAGATCAATAATTCAGGGTTCCCACAAATTATAGAAAGTAAAATTCCCTGACTTTTCCTTGATCAATTTCCCTACAAACAAAGAACGAAACAGCAAAGCAGGATATACACACACACTTTCAGTTTCTTCTTATACCCGAAGCACGCACAGTTGTATACAGACTTTTATTAAAATTCAAATGATTTTTTTTCTTTATAGGCAATACTTTTGAGACTTGCTCAATCAGACTGAAAAGACTGCCTTTAGCCTCTTTTTCATTTTCTTTTCTGTTCTTCTTCCAAACCGATTCCTCAACCCTCAATTTCTGATTCAAAAACTTTTCCCTAAACTTTTTTCAAAATTTCAAATTTCCTGACTAAATTAAAAATTCCCTGACTTTTCCCTGACCTTGAATTTTCTTCATTTTCCCAGTTTCCCTGACCGTGGGAACCAAATATATTTCTGTAAGCAAACTGAGCAGACCCAGATCAGACAGCTCCTAGAGTCTACTGTGTTTGCAAAGGCATCAAAAGGGCATCTCTATCAGTCAGATACAGAGTTAAATGGGTTTAACCCTTTCCCTCATATATATGCTTTTTCACGCATTTGCAAACAGAGAAGATCCAGATCAGATATAGGAGCCGTCTGATCAGGGTCTGCTCTGTTTGCTAATGGCATTTGAAAGCTCTGTTTCTTTACTTTCTAAAATGGCTACAACGTTCCACCTTCCATATTTCATTATAACTATTTTGTCCATGAATATTCAGAAGGTATAGAAATTTGGAATAAACATAGAACAAGGAAAGGTTAATCCTTTCCCTCATGTTATGTTCATGTGCCATTATACAAATTAATCTAATTTTCATGATGTAATTATTCTTACATGAATATTCATGAGGAAAAGGATTAAGTACTGTCATCTGTAAAAACTTGTCATCTGCTTAAACTGTTATTTATTAAATGTTCCACCCGCTTGTTTCAAAAACAGTATCAAACAGTTTGGATCCTGACTAAGTTTTCTCAGTGTCTCATCTAGGTCCAAACTATTTGCAAAGGTCATCATGGAAGTGCTTATAGCATGTTAAAGGATACAATGTTCATGACTAAACACTCTTTTTCCCATGATGCAATTCCTATCATTTTACATACCCATGGTACAGTACAGTCTGATGAGAAGAAGCTTCATTTGGAAGTTTGAGGGGCTAGTCTTAAGACCTAACTCCAATAAAACAATTATCTGCCACACCATGCCACAGTCATCTGGAATAAAACAGGACAAGAATGCACTTTAAACTAATGTCATGACATAACAAGTATACACTATAAATGACTGCACTAACAGAAGACAAGTACAGTATACATAACTATAGTAACAGAAGGCAAGACTATACCATATATATATATGATTGTAATAACATATGACACATTACAGTATATATGACTGCAACAACATCACTGTCTTAAATAGGACTGTACTATTGGACAACTGGAGCACTGCATTGGGCTGCCTATGCTTGTATGTTCGATTGTAGCCCTTGTGACATTGAACAAGTGTGTGAAGTTTCATAAGATTTGCATGAATAGTAAAGAAGTCTTAGCCAACGTTAAAAGTTTCCAGATGACAATTACAACAACAACAACAGAGACAACAACGCAGATGCCGGAGTAACAACAATAGCTCGTATTCTTTTCTTCAGAAAAGAGACGAGCTAACAATTATATCTAGAATAGAAAAAATGGAAGAATATACACCATGTAGATCAAGTTTTAACCCTTAACTCCATGAAAAAACACTTTTTGGTAAAAACTGTAGGATCAGAATCATATAATTCCATAAGCAAAAAAGAGTAGACCTTGATCAGATGGCTCCCACAGGAGCCATCTTATCTGGGTCTTATCTGTTTGCAAAGGCATTAAAAGGCATATTCATGGAGTAAAGGGTTCACAAGTCACAGTGGACAACTGACTTTGAAAAATGTTGAGCAGCAACGTTTTCTATAGTATGAAAATCATTTGAGCGAAATTTGGAAGACAACGATGGACTCTAAGTATGATCCCTATATAGCATTCTTTATTTCACCAACACTAGTACATAATGCATGTTGGTAATCTGTTTAAATTATTCAAAGAATTCAACCCTCTTCATTATCATAGTACCAAATAGTTTGGATCCTGATGAGATGAAAGGTTACTCCACATATCTGGCAATAAACTGTTTGCAAAGGTGATCGTACATCTGCTCCCTTTCCATCATATAAACGCTTTTTCAAAAATTTGCAAACAAAGTAGACCCAGATCTGACGGCTCCTACAGAAGCCATCAGATCAGGGTCTACTGTGTTTACTTATTTGATCCTACAGTTTTGTCAAAGTCAATAATTCCCTTAAAAGAATTTACATTATAAAAATTAAGTTAACCATAAATATTTAATTAGATTAATTCTTACAATGGAATATGAACACAGGACATTACTGCTCAGCCAGAAACTGAAGATTAAGATCTATATCACACCATTAGTAAAGAGAGCAGACCCTGATCAGATGACTCCTATTGGAACTGTCTGATCTGGGTCTACTCTGTTTGTGAAGACCTCAAAAGTGTTTATATGAAGGAAAGGGTAAAGTCCTAATTGGAAGACTGACTTAATCCTTGAATTCATAAATACACCATTCAATGCCTTTGCAAGCAGAGTAGACCCAGGCCAGATGGCTGCTAAAGGAGCTGTCTGATCAAGGTCTGTTCTGTTTGCTTATGGAATAATATAGACCTGATTCTACAGTTTCTACTTTGGCAAGAGTTTCATGTATTAATAGGCCATTCTCAAATTTAATCTGATTAATATTCATGATGTTATCATTTCTGTCATGAAATAGAATATGCACAGAGTAAAGCGTTAAGAAATCCTTATATTACCAGCAGCCATCACATTAGTGTATTACATACTGTGTGACAAGACAAAGAGGTATTGCTACTGACCCTGTGACAGCCATATATCCATCATCATCATCACTGCCAGTAACAGGTAATTATCACTATACTGAATATCTGTGGTTAACAGCTCAGTGCCTGCAAGAGAACAGTGAACAATATCAGTAGAGTCAAAGGGTGCCTGCAGAGAATAATGAACAATATCTGTAGAGTCAAAGGACGAAATCCACCCTGTTCTTTATTCAATATATTCTTTACATTTCACTTCGAATGCTGAGAGTCCAAAAAGAGAGTGAGTGAGTGAGCTGGGTTTTACGTCCGACCAACAGTATTTCAGTTATTTGCAGACGGCACCCGCATGAGACAAGTTATAGTGCTGCCTCACTGGAATACCCCTGCCGCAGGTACATGGCAAGGGCACCCCACCCAGTCACATTATCCTGACACCGGGCCGACCAGTCCTAGAACTACACCTTTAATGTCGAGCGTAGACAAGGGAGCTACTAGTACCAACTTTTAACGACTTTTGGTCTGTCGCGGCCGGGGATCGAACCCACGACCTTCCAAAAAGAGATGACACATCAGTATAAAAAAGAATGACAAATAGAGTGCATTCAGTATGAAATGCTTACATTCTCTTGAAGATTTTGAATGACATACACTGCAGACACTGATCAGAGAGCTTCTCTGAAAGCCCTTTGATTTGGGTCTTCATTGTTTTCAAATGTCCTTACCCTTGTTTTCAGCATTCGACAAAATACAAGGGCAAATCTAGATGCTCCTCCCCATTGCTATCAAGAGAGGAATATTTTTTTCTTTTGTCATTCTATGTTGTGTATGCTCTGCATTAAGCAGCCACCTGCCTAAAAATATCTAAATCCTTCTCTACTAGAATTCCGGTTTAGAGACGTTTTACTGTAGACCCTAGAGGAACCCTCTGATCAGGGGCTATACTGTTTGTCATTCAAAGTCCTCAAGTAAATTTAACCCTTCACTTGCTGTTCACGTCAATATACCTACCTGTACATAGTGAAGACCCAGATGAGACGGCTCCTGCAGGAGCTGTCTCATCAGGGTCTGCACTATTTACAAGTTGATTGTGCAACCAATGCACCCCAGAGAAGTGATTGCACAGCTATATACTTGTACACAGTGAAGATACATGTATATGTAATTATACAACAGGGCATGGGTAAAGAAGGAGAAATGTATTTTAAAATTCAGCAAGAGAAGGGTTAATCCTTTCATACTGAATGCAATAAAAGGGTGAGAGCATAGGCAGGTTTAGGTCTTTGTAAACTATGAATATCAAGTATATACACTGCATAAAATTGTGTCCAATTCAGGTCTACAGTGTATGCTAATGTCATCCATTTTGATAAACAGATCTATGCCCTCATCAGTAGCTCTATGTAATCCTTTCCCTCATAATAAACACCTTTTCATGCATTTGCAAACAGAGTAGACCCAGATCAGATCCGTCTGATCAGGGTCTGCTCTGTTTGCTTAATAGAAGTTGATAGATCTGTTTCTTAAGTTTCTAAAATGGCTACAATGGTCCACCTTCTATATTTTGATTATAACTTTTTGTCCAGCTCCCTGACCAGTCCCAACCACCTGTCTGTGGGATAATACTTGCTAATGCCTCACTCCCAGCTCCCTAACCAGCCTCCATCAGCTACTGTGGGCTTACCCTTGCTTAAGCCTAGATGCACATGCCCTCTGACCAGTCCCAACAACCTACCATGAGCTAACCCTTCCTTATGCCTCAGCACCAGCTCCCTGACCAGTGTCATCTTCTCCTCTACCGACATTTTCTGGTGACAGCCAAGGCACCTACTCATCTGTAGAATGGTGATGTGTCGCTGCATCTGCTTTGGCTAAAACATAACAAGACACGTTATAATTAATAGTTTCTGACATTACCTTGCATCACATTTAGATTAAAGCAGTTCAGAATTAGGGTTAACCCATTCCCCCATATTGATGCCTTTGTTCATTTAGATTTCCAACCAGTGTGTTAAATTCGCAGCAGGAAGACTGAATACAGCAGAAATGATTGTATAAACATCCAGCATTTGCTTAACCCAATTCCTCATAGGCCATTTTTAGATCCAACCACTTTGAATAAATGTACCGAAAAGGAGCATTTACTAGAAAAATGGAATTTTTTAGAATTGTGTAGTTTTGAAACCATTGTGATAAATAGTGCATTTGCTCCATAGCAGCAAATGCTCTATTTATCACAATGGTTTCAAGAAGTGACTATTACAGAGGCGCGTAGAAATGCGTATTTATGGAGGAAAGGGTTAAACACCCATTTCGACAGATAGAAGATTCTGATGTTTCTAACAACTGGAAGAAGGTTTTCTTTCAAATTTTACATGCTTGACTACTGGACAAGAGCCTGAAATGCGAGACTGTTCAACAAAATGCATGACGCTTGGCATATCTGCATATATATTCATAAATAAGAGGACAACTCACATTTTCAGCATAGATGACTGTCCCATCTTTTTCCTTCATTGGACATTTACTGTGTAAAATACTTGCTAGCTGAAAATACAACATTGCCATTCATGTTATAGTTGAAGTTGAAGTTTTATTCCAATAATTCCATTGAGCTTTAAAGCCCATGAGGACAAAACATATGTAAACATGACTGACAGTATGATAGAAATATTAACAATGCAACAAAACCAACTAAAACTGTAAGCCAAAGGCTAACGAATACCCCCCACCTGTCTGCTTGTCAGAACACCTATCATCAATCTGAACATATGTACATACAAAAACGTGAAGAGATTTAAAAACAATACATGCCCCAACCCAATTTATGTAATAAAAATGAAGAATAATTCAGAGAAATAAGACCCCTTCATGAGGTTTTTGTCAAATCCAAAGTTCTAAAGCTAGGAACCTTTTCAGAAAAACATTAAGTTCAAGGACCATAACTCTGACAAAAAATTATTCAACCAGACCGATATTTGAACTTAAGCTGTATCTCATCTAGATTTATTTTTATGTCAAATATGAAGTTAATATCTGCAACCACTTCCAAAGAAAGACCGGAAAATTGAAAATTTGACAAAAAATAAAGTTCAAGGCCCATAACTCTGGCAAAAATTATTCAAACAGACTGAGATTGGGAATTAAGCTGTAAATCATCTAGAGTAAGCTTCATGCCAAATATAAAGTTAATATCTGCAATCACTTCCAAAAAAAGTCTAGAAAATCCCAAATTTGAAGAAAAAATTAAAGTTCAAGGGCAATAACTCTGGAAATAATTATTCAACCGGACTGAGATTGTAATATAAGCTGTACCTTATCTAGATTTAGCTTTGTACTAAATATAGAGTTGATATCTCAAGTCAGTTCCATAAAAAGTCCAGAAAACCGGAAAACATTGGTAGGGGACTAAAAAGGGGAGATAACTCCTGAAGTAGTTTAGTTTAATCATATTTTATTGCTTGTTATAATACATATAACATAGTCATACATACAATTATATACATGTATATATATATATATAATCTAAAACTCAAGCAAAAGGGTTGGGCCACAAGTAGTTGTCCGATCCTAACGGAAATATGCGGTGCACAGGTTTATATGGTCATATGGCTATATATGAACTTTCAACAAAATTGAAGCAAAACTGTAGAAGAAGAAGGCCGGACAAAATTGTGTCCACGGACGGACAGACGGACATGCTAACAAATGGGTAGTTGTGTGACTTTTTCCTTTGATCTTTTCTTGTGGGACTAGTCCCACAAGAAAAACTATTTTTGGCTCTAACTTTGGAAAAGAATGATCTGGAAGCTAACCCTAACCCTATGTCCCACAACTGGCCAGGTTAATGTCACAAGAAATGGCCAGGTTAATGTCACAAGAGATGGCCAGGTTAATGATTTTACTTGTGCGACTAGTTAGAAAAAGTCACACAACTACCCATTGGTGAGTGCGGACGGACGGACGGACGGACGGCCTGATTCCAGTATACTCCCCCCCAAACTTCGTTGTGGGGGGTATAATAAAACAAAACATCGTGGAGATTTTACAGCTGTACGAAAGAACGTGATATTAAACCTTGTAAGTATTTTGTATAAGATAGTTAAGATATAAGATAGAACTATACTGATCTGACTCTGCACTATTGTTAGGGCTATTCCAGGAAAATCTCCCTGGGGGGGTAGGAACGAAAGTCTAAAAAAGGGGTACCACCAATAGAATTTTAATTATTTTTACCCCACCACCAAGAGAATAAAAATTCATAATATACCCCCCACCTAGAGAATTAAAATTAACCCCCCCCCCCCTTTCCAAAAAATTAAATACAGTAAAACCCCGATCTCTCGAACACCTTGGGGACCATAAATTTTAGTTCGAATTAAGGGTGGTTCGAAAGATCCGAGTCTTATATTTGTTTCGTAGCAAATGGTACAGAAATTGTTCGAACGTGAGTTTGAGAATAAATTATTTTCATGTCGAAAATGAATTTAAACAAACTTCTGTAACAAAACTCACTGTTTTGTTGCCTTTGCAATACAATGAAAATACAAATGCAACCCATAATTCTATAAAAAACACCATCCCATTATTCCAAATTTTGTGATTCTACCATGAACGTATCTATGCTATGTACATATCTCGCCATTTTGGTCTGGTTAAAAACCGGGACTGAACGACCTATCATCATCGTCTCGGTTTATGTACACAACGGTCTACAGCCCATTTAAATATCTACGAGAACACACAAAATTGGTAAAATTACGTTATGTAGACAGTTGCAACAGACCAGTCTTGGGGACAAATATCTACGAGAACACACAAAATTGGTAAATTTACGTTATGTAGACAGTTGCAACAGACCAGTCTTGGGGACAAACTATTCCTTGTGTTTTCGTATGTGGATTCGCATATAGGGCCATAATTTAAAACTCAATTGTTTAACATTCACTGATAAAAACAGAGGAGAACAAATATATTCGTCCAACTGTTATTTCTGCCATTGTGAATGATAAAGTTAACTTTTCGATCGTGTTATAGCCCTACGATATGACAGTCAATGTTAGCTCAAAACAACCTTCACAAACACACAAACATCTTGATAAAACATCACACTTTCACCAATTGTCTACCAATCACGTAATTATCGACGAGCTGAGATAGTCACCTGTGAGGTGTGAATCTTTGATTCGACGCACATCCATACAGGTAAGACAACGGTTCAAATTATCAAAGGTACTTTGCACTATTTTATTAATCAGCGGACCGGGAGATGAGTTCGAAAGTTCGAGTTTCGCATGGTCGAATTATCCGAGGTCGAACATATAGAATTTAAGAAGGAAGGAGTTGGGACCGTAGAATTAGTTCGAATTAAGGGTAGTGAACGAGTTTTCCGGGGTTCGAGAGTTCGGGGTTTTACTGTAAATATATTTTTACATTTATGCAATTACTTTTTGTCAAGCCGACTTGCAAACCCAAATAACAGCCCAGTGTATTGCCACATTTGTGCATTAGTCTGACAGTCTTTCATTTCGTCCTGTTGACATCATACATGCTTCCGTGGTTCTATTATTGCAAGTAAATTTCTCTTCGCCGACCGCGGATTCACTACATGTACCTGTGCTACTGCTAAAATCCTGTCAATGTCTTTTGGTTGTTATTTAGGTCTATTTCGGTTTATTTATTTTGTTTTGTTCATCCGGGCTTTTACATCGAGAAGCAAGAGCAGTGATTGGTTGAGACTACTGGTGTCTTAGTACTTTTTCACGGTCTAGTCTGAATCAATCAGCCGCTCATAATGGAAGTGTGATCAGATAAGCGTCTAGATGATCAGGACTAAAAATTGCATGCGTCCACAATATTTACACAACAGAATTTTCGCGGGAGTTCATGTCAGAAAAAGGTTTTTCGTTAATTTTCATTATTGTCGAAGAAAACGGTTTGCATGAAGCGTTTAACTTGACAAACCACCCCATCAATTTAATTTCTAAAGTTGAAATACCCCCCACCAATAGAACTTTAATCAAATTGCTACCCCCAACCAAGGTAATTTTAATAGGCTGTCGTTCCGACCCCCCCAGGGAGATTTTCCTGTAATAGCCCTTATGCAATCAAAATTCTTCATCAGTAAGACTCAATTTGTTAAAGCAAATTTGACTTCAAAACAGTCTAATAAATCATGAATGATGACAAACAGTTTGGATTCTGATCAGACTCCACGTTACGTAGCTTCCAATCTGGATCTTATCTGTATGCAAATCTTAAGGTTGTCGAACCTGGCACTGACATGTTGGTTAATATTGTTTTAGAGGAGAAACAGCTACTATATCTACATAAACGGCAAAACCTTATAAAAAAACATAAAACAAATTTCTTCATGGGTCTGACATATCAAACTGTATTCAATTAAACAAGACATTCTAAAGAACAATGCAATTACTACATAGTTAACGCTTTCACTGCTATTATGACATCATTTATAAGACAGTCAACAGGAATAGCAAGCTCTGGTCAGTTACCCCTTATATATATACCTGATGAATATTCACATAAGAAATCATGACATCATAAACATTAATTAGATGCTACTCAGTTTGCAAAGGCATCAAAAGGCGTGCCCATCAGGCAAAGCATTAGAGCTCATCTTTAGGCAAAAAAGGTTTTCAATTTCTTCAAAACAATCCTCAATAGCATTATAGTAATACAGCCCAAGGTCAGATTGTGATCCTCATAACTGTGAACAAGTGTGCAAACCTTAATGAGTCTAGTTGTAACGATGTTGATCAAAGGTCAAAGGTTTGACTATTAATTAATTTTGACAACTACAAAAGATCTGCCAACAGTATGGCAATAGTAAAACCCACAATGTTGTTTGAAAAGAAGTAAACGACAAGCTGCATCCAAAGACCAGGCACAAAGGTAATACAGTAAAACCTCTCTACAACAGCCACTAAATTGTGTTAATTAGTTGTTAATTAGGGCAGGTGGCAGCTTCAGCAGCCACCTGCCTTTAACACAAAATACTTGATATTATTTAGTGGCCATTATACGGTGCTCCCTCTCTACAACGACACCTTTTGGGATACGAAGATTGTATGTGTTGTTCAGAGGGAGTTGTTATAGGGAGGGAAAATCAAACATAATTAGCTTGTTTACAGATTCCCAGATAAGATGTATTTCGAGAACTAAATCCGTTCTGCCTCTATCAAACCCTATGTTGTGACCACTCTTTAGAATCGTCACTTTGTGAAAAAATTGTTTCTGGAGCCATGTTGTTTCGGAAACAGCGACATGCGTTGTTGTAAGGAGGGAATCGTTATTGAGAAGGCCGTTGTAGGGAGGGAGCACTGTAGAAAGGTTTTACTGTAATATAAAATAAAACTTCTGTCCGAGTCAAGTGTTCATTCTCAAGTATCTGATTAGTCAAATTTTGAGTTTAACTCTAATTCTGAGTTTCACTCAAAATCTGATCAAACAAATGGTTGAGAATTAGTTCAGACTCAAGCAAACAGTTTTATAACCTCGGATAATAGTCTAGCTGACTGAAACAAAAACGCTAACTAACCTTGGCAGCCTCTTCCTCTGTGAGTATACCCAGGTAACACTTCATGTCTTTAAAGCAGCTATTCTTTGATCCAAAGAGATCATAGTAGCTCTCAAATAGCTCCACTGGCTCTCCTGCAACAATGGTATAGTACAACTATACTGATACAGTAACTCAGTACACCAGAAACCCCCATCAAGCTGCATTGCATGGTCCTGGTATTTCAAATAATCAAATACAGTAAAACCCCTCTAAACTCGACATTTTAATTAGTATAAATGCCGATCCGTAAGACAGGGGACAGCTTAATGCAAGGTGAAAGTCATGTAGAAAGCTCCTATAGGAGCTTTCTACATGATTTTCATCCTGCATTAAGCAGCCACCTGCCTAAAAAGACCTAAATTCTTGTTTACTAAACTTCCAGTTTAGAGGGGGTTTACTGTACAATAACACCTCTTATGTGACCATTTAAAAACATGTATTTAAGCCTTTATCTGATACAGACACCTTTCGGTGTCTTTGCAACCAGAGTAGACTCAAATCAGATGGCTCCTATTGGAGTCATCTGATAAGGGTCTGCTCTGAAATAATGCAGATCTGATTCTATAGTTTTGGCCATGGTAGAGGAAACAAAATTCTCTGACATTTCCCTGACATAATTTGAAAATTTCCCTGACATGTTACATTGCAACATTTGGTCAAATCTTATGTAATTTGTTTTAGGAAGTTTAACCCATTCAACCATGAATTATCAGAGTGGAATAGCCCATCAGTGTTTAACTATACAGTCCTCATGTATTTTCAAAATTCCCAGACAGTTTTCAAAATTCCCTAACAACTCCCTGACCTTGAAATAATGACCTTGACCATGTGGAAAAAATAGATCTACATTAGTCTATAAGCAAACACTGCAGAACCGTCGGAACTGTCTGATCTGGTGTGTCTATCAAGCAGAGGGTTAAATATTTTCTATCTATTCTTAAATAAATCTAGCTGGAGTCTTTCTAATAAAACTTAATAGTTTTTTGTTCTTTTTGTTGTGTGTTCTTTTGTATTAGACTGCTAATTGTAAGATATTTACCATATTTTCTAGATGACGACTTGCTACTGTCTTGACACTGTTTGATGAGTTCCAGATGAGCTAAAAATGGGCCTCTGTTTGGATGTCCATCTGTCTTATTTTCTTTGCTGTTCTGTATAAAGGCTAGTGCCATCTCTGGTGTGTGGTCAACATCATCACTGAAAACATTCATATTCTTTATCTCATAAAGGTGTCTTTATCTGATAAAATGCTTTTGCAAACAGGGTAGACCCAGATCAGATAGGAGCTGTCTGATCTTGGTCTGCTTTGTTTTCTATGAAATCATGTAGATCTGGCTCTGCTTTCATGACATGGCATAATTTTAAGCTCAGTGATTACCCGAACTTATTTTGTTATGTACAAATTTGCAACCATCAAACAATCTATAATATACATGTACCTATATTACATATTGGATCCATATCAACCAATTTCTTAAGTTATGATAGTTGACCGTTTTTGCAGAAAATAGTGCTTTAAAATAAGACATGCACTCAGTAAACACTCAAAATTGTTTAGGGAAGCATTATTATTTTCCCTTTTTTATATACTTAAATTGAGCATCTACTCCATGAGTAAGCCTTTCTACACCTTTGCAAAAAGAGTAGACCCAGATCAAACGGCTCCTGTAGCAGCTGCCTGATCAGTCTGCTCTGTTTGCTTATGAAATAATATAGATCTGATTCTACACTTTCTGCCATGGCCAATACTACATGCGTTTATGCGTCATTATAAAAATAATCTAATCAATATCCATGATGTCATTATTTCTTGCATGAATATTCATAGAGTAAATAAATATTATAACAAAATACTAAGTAAGCAACACATTGATTGATATCTACAGTGAAAAACATTACATAAACATGTGTCACAGTAGAAATTGTGACTCAGGACAATCGTCGATTCTCTTAGGACAGATTGCGATCGCATTCTAGGACAGACTCTGATCTTAATACATGTATTCATGTGTTGCAATAACACACCCTTGAAATATCAATCTCTGATATGCCATTACTTGAGCCATTACGTGAAACTAGGGCCTGATTCTACAGTTTCTGCCTTTATAAAAGCCTCGGCCAATTAACATTCATGACATCATTATTGTTTCCATAAACATTCATCAGGTAAATAGTTAAAACTACAAAAGACAGACAATAGTCATGTGACAGCATTACTCCCCTACCTGGTTTCCTGTTTGCCTGGCTGCCAGTCTGTTGTGTTCAGCTGTAACATTGATCTGATGTACTCCTTCCACCAGAAAATATGGTCTGGGCTGAAGGAACAACAAATAATTTAATTTAAGAAATAATAAATTCATACCAGTGTTTTATCGTGCAATCGAACACTGGTAGGAGTTGAGATGCGTAGTAATTAAATCACGAGGCAGATAGGCCGAATGATTTAATTATAAGCATCTCAACCACTACCCGTGTTCGATTGCACGATAAAACACTGGTATAAATTTATTATTTCGATTCTAACACTTCAATTAACTATAATTTGCACCGCCACAACGGCACTACATTTCTTGTACGAATTTTCGAAGCCATATTATGTCACGTTAAGCCGTTACAGCGTGTGCAGTGTTTTATGGAGAATTCAAACATAGATACTTTGTTTGTTTATGTAGATGTGTGCGCGAGGTGTGTTAGAATAGTAAATAAAGCACAATCAAATTTACAAAGATATCCATTAAGGTGGGGAGATAGTTTAGCCCCAGATATCGAAAAATCATATTTAAAACTACCTAGAGCCATTTTTTCTGAGCCTAGTTGGTTAGTTATATTAATTTATTTTATTATTTTTCAGAAACATCGATAATCCTACCAAAACTGACATTTGAAATCTATTTAAATGTGCCAGTTTGAATTTTTTCAAACAGCGATTACAAGGTTATCTTTTGGACTAAACTTATTATAATTGGCCAATATGTGAATTGTTAGCATGTCCAGGGAACCGTGTCACAGATTTTTGATAAAACTCTCCGTTTGGGAGTTATGCAATATTTTAGTTTTAAGACCACTAAAATTCTGCCTCCCGCTACGTTTCTTGATTTTAGATGATCGAAGCACGATATAAAAAAACTGTGACATGGATCCCTCGCTAAGATAATGCTCGTTGATATACCGCAAACCGCGTAAAATTCGGACACAAATTACAGAAGTTATGATTGTTTGAAAAAGCTGACTCCTTTAAATTTGCATCTGTCAAAAACATGAAAAGGAATAAAAAGACCCCCATTGTGTTGCGTAATCTTATAATTATCTATAGCTTTCAATCAAATTTATATCCAATGGAGAGCTTATAATATGTGTGATATTTTCCACTAAGCTCCTCCCCCTTTCTTCCATGCGATCAATTAAACAAGAGGGCCATGATGGCCCTTAATCGCTCACCTGTTCGTAACAGATTAATGATTTCAATGACAGATTGCATAATTTGAAAAATCTTGGTAGAAAACCATCAGATGATGCTACATACTAAATATAAAGAGTATAGACCTTAAAGATTTTTCTATGAAAAACTGTTAAGCCCCAGAGCAGGGTCAATTTTGATCCAGGGTTCATAATTTGAAAATCTTGGTAGAGGACTATTAGATAATGCAACATACCAAATATCTAAGGTCTATGCCTTACAAGTTCAGAGAAGACTTTTAAAGATTTTTAAGAGAAGATTTTTAAAAACTTTCCTATAAAAAACTGATATGCCCCTGGGCGGGGAAGTTTTCAACCCAGGGGACATAATTTGAACAATCTTGGTAGAAAACTATTAGATAGCGCTACATACCAAATATTAAAGGTGTCTGCCTTACAGTTTTGGAGAAGAAGATTCTTAAAGCTTTTCATATGAAAAACTGATAAGCCCAAGGGCGGGGTCATTTTAGACCCAGGGGTAATAATTTGAATAATCTTGGTAGAAAACCATTAGATGATGCTACATACCAAATATCAAGGGCCTAGACCTTACAGTTCTGGAGGAGAAGATTTTTAAAGATTTTCCTATGAAAAACTGATAAGCCCTTGGGCGGGGCCATTTTTGGTCCGGGGGTCATATTTTGATTAATCTTAGTAGAGGACGATTAAATAATGCTACATACCAAATATCAAAGGTCTATATCTTATAATTTTAGAGAAGAATATATTTAAAGATTTTCCTATGAAAAACTGATAAGCCCCGGGGCGGGGCCATATTTGGTCCAGGGGTCATAATTTGAACAATCTTAGTAGAGGACCATTAGATGATGCTACATACCAAATATCAAAGGTCTATGCCTTACAGTTTCAGAGAAGAAGATTTTTAAAGATTTTCCTATGAAAAACTGATAAGCCCTGGGGCGGGGCCATTTTTGTCCTGGGGGTCATAATTTGAACAATCTTAGTAGAGGACCATTAGATGATGCTACATACCAAATACCAAAGGTCTATACCTTACATTTTCAGAGAAGAAGATTTTTAAAGATTTTCCTATGAAAAACTGATAAGCCCCGGGGCGGGCCATTTTTGGCCCAGGGGTCATAATTTGAACAATCTTAGTAGAGGACCATTAGATCATGCTACATACCAAATATCAAAGGTCTATGCCTTACAGTTTCAGAGAAGAAGATTTTTAAAGATTTTCCTATGAAAAACTGATAAGCCCTGGGGCGGGGCCATTTTTGGCCCAGGGGTCATAATTTGAACAATCTTAGTAGAGGATCATTAGATGATGCTACATACCAAATACCAAAGGTCTATGCCTGACAGTTTCAGAGAAGAAGATTTTTAAAGATTTTCCTATGAAAAACTGATAAGCCCCGGGGCGGGGCCATTTTTGACCCAGGGGTCATAATTTGAACAATCTTAGTAGAGGACCATTAGATGATGCTACATACCAAATATCAAATATCTATGCCTTACAGTTTTAGAGAAGAAGATTTTTAAAGATTTTCCTATGAAAAACTGATAAGCACTGGGGCGGGGCCATTTTTGGCCAGGGGGACATAATTTGAACAATCTTTGTAGAGGACCATTACATCATACTACATACCAAATATCAAAGCTCAAGGCTTTGTAGTTCCAGAGAAGAAGATGTTAAATTTAAGTAAATTGTTGACGCCCGCACGTACGCACGACGCACTACGCACTACGCACATACGCACGACGCACGACGCCGGACGCCGGACATAGGATCATCCCAATAGCTCACCTTGGCACTTTGTGCCAGGTGAGCTAAAAAGGGCCATAATTCTGTCAAAATGCCTGACAGAGTTATGTACTCTTGCCTACAGATGCAGCTTGTGATGGTGAACAAGTGCTCCAAGTTTCAAAGCTTTATTCCAAAGGTTAAAGGCAAAAAGTGGACTTTAACAAAAACTTTAACCAAGGTGTGACGTGGACGACGACGCCAGGGCGAGTTGGATAGCTCCACTATTCTTCGAATAGTCGCGCTAAAAAGGCAATTTTACACCAATCAACCATCTTATTAGCCTTAGGCTACCGGGATTACAATTACTCAGCATGATGCTTAGAGCATGGCGAGGTGATCTTTGATTAGTTGCACCATGGCTCTATATAAAAGGGGCACTGCACTGCACCATGCTAAAAAAGTCATGGGAAAACAATATGGTCGCAGTAAATATTCCCTTTTTTACAAATATATTCAAGTCAGCTTTGTTCATCTGTGAAATTTTAAAGTAAATCCTCCAATTGGTGTTTGAGAAATTGGACACAAGATTTGTGGGACACGTGTACTGACAAGGCTATAGGACTCCCACCTTGTGGGAAGCATTAAAATTGCTACGTTGGCTGCAATAAACAAGGCTTCCTGACATTGGCGAAGTCTTGGGAAATGACAGTCACCAAATGCTCTCTTAATATTTAGTATTTGTACATCCCCACAGACAAGAAATTTAGACCTGAACTGAACCCTATTCTTAACCTTTATCCTGCTATCCGTGACAAGCTTTGCATTTGCTAATAGTTTGCATCCATGAGATGCCATGTAACTCTGTGTCTCATCAGGATCCAAGTTGTTTGACAACTGGTGAATAATTTCTCAAAAGCCTGATCCAATCAGAAATTGCATCAGCTCCAAACTTGAGCAGACATCACTTTTTCACATAAGATCCAAATTGTATGAAACACCACTCATACTTTTGAGAAGAACTATATGAAATTTCTTTCTGATTCTAACAAGATTTTTCTAAGATTTGACCTAGTGACCTACATTTTGACCCCAGCCCACCCATGATGGATCTCAATTGAGATATCATCAAGGTCATCATTCTGAGCAAGTTTGATGAAGAATAGGCAGAAAATGTGGCTTCTAGAGTGTAAACAAGATTTTTCTAAGATTTGACCTAGTGACCTACTTTTTGACCCAAGCCCACATATGATCAAACTCGATCAAGATATCATCAAGGTTATCATTCTGAGCAAGTTTGATGAAGATTAGGCAGAAATTGTGGCTTCTACAGTGTAAACAAGATTTTTTTAAGATTTGACCTAATGACCTACTTTTTAATCCTGCCCCACCCATGATCGAACTTGATCGAGATATCATCAAGAATATCATCCTGAGCAAGTCTGATCAAGATTGGACTAAAAATGTGACCTCTAGATTGTTCACAAGGTTTTTCAATAATTTGACCCAGTGACCTAGTTTTTAACCGTATGTGACCCACTTTCAAACTCATCCAAGTTTCTATCAAGACAATCATTCTGACTAAGTTTCATGAAGATTGGACTAAAAATGTGACCTCTAGAGTGTTCACAAAGATTTTGAATAATTTGACCTAGTGACCTAGTTTTTGACCCCACATGACCCACTTTCGAACTCATCCGAGATTTTTTCAAGACAATCATTCTGACCAAGTTTCATGAAGATTTGGCTACAAATGTGACCTCTAGAGTGTTCACAAGCCAAATGTTGACGACGCACGACGCACGATGCACGATGCACGACGCACGACGACGGACGCCGGACGGAGCACCATGACAATAGCTCACTTGAGCAAGCTCAGGTGAGCTAAAAAGCTGATTTAATTGCCAGTTTCCCATAAATCACCCATCAGAAAGCTTATCTAGTCATGTGGCCTAGATAGTTTGAGGCTACCGAGAGGGAAATGCGGATAAATAGCCGCCTATTGCTTTATCACGTATGTGCCTTAATTATCAGTTCCCCGCTAGGTGCCCCTGATAAGCCTTCCTCGTAAATGGCTGACTGGCCAAGTCAGAGAAAAGGTCGATGGTAATAAAGTGAAAGGGGTTTATACGGCTTTTGCGGTATATTTTATGGTATTTCGTTAATGCAATGGATAAAAGAGACTAGTGTCTATTCATTAGTGCAAAAATATAAAAAAAATGATTTTTTTGTGTTTCTAACATACTGTGGCACCTTAACCAATTCCTGTAAACATTGTTCCATTTGCACTTGATACCACAAATGTTCAAATAATAGACAACCTCATATTTAATAGGTATTAACTAGAATTGTTTTTGATGTAAAAACTGATGTCTCCCCCAGCTTGTGGACAAAATTTTCCAAAATCGCATAACTCTGTAGAAAATCATCAAACTGGAAGAAGGAATAAACTATGCACAACTAAGCATGGTACTGATCAATCCTATGAAATTTAATTAAAATCCAATTAAAGGTTTTGGAGAAACCCTGCGGACAAAATTTCCATTTAAAATTTCTAAGTCCCATAACTCTGCAGAAAATGGGAGGCAATAACTCCAATATTATTGAAGCCAGAGTTATGATACTTGTAAATAACACTTCCTTCCATCATCGTCTTTCCATACATGAAATGTCATTCCAATAGCATCAGCAGAGCAGGAGTTACTGATCCGACAAAAAAATGTAACAAAGGGCAATAACTCCAAAAGTATTGACGTCAGATTTATGGCCCTTATACATGACACTTCCTCTCATCATGCTCTGTTAATTTATGAAGTTTCAATCAAATGGCATTAGCCATGTAGGAGTTATCCTCCGGACAAGAAAGTGTGAATAATTGACCTTGAATTGTGACCTTGAGCTTGAATCGTGACCTTGACCTTTGAAGAATGTGTCTGAATCCTGCTGTCTGCACATCGCCTTGTCATGGAGAACGTTTGTGCTACAGTATTTTGAAATCTTTCCAAGGGTTTAAGAGATATGAAGCGGACACGAAGGGTGTGGCTTAAAACATTTGACCTTGAATTGTGACCTTGACCCACGTGCCTGAATCGAACGCTCTGCACATCGTCTTGTTGAGTCAAATATTTGTGCCAAAGCATTTTGAAATCCTTCCATATTTGTGAGAGATATAGAGCAGACACGAGTGTGACAGACAGACTGACGGACGGACGGACGGACGGACAACTCGACCAAAAACAATATGTCTCCCCATTATAAACGGGGGAGACATAATAACTTTATAACTGAAGAAGGAGTTTGCGACCCCAGATGCTCAAATGAGGACGGATAGACTGACCGACCGCCGAACAGAGTGATTCCAGTACACCTCCACAAACTTGTTTGACATAACAACTAAAACCCTGTATAACAACCATAAAATAAATTAGTTTTTCAACAAACAGGTGATAACTTAATGCAGACTGATAGCATTGCGGATTGCTCCCTTAGGAGCTTTCTGCATTGCTCTCATTCTGCAACTACGCAATTAAGCAACTGCCTACATACAAAATGCAAGAAGCTCCTTTTAAAAAATATAACACCCCTTGGATAGTTTATTAGAGATAATACAGTATCTGTGCACCAAAGCAACAACTAACTGAACATGTGTACAAAATAACCTACTTTTGACTGAGCAATTTTCTGTATGCTGCATTGGTCTGAGCCCACTTATCCAATTTTGTGTAGTATTCTGCTGCTTTGGTTTCTCGGAAATCAAGCTCACTCACAAGTTTTTCTGAAACACATATCCTTTGAATTCAGATTTTTACAGGTGAAATACGTGGTAAAAGTTTTTCTTTTATTTTGAATCCAGACGAGACAGAAATTAACCCTTTACGGTTACCTAATGAATATTCATTATTAAAAGGAATAATGAATGAATAAATATCAAATTACCTACAGTTACATAATGGTGTCATGAACCAGGGATTTTTACCCTGCCTGAAACAGTAACAATCAAATCTATCCTGTTTCATAAGCAAACAGAGCAGACCGTGATCAGAGAACTCCTACAGGAGCTGTCTGATGTTGATATACTCTGATTGCAAAGACATGAAAAGGTGTTTATATCAGGTGAAGGGTTACATAAAAATCTCAAGAGCAAGTTTGGTTTTTTTAATTTTATCCAGATTTTAACCCTTTCCCTCATATAAACTCTATTTCATGCCTTTACAAACAGAGTAGACCCAGATCAGACAGCTCCTGAAGGAGCTCCTGTAGGGAGACATCTGGACAGGGACTGCTCTGTTTGCTTATGAAATTATAATGACACTACACTTTCTACAAATAGCAAAACATCCTGTGTAGATACACCATTAAATTCAGCTAATAAATACTGATCAGGGAAATCGTTAAAATGAAAATTACCCTCAAATGACAATAACCATGTATAAATAGGTATACTCCACTATATGTCTTCAACATCACATAACTTTGTATGAAGTAGAATTCTATTGCTTTCTTCTTTAAGAACGTATTTTATTTATAAGCTCTTCAACATATCAGTCCGAACAACAAGAGCACTACACTCAGGTGCAAACGTTTATCTGTTTGATTGTAGCCCTTGTGATGGTGAACAAGTGTGTGAACTTTCAAAAAGTTTGTATGAAGAGTAAAGAAGTAATAGCCATTGTTAATTTCTCCGGATGACGACAACGCAGACGCCGGAGCTACGACAATATGGGAATGGGTTTAAACATCATCTCAGTAATAATCATGTGCCACTAATTCTTACATGACTATTCATGAAGTAAATTTAGGTTAAAATATTAAATGTGCATATTTTTCACTGGCCATAAAAAATTCATAAGCAATATTTTGACACGAAAGGTATTTTTGACAAATGAGCCAAACTTTTGTAAACAGACTTAAGATTCAACATGCTACTGGCAAATATGTGATAACCTTTGCAAACAGTTGGAACCAGATGACCGACAGAATACACAGAATGTTTGACATGCATATTGAATATTTGAAGAAAATTGCAATACCGCTTATGAATTTCAATATAAAGCAGGAAAAGGCCTAAGTAGCAAAAAATTCACTCAGCAGAGTGTCATAAATGATACTAATGGTCAAGTTTGTTCAAATAATTATTTGATCCATAATTATGAAAAACCAATAATTTGTTATCAAAATACATGATCTTGTGTACAACAAAAAATAAAAGTTAAACACAGAGGGTCTATCAGGAGAAAGTCCATCTTGAAGGGCTCATTTCAGGGTTTTTATTACTGTCTTCGTCAAATCTGATAAAAAAAATACAGCTAAACATGAGTCATGTGAGAGTCATTCAGTAGAGACACCAGTGATTAGGTACGTATTAACCCTTTCCTTCATATAAACATGTTTTCAGGCATTGCAAACAGAGTAGACCCTATAAGAGCAGTGTGAGCAAGGTCTGCTCTGCCTGCTAATGGATTTGAAAGATGTTTCTTTTCTTTTTAAATGGCTACAACGTTCCACTCTCCATATTTCATTGAAACTATTCTGTCTATCAATATTCAGTAGGTATTGAAATTTGGAATAAATATAGAACAGGGAAAGGGTTAATTTCATAATGTGGGTCTACAGTTTGCAGGCCCAATGGACATATTTTCTGATGGTAAAGCTTGAGTGTTACCTCCTAGTGGTCCCTCCACAACTTGTATAGAATCTTCCCATTTCTCCATCAGCTCCAGAATTATTAAATACATCTGCACCTCTGTAATGAACAACAAATCACTGCAGTCTGTGTTATCTTAAAGGGACAGTCCCTACAATAAACACATTTGTTCAATAACATCATAAATCTTGGCATTTGTTATGTTCAATCATTATTATGAAAAGTTTCAATTTGAACTTGTATCGAAAAATGCCATTGTGATACAATATAAACCGTTTTCATTGATACTTTTTTTTTTTTCAACAACAAAATATTACTGGCCAATGTCAAACAGTTAACAAAACTAAAATGCAACTCGAATAAATACTAAAACACTGCCAAATAACATTGGATCTGTGATATCATATGCATGAAAGTTTTGTCTTCTTCGACGTTTATTCGATTGGTTATCTTGCAATATACTTCTTTTTCAGCAAACAAATTATTCATGTAATCTTAAGGCATTTTTAAAACACGTTGCTTGTCGAGACTATCACTTTAACCCTTTCTCTAATGAATATTCATCTAAGAAATAATTAATATATGACTATCAATCAGTTGAATTTTTATAATGGCATCATGAACAAGGGGACATTTGACCATGGTAGAATTGCAAAATAAGATCTGTATTTCATAAGCAAACAGAGCAGACCCTGATCAGATAGCTCCTACAGGATTTATTAAAGGTAGAATGTCTGTGTAATCTAAACATATCAAACTGGCTCCAATTTGATTCAGCTTTTCAAATCAGTGCAGAGGGGAGATTGGGTGTTTGAATACTTAAGTAATTAGGGTACGGTTGTCATGGCATATTCACAGGGAACTTGTTCAGCAAAATCTGGATTACTCTGTTATATTTTCAAACATAGATGAAGTCCTCACCTGCCTCTGCCTCCAGTTTCCCCTCATCCACAAATTTCTTGGTCATTCTCTCTGCTAGTGGCAAAAACATTTTCCTGGCAAGACTTTTGTCGGTACAGTTGTGAGCCTAGAGCAAATTAAAACATATCCACTTAACTCCTCAAAAACTATCTTAAAAACTACCTAACCTTTTACTCTATAGAATTGTCTTCTGGCACCTTTGCAAACAGAGTAGACTCAGCTCAGATGGTTCCTATAAGAGCCATCTGATCAGGGTCTGCTCTGTGTGCTTATAGAATATCTTAGATTTGATTTATCAATCACGTTAGTTAATGATAGTAATGGCTAAACTCTGCCTTGAATTTTCATGGAGAAGAGGGTTACCAATAGAAAATAGAATAAAAATCAAGCAGGAATTATGAAATGACACATGACAGTGCACAGCAACACCGGATGCACAAATGATATGTACGCCCATGCACAACCTTCATAAAACTGTTCCATGACTGGTCGACATCGACATCATTTACGGCACTGGTACCGCAACATTAAAAAGGTCACGTAGTGCCAAAGGATGTTGAACATAAAGCAATTCTACAAGCACCATTTCAGAGCAAACAAAGAGTGCTCATACATACATATCATACACTTAAACCATACACACAGAAACTCTTGTTTGCAGAACATGGTGTCTGCTTTAGTTCTACAAGTCCATTTTTCTTAAAAAATTAAAAATACAATCAGTGACACTGTGTCAAGCACTTGGATCCAGATGAGATGGCTCAGCCTTTAATCCAAACTATTTGTACTAAAGACCATGAATATACCTACAGCGTCAAAAGGCGAAAGATAACCTTAAGATGATAGAGAATCCTTTTTCATGTATAAGCACATAGAGTAGACCCAGACCAGACAGCTCTGGAAGGAGCCATACGATCAGGGTCTGCCCCGTTTGCTATAAATGAGATAATATAGATATGATTCTACAGTTTTAACCATAGTAATAAATTTTATTCATAAAAATCAGCTAATCAATATCCATTTTCATATCTTCTTACTTAATGCTAACCCTTTACTCTTAAAGGTTAACCCTTTACTCTATAAATACGCCTTTGCAAACAGAGTAGACACAGATCAGACGGCTCCTGTAGGAGCTGTATGATCAATGTCTGCTCTGTTTGCTTATGATATGATATAGAAAATTAGATAAATTTCTATAGTTTCTGCCATGGCTAATAAATCCCATGTTCATATTATGCAATTATAAAAAATAATCTTATTAATATTCATGACTGATTTCTTATATGAATAATCATGAAGTAAAGATTTAACAGATCAAAATATTTTGTAAACACAATTTGAATAGAGATACAGATGGACAGACAGAAAGACTAACAAGGAGGTCATGATGTGGTGACCACTCCTTCGAGTACAAATCGCCTACCATACCTGCATGACAATGCTCATGATGGCCCAGAAATAGTAAGGGTTTTTCTGGGGCTTCAGCTTGTGTAACAACATGGCTGTCTGCTGTTGTTTCTTGTGGTCCCCTAAGCGTACATAAGCCATGAACAGGGCTGTCAGGATCTCTTCGTTGTCAGGTCTTGCCTTGTGTGCATTCTCGTACATGTCAGCTATCAGCTCCACTGTGAACACAAAAAAGACATAAGTGATCCTAATGTTACTAAAACACAAGGGTTTAAAAATGACCCTCCTATTGGAACACTTAGACCCACCTACGTTTTGGGATTTGTACATTGGACCTCTCTGAAAAAAATGTGAAAATTATCCACATATTTTGCTGGAATTGCCTTCATATTAACCCTTTCCTTCATACAAACACTTTTTTCAAGCCTTTGCAAACAGAGTAGATCCAGATCAGATGGTTTCTGTAGGAGCAATCTGATCAGGGTCTGCTCTGTTGGCTTATGAAATTATAACAGATCTGACTCTATCCAGTTTCTACCATTACCATATTCAAGTGTACATATGACATTTATAGAAATCAGGCTCAGGTAATAAATATTCATGATGTCATTATTTCTGACATGAATATTCAACTGGGAAAGGGATTATAGTAACAAAACTAGAAAGCTGACTCAGAGAGGGCCCTGCAGATGATATTTTGTTGAATATGGCATTTTTTATAATTCAAGGGCAGATAACTCTGGACATGGTGAACTCATTCAACCCCAAAACTATAGGTGTCTTCCTCTCATAATACTAAGAATATGCCTTTGATATGAACCAAATATGTGAAGTACTGTTTGAGTTATCACGTCACATCAAAAATGTTGACAAAAGTTGATGGCATTTTTTATGAATCAAGGGTAGATAACTAAACTCTAGACAAAGTGATCTGATTCAACCCAAAAACTATAGGTGTCTTCCTCTGATGATACTAAGCATATGCCCTTAATATGAAACCAATATGTGAAGTGCACATCAAAATTGTTGACGGATGGATGGACAGACAGACAGACAAATGGACAATGGGTGGACAGACAGAAAATATGATTTCTATAGGACTCCTGCATTTTCAATGCAGGGCCCTAGTAATACCCCTGACATCTGGACTTCACACTTGATAACCAGCCTCTCCTTTTCTCCAAGTAACTTCATTTCAGACTCTTCACAAGTTAACCCTTTCCTCCGTAGGCTATTTTTAGATCCAACCTCTTTGAATGAATCTACCCAAAAGGAGTATTTACTAGAGAAAGTAAAAGTTTAGAATTTTGTAGTTTGAAACCATTGTGATAAATAGAGCATTTGCTCCTACAGGAGCAAATGCTCTATTTATCACAATGGTTTCAACAGGTTATTTTTACAGAGGCGAAGAAAGGCGTATTTATGGAGGAAAGGGTTAAACAAAACTATCAACCCTTATTCTGCTGTAAAAAAATAAAGTCTGCCAAATTTGGGTCTGGTCTCAAGCTTTTGAGGCACTGTTGACCGAATGTCAATCAGTTTGGATCCTGATGATATGCCAAATTACGTAGCATCTCCTCTAGATCCATGCTGCTGGCAAGTGTGAGTCAGTCACAATAGCGGGAAGCAGGTTTAAAATTTAATTTGTTGTATGTACTAGAATGTTGAAAGAACATGATATTTGCAGTTTAGCATTAAATCTCCTGTGAAAACAACTTCTGAAGACTGAAAAATCCAATATTGCAGATTATAACACAATCAACATTCTTGCCTGATGACTATGAACACTAAGCAATATTAAACCTTTACCTGACAGATAGGCATTTCACACCTTTTCAAACAGCATAGACTCAGATCAAATGGCTCCAAGAGGAACCATCTGATCTAGGTCTGTTGTTTGCTATTGATTTAACAGTTGGTCTAAGACTGAGTGCAATTACAGTATGCCATAAAATCTACCAGTTCCTACCAATATCAAACAGTTACAGTCCTGTGTATATACATGTATACCATTATAAAAATGCAGCTACTAAGTACTCATGATGTCATTAATTCTGAAATGAATATTTTCATTTGAAATGAATCTGTAAATTGTAAGTTACTGTATATCTACCGTAGATAATAGAACTCCCTCCCAACCACTTGTAAAGATTAATAAGTCAGTCTGACATCATTCTCATACTTGTATATGAAACTAGTGGAGTAGCATTTAATGAAGACCCTGATCAACCGCTCCTGATAGATCTGGGTCTGCACTGTTTGCCAATGTGTGTCTGGTCAAATATATAGGGTAACTAGAAAACTGACCCAGTCAGAGAGGGCCCTGCAGATGATCTTTTTTTGAATATGGGATTTTTGATAAATCAAGGGCAGATAACTCTAGACATGGTGATCTGATTCAACCCCAAAATTATAGGCATCTTTCTCTGATGGTACTTAGCATATGCACTTAATATGGAACCAATATGTGAAGTACTGTTTGAGTTATCACATCACATCAAAAGTGTTAACAACAGTTGATGGTATTTTGGATGAATCAAGGGCAGATAGCTCTTGACATAGTGATCTGATTCAACCCAAAAACTACAGGTGTCTTTCTCTGTTGATACTATCGCGTCACATCAAAGTGTTGACAGTCGATGGCAGCTTTGATGAATCAAGGGCAGATTACTCTGGACATAGTGATCTGATTCAACCCAAAAATAATAGGCGTCTTCTTCAGATGATACTAAGCATTTGCCCTTAATATGAAACCAATATGTGAAATACTGTTTGAGTTATCAAGTCACATCAAAATTGTTGATGGACGGACAGAAAATGTGATTCCTATAGGGCTCCTGCATTTGCAATGCAGCGCCCTAATTACAGTAATTGGCATTTAAAATTACATGAAATGAACACAGGTGTTCGGGGCATGCTAACACCCCCCTCCCCCCCAACACACACATCCATCCCCCTCTACAAACCAAAAAATGAATAAAGACACTAAAACACACATACATATGGTCAAATCATCATAACATAGCATAACAACCAGACAAACACCCCTCAGGGTCAAAATATATCATAGGACCACATGTAAGTGTGTTTTAGTGTGTTTTATTATTTTTTTGGTTTGTAGAAGGGGATTGGGGGTGAAGGTAGGGTGGGCAGGGGGAGAGGTGTTCCAGCACGTGCCAAACATCTGTGGAAATGAACAGGTAAATTCCATTAAATGAACAGGTAAATTCCATGAAATGAACAGTAAATTCCATGAAATGAACAGCAGTATCCCATTATATGAACAGTTCCATTAAATAAACAGTAAATTCCATGAAATGAACAGTAAATTCAATTGAATGAATAGTAAATGAACAGGAACAGTAAATTCTATGAAATGCACAGTAAATTCCATGAATTGAACCTAATTTCCATTAAATGAACAGGAAAGGTAAATTCCATGAAATAAGCAGTAAATTCCATTAAATAAACAGTAAAATCTACGAATATTCAGTCTTTCTATCAAATAAAGGGCCAGCAATAGCGGCTTATTTGGGGAATGTACATACTGTATGAAAGAAAGAAAACAATGAGTCTTCCTTAACTTAACTCATTCCCTGCTCGACTATTTTTAGATCTAACCTCTTTGAATTAATCTACCAAAAAGGAGCATTAACTACAGAAAAGGAGAATTTTAGAATTGCATAGTTTTAAAATCATTGTGATAAACATAGCAAATGCTCTATTTATCACAATGGTTTCAAATAAAGAGTCTTACAGAGGCACAAAAAGGCGTCAGTAGGAGAGAATGGGTTAAACTAGTAACTACAGGTTACCTTGTGACAAAAAGTGTCCTCCAGTTTTGCGAACTGTTTCCAATGTGAAAATGAATATGTTTTAAACCTTTACCTCATGCCTATTCATGTAAGAAATAATGAATACTAATTAAATAATTGTTGATGGTTTCAAACTCTTTGGCATATGAACAAAGAATTTGTAGAATCATATCTATATTATTCTATAACCAAACAGAGCAGACCCAGATCAGATGGCTCTTACAGGAGCCATCTGATCTGGATCTTCTCTGTTGCAAGGGTGTCTCTATCAGGGAAAATGAAGTAACAGAAGTAACAGATCTGGGTCTACACGCTGATTGCATTGCTCAAAAAACATGTTTACCTATAGCATGCACAGGTGAATATAAAGAGATGTTACACTTTGAAAAGGATGAAAAAGTATACATTGAAGATAATCATACACCTACCAGTAATAACTATAGAAAATCCCTCTGTCAAGGTGTCTAAATTAACCCTTTACTCCATAAATACGCTTTTCAATGTTTTGCAAACAGAGTAGACCCAGATCAGTTGGTTCCAGTAGAAGCATCCTGATCAGGGTCTGCTCTGTTTGCTTATAGAATAATATACATGTAGATCTGATTCCACAGTTTATGTCTCGGTAAAAACTTCCTAAAGTTTATATGCCTTTATAAAAATTAATCTTATATTCATGATGTCAGTATTTCTTACATGACTATTCATGAAGTAAAGGGTTAAGAAATAACTATTACAAAAGATTGGATATAAAGCGAATTACTCATGTCAGAGTAGTTGGATAAAGGCCTACACCGAACAAATTGCATTGTTTCATGCACAGAGGAACACCAAGGAAGAACCACCCACCTACTGCAAGACAGCTGAAAGCTTCCCCCACATGAAAAATCCAAATGCCCAGACCATAATTCGAATCTCAGCAGTGAGGGGTATCTATGAACAACAGCATACAGCTTGCTTATGAAAGTTTCTAAGATTAACAAAGAATTACAATCAGTTATGAATTCTAATAAGGCCAGACTGTGTTCCCTTTGTTGGGTATAATTTGATACATTTGTATAACAGATACTAGTAACAGAGATAAAGTCGGGTACTTACAAGAACTCTTGAAGTTCTCCTTAACATATTTCCAAGTCTTGTAAGACAGTGAAGAGTCATCTGTTAAAAGCAATGTTAGTCAGGGTATAGGTTCTATCTCTCTGATGATATCTCATCTCATTTTGTTTCACTTTATAACAAACCAAATATCAAGTCACAAAGAAAAAGTGCAGACCCTACAAATCTTACATTTTGTATATGTGGACTGACCTAATCTCATGTAACTTGTAAGCAAAAGCAAAATTCTACATAAATTCTAATGACAGACAAATTAAAGCAAAAACAAATATATATATATATATATATACACAAATGTATGTCTTACACAGAGGCCCAGATAAGATGCATATATTTAAACATTTTCAAGACTATCACCTTTATTTCTCCAACAAAAATATGTTGGTGCCACTCTTTAGAATAGGAGCAAATGCTCTATTTATCACAATGGTTTCAAACTACAAAATTCAATTATTTTCCTTTTCTCTAGTTAATGCTCCTTTTTGGTAGATTTATTCAAAGTGAATTGATCTAAAAATAGCCTATGAGGTAATGGGTTAAGATTGGTAACAACATAGGGTTGGATGGAGAAATGATGATTTGAGCATTTGAATATACATCATTATCTACTATTCTAGTCTTTAGTTATGTGAAAAGGGATGGCTTGAAATTTCCAAACAGTGTAGACCAAGATCAGTTGTTGTATTGAAATATGGTTTCTGTGTCTGTAATGCTTGTCACTTGTCAGATACAACAGTTGCAAAGACAGCAGACCCTGATTAGACGTGCACTAAAGGCTGAAAATCTGGGTTCTGCATCACTTGCAAATTTGAAATATGTTAGATAACTGCTGTAAGAGCATGCATGAACTGAAAGAAAAACACAACTGCAATAGTGACCTAATATGACCTGCAAAATGAAAATTGCTACAAAAAAGGAAAGCAGGCCAAGATTGAAATGCCATGAGAAATGATAAAATAAAAGCAGCCAGAATGTTACAATAAGTTGGGTGGATGAAACAAGTGTGATGAAAAACTTTCTAAAACTAAGGAGTCATGAAATAACTACAGTAGAACCTGCCCATAGCGACCATATAATCAGTGACCAGGACACCTAGGGTCCAATGACTCCATGTACCATTTAACATATCAAATTTACAGTGTCACATAGGTCTAACTGAACATGGCCCATTGTCACATAGAGTCAATTTTCTCTAAAACTGTCTTTATTGGAAGATGTCACACAGATATTTAAGTCAAATTCCTTTCCCAATCACTAGATAATGAATAACAAGAGATGTTTGTAAAACATATATACCCCCCAGACCCCCTGACCTTTGATCTAGTGACCTCAACTATAGAGCTCATCTAGCGGTCATGACTAATCACCACAGCAACTTTGAATATCCTAAGCCAAACCACTGATCATTTATTGATCTGAAAACATTTCACATATTAAGGTCATGGTGACCTTGACCTTTGACCTAGTGACCTCAACAACTTTAGGGGTCATCAAGTGGTCACAACCAACTACCACAGCAAGTTTGAAGATCCCGAACCAAACCATTGAGCAGTTATTAATTGGAAACCATTTCATCAGTTAAGGTCATGATGACCTTGATCTTTAACCTAGTGACCTCAAAATCAATAGGGGTCATCTAGTTGTCATGACCAACCACCACAGCAAGTTTGAAGATCCTAAGCCAAACCCTTGAGCAGTTATTAATCGCAAACCATTTCACCAGTTAAGGTCATGGTGACCTTGACCTTTGACCTCAAAAATAATAGGGGTTATCTACTGGTCATGACCAACCACCACAGCAAGTTTGAAGATCCTAAGCCAAACCCTTGAGCAGTTATTGATCGCAAACCATTTCACCAGTTAAGGTCATGGTGACCTTGACCTTTGACCTATTGACCTAAAAAACAATAGGGCTCATCTAGTTGTCATGACCAACCACCTAAGCAAATTTGAAGATCCTAAGCCAAACCCTTGAGCAGTTATTGATCAGAAACCATTTTACAAGTTAAGGTCATGGTGACCTTGACCTTTGACCTAGTGACCTCAAATACAATAGGGGCCATCCAGTTGTCATGACCAACTACCACAGCAAGTTTGAAGATTCTAAGCCAAACCCTTGAGCAGTTATTGATCGGAAACCATTTGACCAGTTAAGAGCATGGTGACCTTGACCTTTGACCTAGTGACCTAAAAAGCAATAGGGGTCATCTAGTGGTCATTACCAACCACCACAGCAAATTTGAAGATCCTAGGCCAAACCCTTGAGCAGTTATCGATCGCAAACCATTTCACCCTTTAAGGTCATGGTGACCTTAACCTTTGACCTAGTGACCTAAAAAACTATAGGACTCATCTAGTTGTCATGACCAACCACCTAAGCAAATTTGAAGATCCTAAGCCAAACCCTTGAGCAGTTATTGATCAGAAACCATTTAACCATTTAAGGTCATGGTGACCTTGACCTTTGACCTAGTGACCTAAAAAACACTAGGGGTCATCTAGTGGTCATGACCAACCACCACAGCAAGTTTGAAGATCCCAAGCCAAACCCTTGAGCAGTTATTGATCAGAAACCATTTTACAAGTTAAGGTCATGGTGACCCTGACCTTTGACCTAGTGACCTCTAAATCAATAGGGGTCATCCAGTGGTCATGACCAACTACCACAGCAAGTTTGAAGATTCTAAGCTAAACCCTTGAGCAGTTATTGATCGGAAACCATTTAACCATTTAAGGTCATGGTGACCTTGACCTTTGACCTAGTGACCTCAAAATCAATAGGGGTCATCTAGTGGTCATGACCAACCACCACAGCAAGTTTGAAGATCCCAAGCCAAACCCTTGAGCAGTTATTGATCGGAAACTATTTCACCATTTTAGGTCATGGTGACCTTGACCTTTGACCTAGTGACCTCAAAAACAATAGGGGTCATCTACTTGTCATGACCAACCACCACAGCAAGTTTGAAGATTCTAGGCCAAGTCGTTTATTAGTTATCGTTCGGAAACCATCGATCTACCGACCGACCGACCGACCGACAGACCGACCGACCGACCTACCGACCGACCGACCGACCGACCGACCGACATGTGCAAAGCAATATACCCCCATTTTTTCAAAAGGAGGGTATAAAAATTAATGCAGAAAGCTCATAGGAGCTTTCCGCATAACTTTCATCATGCATTAAGCTACCATCTTGTCTTAAAAACCAAGAATAGGACTTATTTTTGATGGTCGCTGTAGACAAGTTTTACTGTTTTATATAGATTTCAGAACCTTGATTCCTCATTGTAACACTCTTTGTAAAATAATTATGCACACTTCACTTCAAAGAAAGTACATGTAGTTACAAATAATAAATGCTGCCATATACAGATTATACACCCACTTCTAGTAACAAACAATAACCACATTAACCCTTTATTCCATGAATATTCATGTCAAGAAATAATGACATCATGAATATTAATAAGATTAGTTTTCATTATGGCACATGAACATAGGAATATTTGGCCATGACAGAATCTGTAGAATCAGATCTATATAATCCCACCTGTGAACACAGCAGACTTTGATCAGACACCTCCTATAGGAGCCGTCTGATCTGGGTCTACTGTTTGCAAAGGTGTAGAAAGGTGTATTCATGGAGTACAAATATAAAGTTGTTTGCTCCTTTCCGCTTCAACACTGTGAATGTTGAATTCTCAAAAAGGAATGGTCCATAATTGTTTAATGATAGATTTCGTTCAGTATGAAAGGGTGTAATTTGCTAGAAGATTTTGAATGACTAACAGTTATAATTAAAAGATCATGGTCAGATGATTTGGTCTTCCTTCTGTGGTTGGTGTTTGTTTTAAACCTTAGTCCTATTACCTAATAGAGACATGTCTTTTCATGCCTTTACAAACAGAGAAGATCCAGATCAGACGGATCTTGTTGGTGCCGTCTGATCAGGGTCTACTGTTCGCTTATGAAATAATTTAAAGCGGGTTCTACAATTTCTGCCATTGTTAAAAAATTCTGTTGTTCATGATGCCATTATAAAGCAACAGTTGACAAAATGTAAATAACTTAGGTGTATCATTGTCTGATCAAAATTATCTTTTTTAACCCTTTAGTCCATGAATATTCAGGCAAGAAATGAAGACATAATGAATATTCAGGCAAGAAATGAGGACATAATGAATATTCAGGCAAGAAATGAAGACATAATGAATATTCAGGCAAGAAATGAGGACATAATGAATATTCAGGCAAGAAATGAAGACATAATGAATATTAATTAACTGGTTTTTTTTTATATAATGGCATTAAGTACAAGGGAATTTTATATCGTGACAGAAACTAGAATCAGATCTACCTCATTTCATCTCCAGCAGGAGCCGTCTGATCTGGGTGTACACATGCTTGCAAAAGCATGAAAATGTGTCTATGAAATAAATGGCTAATCAAAGTTTTTTTCAATAAACTTGTTATTTACACCTAGTAATGTTGATTTAGATCACTATACCCTACTTTGTTTCCAAACTGACTACACCTATCCCATATGGTGACTGCAGATGGCAGCATGTATCCTATTAGCACCACAAACACACATCACACTGCCACATGTCGGCTACTCACACTTGTGTATCTCCCTATAGCAGATTCCCATGGCCTGCAATGTAGCCTCGTCTGTGGGATGCTGCTCGTGGACTTCATGGAGGATGATCGAGCTGTCATCATGCCGACCTAGCCTTAATAATGCCAATGCTTTCAGAACCTATCAAATAGAACAATACATTGTATATACAAACTGAAATCATAGCTCTTGATAAGAAGAGTTCTTTAAATCTAAGGAAACTTTCGGGGTTGCCACAAACCAGAGGAAAGAAAATTTCCTTTGACATAATTTCAAATTCCCCTGACACATTACACTGGTCAATTATTCATAAAGCGTTTATACGAGTGAAAGGGTTAAGCTGAAACAAAATTTCTGATTACTTGGCCAACAATTTTGGATAATATGCTCAACAATCCAACTCACCAAGATCCAAATTCTTTAAACTCAGATTGTATATTTAAAGGAAAAAAACACAAGAGCACCGCAAGCGGGTGCCAACGCTCGTCTGTCGTCATTGTCAAGATGAACATGCATAATAAAAATGAAGGTTGCAAATGAAAAATTGAAGAAGTTATGGTCAATGTTAAGATTTCGGACGACGACGACGAGGACACCGGAGTTACAACAATAGCTCGGGATTTCTTCGAAACAGACGAGCTAACAATATACTAAGTCTGTAACAAATACATCTGGCGGTGAATATGAATACCCATCACATTACAGGGTAACAAATATGAATATTTATTTGTGAATAAGAATTTAAATGAATGTTGTACAACAATTTTTAATACTTAACCCTTTCTTCCTTCCATATGCATAATTCTGACCATTTCAAACAGAACAGACCATAGATGAGGCCACTCCTGTAGGGGCTGCCTCATCAGGGTCTACTAGTCTATGTTTGCTTATATCATACCGGTACCTTATTTACAGGTCTGCCTTTTCTCTTTTAGCTTAGGTAAAACCATTATATATAACACCACTGCTGTAGTGGTTTTCCTGTAAATGCACTTGCCAGTTATCTACATACAAATGATCAAATGGGTATTTCAAAACATTTGAAGTAAATATTGTCCAAAATTAATTGCAAGTGATTTCATTTATAGTAGTGTGTTGTGATAAAAACTTTCCAAAATAAGCCGGTGTGGGGGAAACCCGGACTTCTATATATAATACACTATAAATGCTCGGTTCATCTCTGAATGATGTAAACAAATGGGGGAAACTATTATACTATGTACCAGTCTGAGCAAGTGCATGCATATAACAATGCAAATGCTGCAAATGCACAGCAAATATAAACCAGAATGGCCCTGAAGCGCTCACCAGACAACCAGAGGAGAGGACTTTCAAAGTTTTCACTATATGTTTCTATAGAAAACTAGCCGGCACTGGGGCGGGCCAATTTTGGCCCCAGGGGAATAATTTAGAAATACTTGTAGGGGACCTGAACATGATGCTATGTGCCAAATATGAAAGCTGAGATTAACCTTCCAGTTTCAGAGAAGAAGATTTTCAGTTTTCTCAATATGTTTCTATGGAAAACTGCCCGCCCCTGTGGCAGGGCCAATTTTGACCCTAGGGCCATAATTTATATAACTTTTGAAGAGGAACTGAACATGATGCTCTGTGCCAAATATGAAAGCTGAGAGCCTTCCAGTTTCAGAGAAGAAGATTTTCAAAGATTTCACTATTTGTTTCTATTGAAAACTGTTCACCCCTGGGGCGGGGCCAATTTTGACCCCGAGACCATAATTTATATAACTTTAGTAGACGACCTGAACATGAAGCTCTGTGCCAAATATGAAAGCTGAGAGCCTTCCAGTTTCAGAGAAGAAGATTTTCAAAGATTTCACCATTTGTTTCTATTGAAAACTGCCCACCCCTGGGTCGGGCCAATTTTGACCCCGGGGCCATAATTTATATAACTTTTGTAGAGGACCTGAACATGATGCTATGTGCCAAATATGAAATCTGAGAGCCTTCCAGTTTCAGAGAAGAAGATTTTCAAAGATTTCACTATTTGTTTCTATTGAAAACTGCCCACCCCTGGGGCTGGGCCAATTTTGACCCCGGGGCCATAATTTATATAACTTTTGTAGAGGACCTGAACATGATGCTATGCGCCAAATATGAAAGCTGAGAACCTTCCAGTTTCAGAGAAGAAGATTTTCAAAGATTTCACTATTGGTTTATTGAAAACTGCCCACCCCTGGGGCGGGGCCAATTTTGACCCTGGGGCCATAATTTATATAATTTTGTAGAGGACCTGAACATGATGCTATGTGCCAAATATGAAAGCTGAGAACCTTCCAGTTTCAGAGAAGTAGCTTTTCAAAGATTTCACTATTTGTTTCTATTGAAAACTGCCCACCCCTGGGGCGGTGGCCAATTTTGACCCCGGGGCCATAATTTATATAACTTTTGTAGAGGACCTGAACATGATGCTATGTGCTAAATATGAAAGCTGAGAACCTTCCAGTTTCAGAGGAGAAGATTTTCAAAGTTTGCACTATATGATTCTATTGAAAACTGCCCACCCCTGGGGCGGGGCCAATTTTGACCCCAGGGCCATAATTTATATAACTATTGTAGAGCACCTGAACATGATGCTATGTGCCAATTATGAAAGCTGACAACCGTCTGGTTTCAGAGGAGAAGATTTTCAAAGTTTTACTATATGTTTCTATTGAAAACAAGGCACCCCTGGGGCGGGGTTAATTTTGACCCCAGGGGCATAATTTATATAACTTTTGTAGAGGACCTGAATATGATGCTATGTGCCAAAGATGAAAGTTGAGATCCCTGTAGATTCAGAGAAGAAGATTTTTAAAGGTTCAAATTGTTGACGACGGATGACGGACGACGCAGGACGACGGGCGATCACAAAAGCTCACCCTGAGCACTTTGTGCTCAGGTGAGCTAAAATATGAAAATGACACTTTCAGATACCAATAGAATTGATTAAATTAACTTTCGTGAGTATACATCAAAATGTATGAACACAAAGACTAAACCTTGCCAGAACATCGACAATTTCCATTGTTTATTACTACCAGTTATATGAAGTGACTTCCCTTGATGAACGTGGTAGAGAAGTGTTACAGTAAACAAAATAACACATCGATCATTTCTTTGACAGCATTGATTGGGAGCATTTTACTTCAAGGAAACCAAATTTACTTTGTATTCGTAAATATTCCTTTATTTACTAAGCAAATGATGAATACATGTACATATTCTACTTTTGTCAATATTCGATGCACAAAATACATTAGTGTATTGTTACACCTCTACAAGATACTATATATAGCTTATGTATTAAAAAGTTTCCTGAATATTTATAAACACTTTTCACGCCTTTGCAAACAGATTAATATTATTCATGATGTTATTAGGTCTTTACATGAGCATTCAACTGGGAAAGGGTTCAATCAGGCCACATTTTGGGCAGCAAACATTTCCTCAGCATGTTTCATCCTTTCCCTCATATAAATGCCTTTTCACGCATCTGCAAACAGAGCAGGCCCAGATCAGATTGCTCGTGTAGGAGCTGTCTGATCTGGGTCTGATCTGTTTCTTTAATTGGAATTTGAAGAGCTTATTATGCAGTTTCCACACCAGCGAAAAGATTCCCTTTTCCAGGTTCTATTTTATTGATTCTGTCCAGGACTAATCATGAAGTGAGTGAGTGAAGAAATTTTGAATAAACATTAAACAGAGTTAAATGTAAAATATACCTTTGCACACTGAAGATCTTTCTGCTTCTTTAGGACTTTATCAGCCTCTTGTATAGCTTTCTTGTTGTTGCCATTGTCCAAACAGTCTGAAACAAATTGAAATTTATTATTAAGTTGTTGGTTATCCCCTTGGGTAATTGAATAATGATTACAAATATAACAATAATTAACATATCATTTTACATTCAAGATTTCATCTTATAGTTATACTAAACACTGTACCAAGTACTTGTGTTGTATACAAATTGGACTAGAATGTAAGTTGTCAAATTACGATTTGTTATTGAACTAATTTTCTGTTTTTGTACAATTTAATAAGATGTGTATTCCATACAACATTTCTATTTTATAAAATTTAAATACATTTATAACCAATAATAAAGTCCTGGGGAAAGTGACAGTAAGATACTGACAATCAGAGAATATTCACAAACAGGGTCAAATGCATCAATATAGACACATTTTCATGCCTTTGCAAGCATAGTAGGCTCAGATTAGATGGCTCCTGCAGAAGCCATCTAATCAGGGTCTGCTGTGTTTGCTTACTTTATTTTTATTCTACATTGTCTGCCATGGCAAATAATTCCTGTGAACATATGCCATTATAAAAATTGATATAATAATTAAATATTCATGTAAATATTTCTCACATACATATTAATCAGGTAAAATTAATTTATCTGACCAGGATGTTAGCAAACATAGGATATTTGGAAACAGGATAGACCAAATTAGCTGCATCAATTTAATTAATCTGATCAAGATCAGCCCTGTTTGTCAGCTACTGGAATAAGTGCAATACCAAAAACGCAGACTACGATTAAACCCTGCATTCAGTTAACATGAAAGCCTGGTTTGATGGCAATTTAAATGATAAGGGAAAAAAGTAGTTGGTTGCAGCTCAAACCAGAGCTCAAGCTAGATTGGAGAGAAAAAGTCTTCCTAACCTTGCTGACCTCTCCTGTTTTTAGCTGAGGAAGAAGTTTAAATATACGGAACATATAGGGAGATACAAAATCAGGAACTAAACTTCTCCCCGAATCCCACAAAACTTCTCCCTGATGGAGAGCCCTACAAATTAGGACCCCTTGCTTAAAGAGTGATTCTTGTACCAATAAGGCTTTAAGCATTAAGCGAGAGTTAACCCAGCTCTAAGACCCCGCTTTACACTGCACAGACCTTATAGCATTTTTCATGGTTTTCCCTCGAAAATGAATTTGGGGCATCACAATGTCACCCTAACATGAAATGTGGGGTCATTTATAAAATTTACGGTTCATCATTCATATTTTTATCTAATACCTAGTACACCTTTGACATCAAATGTTTTGATCAAAATGTGTTAAACATTACCTCTCAACAACTTGTTTACAATCATGTATTACATGTATTCTATTAATGGAATACAATTTCCGGTTAGAGAGACAGTCTACATACTTCTGGATTCGGATAAGTCTTGTTCCCAAATTGTACTTACTCACTGTTAGCATACAGAATTACACCAATTCCTCTGGACACACTGAACTTATATTTTCACATCACAGACAGAAAAATTGCATAAAAATGCACCAATTAGTGTTTGATGGGAAACGCTGCTTCTGACTCTTTTCTTCATAAAAAATTATCTAAACACGAATGTTATCATCAATATACTTATACAATTGAACTTCGATATCTCAAATTCGAACTTCGGGATAACTCAAACTAAAAGTTTGGTCCTTCCAAAATTTACAATACAGAATTGATCTTAAATGTATCACTACGGATATCTAGACACACATGCATGTGACCACAGGGATAAGACACGTTTGGGTCAGTATATGTATATATAGAAAGAAGGGGTCCAACTTCAAAAGATCCAAATTACCGACTCCTCTACTTTAAACCCTTCGTTCTGCAAGAAATGCACCGATTTCGATCAGATAAAAAGCTATTCCGTAAGCAAAGACATTGGTTTATTTGAATATGCAAATATTTTCCCAGTCAAATTAGGAATAAACTTAACACGGCACCAGAAACATGAGAAAAATGGCCAAAATAAGTTAGTCGGACACGACCGCGTCCCCGAGTGCGAACTGCTGACAGCCTTGAAACGATTAGTTATACGTCAAACACATAAAATTTGGCGTTCATATCAGCATTATATTCAATAAAAAGAACTTTATTACTGCAATCTTACATAAAAACGAGGTTTTACTGTCCTTTCTGTGTGTTTACATGTTCCTCTCATGTCAGCAACTTTTACTTTCATTTTCAAGTCGCTGAAGTCATGTCACGTGACTTCTTGTTATTTCGATTGGTCGTTGACGAAAACGAACTATTCAAACTTGTTCGTGATCCATCGGAAAACCATCGCCATTTTCCGCCCGTCCAATGAAATAACGCAGCTGTTGTATAGTCACGTGACCAAAGTTTGTCTTCTTGAAAACGATGTCAGCTGCAAACGTTGAAAATCGCAAGAAGGACGGTAAAACCACGTTTTCGTGTAAGATCGCTGTAGGAAAGTTCTTTTCATTGAATATATTGGTGATATGAACGACATATTTTACTGTGTTTTACATATAAGTAATCGTTTCAAGGCTGTCAGTGGCTCACACTCAGGGACAAGGTCGTGTCCGACTAACAAATTTTTGGCATTTTTCTCATGTTTCTGGTGCCGTGTTATGTTTATCCCTTATTTGACCGGGAAAATCTTTGCATATTCGAATGAAACAATGTCTTTGCTTACGGAATAGCTTTTTATCTGATCAAAATCGGTGCATTTCTTGCAGAACGAAGGGTTTAAAGTGGATGTGTGGGTGATTTGGAACCTTTGAAGTCGGATCCCTTCTTTCTATATATACATATACTGACTCAAATGTGTCTTACCCCAGGTAACCCCTGTGCATGTGACAGCTTAATGTAGGTGTAAAGTAATACCGAAAGCTCTTGGAGCTTTCAGCATTACTTTAAACCTGCATTAAGCTGTCAACTCGAGAAATTGTCTAGATTAGAAATCCGATAACTCAAACTTCTGTTATCTCGAACTAATTTATATAGTCCCTTGGAGTTTGAGATAACAAAGTTAACCTGTAAATCAATTAGATAAATTTTTATGACATTGGAATTTATGGATATTGGCAGAAATTGTAAAATCATATCTATATTATTTCAAAAGCAAACAGAGCATACCCTGACCTGATCGATGGCTCAAACTCTGTTTACAAAGGCATATATCTATGGAGTAAAGGGTGAAAGTGATTGGAGTAAAAGTGCATTCTATGAAATGCAAAAGAGATTCAGGAGTATCTGCCTTTTAGAAGGCTCAAGCTCTTGTTGAGAACTTGAGATTGTGTTTTCTTGCCGCCCATTCTAGCTAAATTTAAATAATGTTTATGTTATCTTTGTCTGTACCAATCTCATTTTCCTTCAGCAAATATCAGACACAATGCAACACCTCAATTTCTGAGAATACAATCAAGAGTCATAAAGGTTCAACTGAAACGTGTTTATCTACACTGAGCAATCTATTAAGTATGCACGATGTAATATAGCAAGAATAAAATGTGATCACAATGCTTTAAACATAAATATTGTGTTTTGAACAACATAACTGACAGTTCTCCTTTGAAAATGACATTTGACTTTTATAGAGCAAGAGCTCGGGACCCGCTGCTGGACAATATCGTTAAGAATTTCCAACATTTTGTGGGTATGGTCAAACTTTTCTTTAATTTTAACTGAAAACTGTTCCATCAACAGACCGTAGATAGGCCGTAAACGTCTCTCAACAACTTCTGATGTCGCCCTCATATCCACATGGCTACGGGACGCCATCTTTATTTCTAACTCTCGCACACTCGTACTTCTCGCGAGACTTTTCATTTCCAGGGCCCCCATAGTTAACAAAAATGTAAAAAATCAGTATAGACAGGAGGGCCACATTTTACACTAAAATGAATATTCGTTGTTAATACGTGAATATTCATGAATTAAAGGATAATAACACTTCGCTACCAATTATTGTCGTCTGCAAAAATTGCAAGGGTTTTCGTTTGTTTATTTTTCTTCCATTTTCTTAAAATAAAACATTACCAATGTAAACAAGTAGTTTGGATCCTGATGGACCCCCAATTAAGTGACTGCCTACTAGTAGGTACTCGTTAAAACGCAATGTCTAAGTACAGATTTAGCTTTACAGTTCAACTTGCTCAACGAATTAGAATAGATCTACTGTCGATGAAAAGGAAAACAAAATATAGCCTACTTGGATCAAAGACATAATTATATTCATACATGTATGTCTCGGGTATATGGCTCTGCTTGGATGCAATTAGATCTAATACATCCAAAACTCTTTCTGACTCGCTAAGGACACGCTGGGTTACCTAACACAGACTATTGATCCTGTTGTTTGCAAGGGCAGTCCTGTAGTAATTCCCACAATCATATGTTCAAAGCAGAAATGGGCGTTTGGTGTAGCAAACCAGAGACATATATATATGTATGTATATGTCTCTGAACAAACTTACTCGGGTGCTGGAGAAATCGCCTTGTGACGAAATCGCGTACAATTAGATATATAGTAAACCAATTGGAGAAATCGCCTAGAAAGCAATTATATAGTGATAGTATTTCGCACCTATGGTGCAGGTAGTGATGACATGAGAGAACTATACAGAGTGTTTGTAACAAGAATAAATTGTCCTGTTGTGTTGTTTTCCAAATCAAGATGACCAAGATTGGACGATCAGTGCGGCCCCTGATCACCACCTTGAATTTGACAGCCCAATATTACAGGGGTTGATAATTATATACCGAATATTAGCAGAAAGTGAAAATGTCATACGCATGAAACAAGTTATAATATGAGTCTTACTTCTTGTTAGATGATCTGCATCCAATACATTTTCGAAATGCAATTTTAGTTAGTACAAAATGTCGGTAAAAAAAATAAAATAAATATTGTCGGTGGTCTGTGGAATTATTCACTTCCTATGAAGTGACGTATCCCATTACGTCCCATTATAATAAATTTTATTTTCTACAGTGATAACCGACAGTTTTTATAATAATATTGCTAATCCATTTACTGGATCCAGATCATATTACAGTGATTAAGACTCATGATATTTTCACTCTGCAAATTTGCCATAACTATTGATATCATTATCGCTCTTTTCACCATTTTCTGTCAAAGTTAATGCAGTGATCAGGGGTTACACTGATCGGATCCAGATCATTTGACTAGACATAAGACTCATACAATAACCTGTTCCGTGTGTATAACATTCTTACTTTCTGCATAAATATAATTATCGTTCCTTATATATAAATATCTTCTGTCAAATTAATTCTATGTAGTGATCAGGGGCTACACTGATCGATCAATATTGGTCAATCTTGATCTGGAAAATAATACCACATAACAAATTAATCTTGTTACAAACATTCTTTAAAGTTCTGTCATGTTATCCGTCCTGTGCCATAGGTGCGAAATACAAACACTATATAATTGCTTTCTAGGCGATTTCTCCAATTGGTTTACTATATATCTAATTGTAGGCGATTTCGTCACTAGGCGATTTCTCCGTAAAATATAGATTATACTCACGAAATATTACTATTACGGCTTAACATTGGGCACGAAGTAAATACAGATCTGTATTTACTTCGTGCATTGGGTTATAAAATGTAAGACGTTATAAGTATCTACATATCAATATTTGACTTTGGTAGTCGCTTTTACTAACAAGAGCACCGCAAGACGGGGCAATATACGCCCGAAGGCTGTTCTATAAAAATAAAGGAGGAGTTAGTTGCACAAGAAATTGCTACCCGAAACTATCAAAGGGCAATAACACCAGAATGAAAAATGATATGAGAGTTATCTCACTGATATGCACAACTACACATCAGTATCTATCATTCCTGAAAGTTTGAAGAAATTATGTTGAAAAATAAAGGAGGAGTTAGTTGCACAAGAAATTGCTACCCGAAACTATCAAAGGGCAATAACTCCAGAATGAAAAATGATATGAGAGTTATCTCACTGATATGCACAACTACACATCAATATCTATCATTCCTGAAAGTTTGAAGAAATTATGTTGAAAAATAAAGGAGGAGTTAGTTGCACAAGAAATTGCTACCCGAAACTATCAAAGGGCAATAACTCCAGAATGAAAAATGATATGAGAGTTATCTCACTGATATGCACAACTACACATCAGTATCTATCATTCCTGAAAGTTTGAAGAAATTAAGTTGAAAAATAAAGGAGGAGTTAGTTGCACAAGAAATTGCTACCCGAAACTATCAAAGGGCAATAACTCCAGAATGAAAAATGATATGAGAGTTATCTCACTGATATGCACAACTACACATCAGTATCTATCATTCCTGAAAGTTTGAAGAAATTATGTTGAAAAATAAAGGAGGAGTTAGTTGCACAAGAAATTGCTACCCGAAACTATCAAAGGGCAATAACTCCAGAATGAAAAATGATATGAGAGTTATCTCACTGATATGCACAACTACACATCAATATCTATCATTCCTGAAAGTTTGAAGAAATTATGTTGAAAAATAAAGGAGAATTAGTTGCACAAGAAATTGCTACCCGAAACTATCAAAGGGCAATAACTCCAGAATGAAAAATGATATGAGAGTTATCTCACTGATATGCACAACTACACATCAGTATCTATCATTCCTGAAAGTTTGAAGAAATTATGTTGAAAAATAAAGGAGGAGTTAGTTGCACAAGAAATTGCTAACGGACGGACGGACGGACAGACGGACAGACGGACAGACGGACGGACGACATGCGCCATACCATAATACGTCCCTTCGGGCGTATAAAAAAAGTGTGCGAAAATATTGCTGGTAATGTTCAATGGCCTGTAATTTATAATCAACTGCGAATTCCCCGCGCTTTCAAGAATGTATGGTCGATATAACAATTCAAGACTAACTTTTGGGAGACAAAGTTAATCTTGGAAATATTTGGTCAAAATCAATGTGTATACTTTTTATGAATATGATGTCAAAACTGAAGTATGTTTGCAAACCGTAAATAGTTTTTGTGGAATTTTTGTTTGTTTTTGTTGTTGTTGTTTTTTGTTTATTTTTTGGTGGTTTTTTTGTTGTTGTTTCAAAACACGGGGCACATGAGAACTGTAGGCTACTACATTAAACTTCGCTAACTGGAACTTTAAGTAAAGAAGAATTAAGAATATTTTATACAGGTGACTTCTTAACTCTCTCGGCACCTTGAAAAGGTGACGTCTGATCGTGCACTGCATGCACTATTTGTCGTATTGTATTTTGGCGACAGTGGCCATGAACGTGCAGGTTAAAAGTTGTGCAGAAAGCTCACATAGGACATTCATACTGCTTATTGCTTAACCCTTTTGGCGCCAAATTTCTAATTTTGTTAAATCATTCGGTAAAATAAGGAAATAAGATAAACAAATGCAAATTTGAAAGGAATAAAGCACAGCTATAGAATAAGGGTTTGCTACAAAAAGTGAAGTCCCTGATCAGACGCCACCTTGAAAATGCGGCGTCTGATCTGGGACTGCACTATTTGTCGTGGTGCATTTATGCGGCATTGGCGGTAAAAGAGTTAGTGCTGCCACCTGTCTTTAAATTATACATATTTGAATGTTGGGATTAGCGAATTAGAACTAAATATGTTTTTTTAATATTAAATTTTCGGCATCGTGCTGAAAACAAACATGTCTGCGAATTTCTGATATGTTGCATTGTTCCTTACACGGCGTCTCATCTGGATCCAGGCTAATTGCAAATGTGAGTCAGACCGTGCTTAGCGTGATAAGGACTAAACGATTATGAAATTTATAACAGCGTATATAAGGAGAATGCATTTATTAGGATTAGTATTAGGTATAAATCTATATCTGACAAGGATAAAAGGCAAAACATATTGCATGAAATATTTTTAAAAACAATAAATTCAAACAGATTGGAGTGTGTTTCATCCTTTAAACCCTTATCCAGCTGTCCCCGGACTAACTCACATTTGCATACAGATTGAGACGCAGAGAGACTCGGCATCTAATCAGGTGGGGTCCAGATGTGACGCTGAGAGACTCGGCATCTAACCAGATTGGGTCCAGATGAGACGCTGAGAGACTCGGCATCTAACCAGATTGGGTCCAGATGAGACGCTGAGAGACTCGGCATCTAACCAGATTGGGTCCAGATGAGACGCTGAGAGACTCGGCATCTAATCAGGTTGGGTCCAGACGAGACACTGAGAGACTCGGCATCTAACCAGGTTCCAAGTTGTTTGTCACTCGGTCAATAGTTTCTCAAATGCATGTTCGAGTCCGAGTGAGTTCATGTAGAATTATTGTGATTAAAAAGTGTTGTTGTTGGTGCTGTTGTTGGTGATGATGGTGATGGTGATTGTTGTAGTGGGAAAAGGGGAGGGTGGGTGGGTTAATAGTGGTGATGGCGGTGATGGTAAGGTAATGTCGGTTGTGGTGGTGGAGTGGAGTGGTGGTGGTATTGGTGGTGGTGGTGTATGTATGTTTGTGTATGTCTGTCTGTCTGTGTATCTGTCTGTGTATCTGTATGTGTGTCTGCCTGTCTGCCTGTGTTTGTATGTGTGTCTATCTGTCTGTCTGTCTGTCTCTGTCTCTATCTCTGTCTCTGTCTGTCTGTCTGTCTGTCTGTCTCTGTCTCTCTGTATCTCTGTCTCTCTGTCTCTGTCTCTGTCTCTCTCTCTGTGTGTCTCTCTCTCTGTCTCTCTCTCTCCGGCAGTATGTCTGTCTGGCAGTCTGTCTGTCCGTCTGCCATCTTATATGGGTCTGATCTGTGTCTACTCTGCTTGCAAATCTCAGCAGGTAATGTACATGCATACAGTCCAAACCCTCTTTGGAATAGTACGAGGAGAGGATATGTGGGAGGATAAAATATATCAACAGGTTTTAGTGCTGTTAGATGGTTAAAATAGCATCTCCGTTGCCCAGAGACCTTCTTCGATTTCAAAATGAGGTTAATTTAGTCTGTTTAAGGGGACTTTTGATGGGAAATTAAATGCAAATAGTTGTTGTTAAAGAGCTTGATCACACACTTCAGAAGATACTAAAGAAGCCCCTAGTGGATAATATCACATATTGTTAATCATTTAACCCTTTCACCGCCGAAGTCGCATACATGCACCACAACAAATAGTGCAGTCCCAGATCAGACGCCGCCTTTTCAAGGCGGCGTCTGATCAGGGACTTCACTTTTTGTCTCATTCTCTATTCTTAAATGTGTGCTTTATTCTTTTGAAATTTGCATTTATTTATCTCATTCCCTTATTGTACCGAATGATTTAACAAAAGTTCGATTGCAGACGACAATTAGAAATTTGGCGCCGAAAGGGTTTATGCTTGCTAAGCATGACCTAGCTGGCATTTGAAAACAGTTTCGACCCAGATGACACGTCGAGTATTTCAGCTCCTCATCAGGATCTAAGCTGTTTGACACTCGGTCAATAGTTGATCCTAGCTGTTTGACACTCGGTCAATAGTTGATGCAAAGTTTGTAAGTGAAAATTGTCGCAGATCGGAGATAAAACAGACATGATTTTTATAGCAGACTAAGAGTCAGTCTTAACCCTATGCTCCATGAATATTCATTTTTATAGCAGACTAAGGGTCAGTCTTAACCCTATGCTCCATGAATATTCATTTTATAGCAGACTAAGGGTCAGTCTTAACCCTATGCTCCATGAATATTCATTTTTATAGCATACTAAGGGTCAGTCTTAACCCTATGCTCCATGAATATTCATGTAAGAAATATGAATATCAATTAGATTAATTTTTATAATAGCTTATGGACACAGAAAGTTTTTGCTTTGACAAAAACTGTACAACCATATCTATATAATTTCATGAGCAAATAGATAAGACCCTAATAGGACGGCCGGGTCTTCTCTGTTTGCAAAGGCGTTGAGAGGCGTATTTATAGAGTGAAGGGTTAATATGTCAGGTGCTGATCCCGTTTTATCAATTCCTTTTGCACTAAACATTTTTCATCTTATGAAACTGTAGTCAGCTAAATTTTTCGAAGTCGTATATTATTTTACTCTTCACTTAAAAGGATCAGGAACAGAATGTGAAATAGTTTTGACCCTGATGAGACTGGGTGACTTTGCTTCTCAGAAGGACCCACGAGTGTAGGAATGTCTTCATGAGTTCACAGTGACACCGTGAAGGTTAAATTAATGGTGTTGGTGTTACCGTGAAACATCGCTAACTCCTTCGTGGCCGGTAAACTTTGTCGTCAGCTACAATTTTCTTTTTCTTCGATTAAAGACATTCCCTTGGCCGGCTTGGGTCTTTACAGCTAACCTGTGAAAAAGCATGCGGCACATGATAAGAGCTATAGCAGTCTGCCTGTCAAGAACCACTGGAGCGTTCCATGTGAGGCCCGTCTCTTACATTTGATGATTTGGAAATGATTAGATTGTCACTAATGCAGTATATGTTTTTATTTTTTATTATGCTCCCTGAAACTATAAGAAGGAGCATATAGGCCCCGCTTTGTCCGTTCGGCCTGTGAATGTCTTCTAAAGTGCTCAACCTACATTCATGACACTCAACATACAAATGTATCTCATTGAGATCAAATGCAGGGTGCAGGGGTTAAATTATAACTTTCTGAGCAGTATTTACATATTCTGATAGACCTTGTTGGGAGAAAAGGCAGCTGTGTCCAAGGATAATAACTCTGTGGGACATCTCTTTTGGAAGTATTGCCCTATATGTAATCTGTCTTTTTTTTCACTGAAAGTACTTGACCCACACTAACGAAAATCAGAGTTTTATCTCTGATATACATAAGCGCTCAGGTTTTTTTTAATGTATTTAATCCTTATAAAATATTCATCTGCTAAATTGCTTGTCTGCTTCAAATGTGAAAGTGCTTCATAGTTTGTAAAGATTTGTGAAAATGTTGTCTGTCAAATAGCTTGGATCCAGATAAGATGCCGGGTTACTTGACGTCTCATCTGGATCCAACCTGTTTGCATATGGCCCTTTGTTTGTTAGTGGTAGGCTTCTAAGGGTTGAACTTCTATTGGGTTCTGACCAACAATGGTCTTTTGAGTGTGTTCCCCTTGACTAGTTGTATGTCAGGGCCTCTCTAGACAGAATGAGACGGCTTGCCATATTTTGCACACTTGTATCATGCCTATTGAGAACAATGGGGGGGGGGGGGGGATCATTGAATGAACCTGGGTAATGTCTTTAACCTTTTAGTCGTCTGCAAACTTTCTCGTCGGCTACACTTTAATTTTCCCCTTTTTTATTCGCTTAACTCTTTCGTCGTCTGCGAACTTTGTCGTCTGCTACAATTTTCGTCGTCTGCAAACTTTGTAGTCTGCTGCAATTTTCCTTTTTTTTCTCTTTCTTTGCTTAATGCTTTCGCCGTCTGCAAACTTTGTCGTCTGCTACAATTTTCTTGTTTTTTGTCTTCATTTTAGTTTCAAGCCTTCTCACCTGGATCTAAACTGTTTGCACAGGTAATCATAGAGTCGCATCTTCAGCAAAAGAAAGTTCCTAAGGGTTTTCTGCATGACTTTCATTCTGCATTAAACAGTCACCTGTCTAAACAGTTCTTGACAATTCTGTACTAGATCTATACTTCCGGATAAGCGAAATTTTACTGCACCTGTAACAGGAAGTTAAAATAACATTTTTCACGACAGCCCAATTTTAAATATTACAATAGGATATACATTGTACATACGAGGGGTGTTCCATAAATAATGTCATCTGTGCTTTATTTCGCGGAAATCGTGCAATTCATGCACATAACCACCTCGTGTCGATTGAGTGATCACTGGCTCGTGACACAGGTAAATATCTCGTCCACACGTTCACTTGCCTCGGTACAGTGTACATCGTTTCATAGCCTATTCGTTAGACTATACACAAAATGACAGGAAAACGAGCTGAAAATGTTCTTGAAATTAGGGCCTATATAAAAGGTAGGTCATTACTCGGCATAAAGGCTGTAGATATTCACTGCGAGGTGTGTGACATTTATGGGGAGGGCCAAATGTCCCACAGGACTATTTGTAGGTGGGTAGCTAAATTTAGTGCTGGGCAGCAGCAACTGAAAGATGCTGCTCACCCAGGTCGTCCTGCAACAACTACGACCAAAGGTAACAAAGAAAAAATCCGAAATATCCTCAAAACTGATGCTCGATTCACCGTAAGACAATTGGCTCGAATGACAAACTTGTCGTTAGCAAGTTCATGCAATTTTGAAGAAACACCTAAAAGTTAGAAAGATAAATGCAAGATGGATACCCCATTTGTTAACGGATGAGCAAAAGAAGACGCGTGTAACAATGGCAAAAAAACTTCTCAAAATGTACCCAAAATATAGTAAAAAGGCTTTTGATAATGTAGTCACTGATGATGAGACCTGGGTGTATTATTTTGAACCAAAGCGGAAGGTTTCCAACCAAATATGGGCCACTAAAAATGCCAGACGCCCAAGTATTGCCAAACGAATACGAACGGTAAAGAAGGTTTTGTATGCTATTTTTATCACTAATAAGGGTCCAGCTATTCAAATCCCGGTGCCAAAAGGCAGAACGGTCACAGGCAAGTTCTATAAAAACGTTGTTCTGAGAAAATTGAAGAACTACTACAAAAGTAGCCGCCCCAAAACAGGACTTAAGTATGTCCGACTTTTGCATGATAATGCACCGGCTCACAAGGCACGTATTGTGACTGACTTTTTGGAGTCAGAGAAGGTTACCGTCCTTCCGCATCCTCCGTATTCGCCAGACTTGGCCCCCTGCGACTATTTTCTCTTTCCAAAACTTAAATATCATTTATCTGGAAGGAGATACAATTCGAGAAATGCCCTTGGATCTGCTGTTTATCAGTGTCTGATGGGTGTCCCCATTGAAGAGTATGAAAAATGCTTCCAAAAATGGATTGACCGGCTAAAAAGGTGTATTCTGACTGGCGGAGAGTATTTTGAAGGGCATAGCAAATTAAAATGAACAAAAGCACTTCCGCTATATGAGCACCGATGCAAGTGACATTATTTTTGGAACACCCCTCGTACATTATTGTTGGGGGCACAGTAAAATGTCTTGTTCTCCGTTTTAACCCTTCGCTTGCTGTTCACGTCAATATACCTACCTGTAAATAGTGAAGACCCAGATTAGACAGCTCCTGCAGGAGCTGTCTCATCAGGGTCTACACTATTTACAAATTGATTGTGCAACCAGTGCACTCCACAGCAGTGATTGCACAGCGAAATACTTGTACACAGTGAAGATATATGTACATATACGACAGGGCATGGGTAAAGAAGGAGAAATGTATTTTAAAATTCAGCAAGCGAAGGGTTAAAAGGCAGGTGGTAGCTTAATGCCATACGAAAGGTATGCAGAAAGCTCCTATATGCTTTTAAAGACTCACGTTTATTCATTCAGTGGTCGCTTTAACGAAGTTCTACTGTATTTAGGGAAGATTACTATATTTCCATTGTACAACATTCAAGGTTTTATTTTAACCCTTTATACTCAATGACCCTAAAAGAGACACGGGAAAAACAGTCATGACTCGGATCATTGTTTTTTTTTATCAGGGTCTGCACAGTTTGTTTCACAAATTATTTTCACATCGGCAAAATATTTCTTGTCGAAACACCCCTTCAAATGAATGTTGAATTGAATTATAAAACATATTTGGACGAGCGCATTTTGAGAACAAGGTTTAACTGGGTTAAAACGATTTTAAATATTCTAAATCTGTGCGGAGGATTACAAGTGAAGTAGCGTTTTTATACGCTTTTCTTCAATGATGAATACATTGTTTTTACGTAGATATACATCAGAGCATTATTTGTATGTGTAAGCGAACAGCTGAGATGGGAATACTTTTCCTTTCCTCCGTATATTGTGTATTAAATAATAATAATAAAAAAATTCAGTGTACTGCTATTGTAATCATGTTACTTGCATAATATTGAAATAAATCTACCTATCTATCTGAAGACACACTGTGTAAGAATAACTAAGGTCGATCAACGTTTTTTCGTACATTGACTTTCTCCTGCAGTCATTTCAGAACAATATGTCACTAGCGTAATAACATCAAAATTTAACTCTAGGAGCTTTCTGCATGACCTTCACCCTGCATTAAACTGCAATCTGTCTCCAAGACCGATATTTATACTAAATTGAACGTCCGGTTTAGAGGGCTTTACTGTATCTACAACAAAATCATAACACATGGTGTTTGTTATGTTCAGTTATTCTTATGAAGATTATCAATTTCAGCTTATATAAAAATGCCCCGGTGGTACAAAAAGGTCGTTTTCGTCCATACTATGGAAGGCCTAAGCGCCATGCTAAATGCGATAAGCGAAACGCTAAATGCAAAATATGAAATGCTTCTTTTCCTATTTTGGTACTATGGAAGACCGGTGCGCCATGCTAAATTCGAAATGAGAAATGCTAAATACGAAATGCAAATTGAGAGATGCTTCTTTTCCTATTTTAGTACTCATGGAAGGCCGGTGCGCCATGCTAAATACGAAATGCGAATTGAGAGATGCTTCTTTTCCTATTTTAGTACCCATGGAAGGCCGGTGCGCCATGCTAAATACGTAAATTATTTTCCTATTTTGGTACCTATGGAAGGCCAGTGCGCCATGCTAAATACGTAATGCGAATTGTGAGATGCTTCTTTTCCTATTTTTGGTTCCTATGGAAGGCCGGTGCGCCTTGCTAAATAAGAAACGCGAAATGTGAAATGCTTTTTTCCTATTTTGGTACTTTTGTTTTGAAGTGCGAAATGGTAAATGCGATATGCGAAATACTTATTCTCCTGCTTTGGTACCCCTTTTGGTATCCTACTTTGTACTGTATCATGGGAACCAAACGTACCCTAATTATCCGTCCTCAAATAGTTTCGCCTTTAGTTGTATTAATATTGAACCCAATTAGATTTGTCTTTGCTCTTTGAATGAAAAAAGAACGCATATATATTTTGTTTAGTTTACAAATACATGTAATTACATTAAAATTAACATAAGCCTATCACAAGTTAAGATGGCTTTGAAACATATCAACTCCACATCGAAAATAAATAAAAGTATTATAGGTACTGGCATTTTGTATGGCCAAAACAAATAAGATCACAAGTATCTAATCTTTCTGAATGGACTTATCCCTTTCCCTGCTCTATATTTATTAATAATCATTTTTAAACTACACAAAGATATGATACATTTGGTTCCCATGACACAGTACAAGGTAGGGAAAAGGGACACCAAAATAGGAAAAGAAGCATTCAGGATTTCACATTGCCTTTCATATCGTATTTTTATACTTTCTCTTAGGCATTCATGTTTAAATTTACAGGCAGTGGAATCCCACTGAAGCGTACTATATATCTTGTAAAAATAAGTGTCTTTTAAAGATACTGGTTGCTTAATGCATGGCGAAACAATCATCCTGCATTAAGCTACCACCTGCCCTTAAGAACAAGTAGTGTACCCCATTTTGGCTGTCCCTTCAGAGAGATGTGACTGTACATGTATACTATTTATATATATGTATATAACGGACAGTATAACGTTGGCCAGTATTGAGGACATTAGCGCCTGTTGAGTCAGACTTGAATCATAACTTATAACCAACGTCTCATTATCCCACATATGTGACATAGGTGTAGTGTAGACCCAGATCAGAGAGGTCAAAGGTAAATCACAATTTGTCTAACATCATGTTAAATTAACCCTTTTCTTTTATAAACGCTTTTCACGCATTTGCAAACAGCAGACCCAGACCAGACAGCTCCTGTAGGAGACGTCTGATCAGGATCTGCTCTGTTTGCGCATGGAATTTGATAAATGTGCTTCTGTACTCTCTAAATTGGCTACAATGTTCCACATTCCATATGTTTTGCTATTTGGTCCATGAATATTCAATAGGTGTTGAAATTTAGAACAAACATAGAACAGGGAAAGGGTTAATTACAGATATATACCAAGCTGCAGAGGACAAACATAGAACAGGGAAAGGGTTAATTACAGATATATACCAAGCTGCAGAGGATGCTCGTTTGACCAGCAATATGTTTTGTACCATTACTATAAAATTTAGCGATTTGTTTTTCATTTGCATTTTGTTTGGCTCTCATCAGAATTCAATTGTTTGACAGAAAACTTATCAACCCTTGTCTGCTAAGCGCAGCATTGCTTGTACAACTGAACTTCGATATATCGAACTCGGATAATTCGAACTGTGGGATTACTCGAAGTAAAAGTCGGTCATTCCAAAATTTGCAATTTTGAATTGTTCTAAAATGTATCGCTACGCATATCTGGAAACGCACAGCTTAAAGCAGGTCGAAAGTAGTACTGAAATAAAAGGAGCATTCAGCATATTTTTAGACCTGCATTAAGCTGTGAACTTGTCCAGATTGGAAATCAGATTACTCGAAATTCTGTCATCTCGATTAAAATTGTTTGGTCTCTTGAAGTTCGAGCTATTAAAGTTCAACTTTATGTGCTAACTGTTTGGGTTCAGCTGATACGCCGAGTAATTGGGCGTCCCAAAAGACTCAAAACTGTTTTACATTGGGTCAAACATTGTCACGGCTCAAAAGTAGCAGATCAGAATTTGAGAAAGTATCATTTTCAGCAGGTTAAAAGTTAAATAGGAAGTAGACAAAGCGTAGCAAGGAAGAAAAATTACTCTGCAGGCTAAATGTTGTTTGCAGTCTCTATCTTTGTTTGTTTTTAAAGGATCGGCTTTTGATCTTTATTCTGTTGAAATAATGACTCCTGTATGTTCGAACTCTAACCGCTGCAATTTTCTCTAACGATTCATTCAATCTCAGCTGGATCTAAGGTATATGAAAATGCTAGCCAGGTCGCGACCGACAGAGTACTTGTACCAGTTGAGAACCGTTCCATTCTATTTCAAAATGTTTGTTGGTTTGTTTTTGTCGCGGTTTGTGTCATTTAACCATGTTAACAGTACAGAAAAAAAACTCTAAGTCCGACGTTTAATTTAGTATAAGTATCGGTATTTGAGAGAGGTGGCAGCTTAACGCAGGCTGAAAGTCGTGATTTTCACGCTGCATTAAGCAGCCACCTGTTTACAAGTATCTAAATTCTTATCTACTAGAATTCGAGTTTAGAGGGTTTTTACTGTGTTTCATTCATATCATGGTGTTAAGCTAATTACAGGCAAAGGAAGAACCCAGAGGTATTTCGTGCATAAAATAGATTGCATTGTTTCGTTCACAGAAGAACACCCGCAAAGAACCATCTACCTACCACAAGCCATTTCAAAATGTACTTGTCAACGTTGTGAATTAAACAAGATTTTATGCGTCGTTTCCTTGACATACACATGATTGTATACAATTACATCATCTCTGATAGGCGCCACCATTTTAGAATCCACCATACTTACAGTTATTTCATTTTTAATGCTTTACCTCATTGACACGTCCTTTGAAGACAGAGTAGATCCAGATCAGACGGCTCCCGTACGAAACGTCTGATCCGGGTCTGCTCTGTTTGCTTATCGAATTATACAGATCTCATTCTGCAGTTTCTGCCATGACTTCCCATTGTTTATAATGTAAATATTAACAGCACCATGTAATTAATATTTATGATGTCATTGGCTGTGGCGAAAGCCGCAGCCACTCTTAGATATGACTTGAAAGATCCCATGATTAACTGCGAGATTAGTTTTTATTTAAATGTGTGATAGAAAAATCCAAGTAGTATTTGATTTCATTTGATTTATTTACTGCATTGTGATATATTTTCCCCAGCGGTCTCATATAAATTTGCACTCGGAACACCTCAGCTATTTCTATCCTATATTCCGAACTCTGACGGAATACGGTGAGTAGTTACGATTGATAAATTTGATGGACATGCTTCAATTTATTGCAGACAACACTCCAGATTTACACTCCAGAAAAATGCAGGTCATTTTCAGGTCATTTGCTGTTCGGCACTATGTGTTCCAACTATCTTCTGCACTCTTAGAAATTAACTCTTGCCATATGGGCATATTTTCGTCTGCTTCAAGTTTTAGAATGGACGTTTGTTAAATGTCTTTATAAAAAGATAAACAGGGTGTCAAACAGTTTGGATCCTGATGAGACACCGAATTACTCGCCGTCTCATCTGGATCCAACTGTTTTGCATATGCTATTACATACCCGTTTATAGCACCGAAAGGGTTAATGTCTGCAAATATTGTCGTCTGTTGCATTTTTTCCTTCCATATCTATTAAAAAATAAATGTCAGCGTGAAAAACAGTTTAGACTCTGATGAGGTGCCCAGTTACTCGGCGTCTCATCTGGATCTAGACTGTTTGGAAAGGTTGTTATAAATGCCAAGAACCAAAGCAAAAGCAACTGGAACAAAGCTCATAGTTGCTTATATTTCAGAAGTCAGTTGATCGTTTTTGGTCAGAACTTTGTATATCCTTGCATAATCAAAATTACTAAACAATGATGTTACTCTCTGTGTTATCTCCTACCCTGCTTACACATGCTTTACGCAGCCAGTTTACGCTTGCGTAAAACAAGGCTTGTCATTTCTTACACGAGTCTCCAATGTGTATATATACTCAACAAAAACATTTAATAGGGGTCAGTGGTACTTTTCCAATAGGGTTTATGCAATAACCCTTCAACTTAGGCATCCTGTATTGTCCATATAAATAAATGAATTTCGACAAAATTTACAGGAAGTATTGTCAAAATGCTAATCTACAGATTCCAGTGAGTTATGCCAAGGTCCTACATGTATATGCATCCATGGAATGAAAAAACGAAAATTGGGAATTTCTGAAATTCTCCAAAAATCAGTTTCATTTTACTCTATCTGGAATACCAATAAACATGTCTATGGTATGTCAAACATTTTGGTAAACCTTTCCATGTCCATTATTTCCTATATTGGTATAGTTTTCGATTTCCAAAGCAAGGAAACTCCTGTTGAAAATTATGCATTTTTGTGGAAAACGTCGTTTTACTTTTTTCTCCAAAGAGGTTCATAAGACTCCCGCAGGCATAATTTTCATCTACGCCCGTTAATTGAAACTCTAACAATAATTCGTGCAAATTTCGTTAGGATTAAGTGACATTGGTGAAAGGTACGAAGTACCAAATTTGTGTAGTGAATACATGTACATTGAACCCTATGGGAAACTGACCAGTGACCCTTAAACTATTTTGTTGAGTATTATATGGGTAAAACAACTTTTCATGCGGTGTTTCCCGGACATATTCCATTGCATCATCCCTGATTATTTTCGAATATATCATACTGGAAGTTTATTTCATCGTTAATTCGTGTGTTTATTTCATCGTTAATTCGTGTGTTTATTTCAGGTGTTAAATTCATGTAAATCATAATGTCATTTATTTCTTACATGATTATTCATCATAATGTCATTTATTTCTCACATGAATATTCACGGGGGAAGGGTAAAATACCCTACTTTCCTTGCGGTGTTTCTTGGACATGTCCATTTGCATCAGCCCTGAGAGGATCGATTATTTTCGAATCAGTCATACTTACAGCTATTTCATCTTTAAGTAGTTTACGATAAATAAAGGATATTTAGCGAGATAAGCTTTGCTGTTGTCCATTAAATTTAAAACGGTTAGTTATAGTATATGTAGAAAAACTTCTCTAAGCCGGAATTTTAATAAAAAATTAGATCATTTTGGGAAGGTGGTTGCTTAACGCACGATGAAAGTCATGCAGAAAGCTCCTGTGGGAGCTTTTTGTATGACTTTCATCGTGCGTTAAGCAGCCACCTATCTTTAAGACTGACAAAACTACTAATTTGATGATCCAGTATAGAAGGGTTTTACTGCACATTGACCGGGTTGTTTGATGATCCAGTATAGAAGGGTTTTACTGCACATTGACCGGGTTATTTGATGGTCCAGTATAGAAGGGTTTTACTGCACATTGACCGGGTTGTTTGATGGTCCAGTATAGAAGAGTTTTACTGCACATTGACCGGGTTATTTGATGGTCCAGTATAGAAGAGTTTTACTGCACATTGACCGGGTTATTTGATGGTCCAGTATAGAAGAGTTTTACTGCACATTGACCGGGTTATTTGATGGTCCAGTATAGAAGGGTTTTACTGCACATTGACCGGGTTGTTTGATGATCCAGTATAGAAGGGTTTTACTGCACATTGACCGGGTTATTTGATGGTCCAGTATAGAAGAGTTTTACTGCACATTGACCGGGTTATTTGATGGTCCAGTATAGAAGGGTTTTACTGCACATTGACCGGGTTATTTGATGATCCAGTATAGAAGGGTTTTACTGCACATTGACCGGGTTGTTTGATGATCCAGTATAGAAGGGTTTTACTGCACATTGACCGGGTTGTTTGATGATCCAGTATAGAAGAGTTTTACTGCACATTGACCGGGTTGTTTGATGATCCAGTATAGAAGGGTTTTACTGCACATTGACCGGGTTGTTTGATGGTCCAGTATAGAAGAGTTTTACTGCACATTGACCGGGTTATTTGATGGTCCAGTATAGAAGGGTTTTACTGCACATTGACCGGGTTATTTTGCAGCCCCGGGTACCTGCATACCCGCATGTGATGATACTTTACACCCATGTTTCATCACACTGTCCCACATCTGAATCTAAAACTGTCTGACACTCTATGTTGTTGTTGCTTTTAAAAAGAAATGGAAGAAAGCTCCGTTTTGAATCTTGAAGCAGGCGATACTCTTTGCAGACGAAGTTTTATTAGGCGGCGAAAGGGTGCACTCTGTCACTGCCTCTGGCGAATCAGTGATTACCTATACAAACAGTATAGATCCAGATGAAATACCAAAACACCCAGCCTCTTATCATGATCCAAACGCGCTGACCTATGACTATGTGTTTAAAAACAAAACATGAAGAAAATTAAAAACTGAAAACTGAAGCAGACGACCAATGTTGCAGACGAAAATAGTGACAGTGAAAGAGGTAACGGAAGAGTACATAACAAACACGATGCATGTTTGGCAAGTTCATTTAGTTTATTTATGAAAACAAATACAACAACAATGACAGTGCATAAACTGGTTTTGCTTTGTTTTGTTTCAGTCCGTTAGAACTTGCAAATTGACCAATAAACAAGTAACTCGAAATTAGATGAGAATACCCTTGGGTATTTACCTACGTGAAATTCCATAGTCTCATTCATACACCGAAATATACATGTACACATTTATCATCATGAACTTTTGTGTTTGATGTTTAACCTTGTCGCTGTCATACAAGAAGCCGTTGTTACATTTTGTGAACAGTTTTGGATGCAGACGAGACGCCGAGTAACTCGGTCTCTGATCAGGATCCAAACTGTTTTATGCTCTGATTATGTACAGTACAACCCCTCTAAAACAGAATTCTAGTAGAGATGAATTTAGATACTTTTACGCAGGTGGCTGCTTAATGCAGGGTGGACGTCATGCAGAAAGCTCCTCTATGAGCTTTCTACATGACTTTCATCCTGCATTAAGCTGCCACCTGTCTCCAAGACCGATATTTATGCTAAATTTAACACCCGGTTAAGAGGGGTTTTACTTTATTTGAAAAAAAAAACCCTGAAGAATAATCGACTTTGAAACCTAAAGCAGACGGCACTCTTTGCAGATGAAATTAATTTCGAATCGAAAGGCCGTTAAAATCAGGCTGGGTAAATTCTCCGCAAAAGTTACCCTCTGCTCCAATTCGAAAGAGTAGAATGTTCTTAATTAAACTTCAAAGTACAAGCAGGGTGTCAAACAGCATCATAATTACTCAGCGTCTGTTCCAGATCCATGTGTTTGCAAAATATACTACGAATTCTGCAAACGCATATGATAGGTACAGTAGAAATCATTAACTCGCTGCAAAATAATAATGTCTGCTCAAATTAAATGCAATGTTTGACTACTTCCGCATCGAATAGACTTTACAGAAACAGCGGATCGAGTTTTAAACAGCGGACCGAGTGTCAAACAGCGGACCGAGTGTCAAACAGCGGACCGAGTGTCAAACAGCTGGAGTTAATCTAGCGTCTCACCTACAGGGTCCAAGCTGATTGCAAATGCGAGTCAGGTTGAGGAGGATAGGGGGTTAAGGATCAATTGCCATTGAATATCAACTTCCGGCAATCCCACAAGTATTTACTAAACGCGTGTCCTTGAACTTAATTAGAAATCCCCTGGGCACGTGCTGTGGTTGGTATGGGCGCGAGTTCCACAGTGCCCTGCACGTAACTGTGTCACCAACAATCCCACCCCTATGAATACAGAACACTAACAAAGTGACATTTTCAAACGATGTAGGCCCTGATCATATATAGGACGTCTTGTGTAACATTCTGAATAGGGTTTGAATTGTATTTCGTTAAGAATTCTCCAGCAAATAAAATCCTTTTAGAACAGAATGGACTCTGTAGTTAAACAAACATAGATTGGTCCTTTTTGAAAATTCAAAAATTAAAAGGTTAAGTGTATCGGATGGCCCTGAAGTAGCCGAGCATGTGGTTTGAGTGGTAACGTATATCCAACAAGAATGTCTCGGAAGCTATTCCTTGTTAAATATGCATTTGCAAACAGAGTACAGTCAAGTTTAAACCTCTCTATAACGGCCACTAAATTACATCAAGTATTGTGTGTTAAAGACAGGTGGCTGCTTAAAGCAATGTGAAAGTTAAAACAGAACGCTCCTATAGGAGCGCCCTGTTTTACTTTCACATTGCTTTAAGCAGTCACCCGCCCTAAATACCAACTAATTAACATAATTTAGTGGCCCTTATAGAGCGGTTTTACTGTATATCCCGTAGGAGCTGTCTGATCAGGATCTGTTCTGTACGATTTAATGTTTCAGATCTGTTTCTCTACTATTATATAGTCAAAGCAAAAACTTACTTATTTTAAATATTTTTAAACAATGTTAAATTAATAAATTTATAGCATGATGAAAGGAGTCTTGCATGAATATTAATGAAGTAAAGGGTTAAGTCAAATCAGATAATACACGGTTCTTATGCATAGCAAACACTGTCGACTTGATCAGTCAATGTCTACACTGCAGGTCTCAGTATATGGCCTATATCAGTCAATGTCTACACTCCAGGTCTCGGCCTATGGCCTACATCAGTCAATGTCTACACTGCAGGTCTCGGCCTATGGCCTACATCAGTCAATGTCTACACTCCAGGTCTCCGTCTATGGCCTATATCAGTCAATGTCTACACTGCAGGTCTCGGTCTATGGCCTATGTCAGTCAAGGTCTACACTGCAGTTCTCGGTCTATGGCCTATATCAGTCAATGTCTACACTGCAGGTCTCGGTCTATGGCCTATGTCAGTCAATGTCTACAATCCAGGTCTCGGTATATGGCCTATATCAGTCAATGTCTACACTGCAGGTCTCGGTCTATGGCCTATGTCAGTCAAGGTCTACACTGCAGTTCTCGGTCTATAGCATATATCAGTCAATGTCTACACTGCAGGTCTCGGTCTATGGCCTATGTCAGTCAATGTCTACACTGCAGGTCTCGGCCTATGGCCTACATCAGTCAATGTCTACACTCCAGGTCTCGGTATATGGCCTATATCAGTCAATGTCTACACTGCAGGTCTCGGTCTATGGCCTATGTCAGTCAAGGTCTACACTGCAGTTCTCGGTCTATGGCCTATATCAGTCAATGTCTACACTGCAGGTCTCGGTCTATGGCCTATGTCAGTCAAGGTCTACACTGCAGGTCTCGGTCTATGACCTATATCAGTCAATGTCTACACTGCAGGTCTCGGTCTATGGCCTACATCAGTCAATGTCTACACTGCAGGTCTCGGTCTATGGCCTATGTCAGTCAAGGTCTACACTACAGTTCTCGGTCTATGACCTATATCAGTCAATGTCTACACTGCAGGTCTCGGTATATGGCCTATGTCAGTCAATGTCTACACTGCAGGTCTCGGTATATGGCCTACATCAGTCAATGTCTACACTGCAGGTCTCGGTCTATGGCCTATATCAGTCAATGTCTACACTCCAGGTCTCCGTCTATGGCCCATATCAGTCAATGTCTACACTCCAGGTCTCCGTCTATGGCCTATGTCAGTCAATGTCTACACTGCAGGTCTCGGTCTATGGCCTATGTCAGTCAATGTCTACACTCCAGGTCTCCGTCTATGGCCTATATCAGTCAATGTCTACACTGCAGGTCTCGGCCTATGGCCTATGTCAGTCAATGTCTACACTGCAGGTCTCGGCCTATGGCCTATATCAGTCAATGTCTACACTGCAGGTCTCGGTCTATGGCCTATATCAGTCAATGTCTACACTGCAGGTCTCGGTATATGGCCTATATCAGTCAATGTCTACACTGCAGGTCTCGGCCTATGGCCTATATCAGTCAAGGTCTACACTGCAGTTCTCGGTCTATGGCCTATATCAGTCAATGTCTACACTGCAGGTCTCGGTATATGGCCTATGTCAGTCAATGTCTACACTGCAGTTCTCGGTATATGGCCTATATCAGTCAATGTCTACACTGCAGGTCTCGGTCTATGGCCTATGTCAGTCAAGGTCTACACTCCAGGTCTCGGCCTATGGCCTATATCAGTCAATGTCTACACTGCAGTTCTCGGTATATGGCCTATATCAGTCAATGTCTGCACTGCAGTTCTCGGTATATGGCCTATATCAGTCAATGTCTACACTCCAGGTCTCGGCCTATGGCCTATATCAGTCAAGGTCTACACTGCAGGTCTCGGTCTATGGCCTATATCAGTCAATGTCTACACTCCAGGTCTCGGTCTATGACCTATATCAGTCAATGTCTACACTCCAGGTCTCGGTATATGGCCTATATCAGTCAATGTCTACACTGCAGGTCTCGGTCTATGGCCTATATCAGTCAAGGTCTACACTGCAGGTCTCGGCCTATGGCCTATATCAGTCAATGTCTACACTGCAGGTCTCGGTCTATGGCCTATATCAGTCAAGGTCTACACACCAGGTCTCCGTCTATGGCTTATATTCACCAACACGCTAAGTTTATATTTGAGTTGAGACTCGGGCTCAAAAACTGCAAATATAACAATTGTTGTAAGTTCACCATTTCAAAACATAGTTTACAGTTGCTCTGCACGCGTAATTGTGAGAACAGTTACTTCATCTATCTACAGCCTGTATCTAGATACTGTTTACGTACTCGTAACGAAGGCCCATTTGCGCAAGGTACGACCACACTGTGCGCCTCTGCTGCACACAGTATACTTGTATACCCTGATCAGGCATTTCGCTCTTACATGGGGACTGATCTTGTATATATACATTATTGAATATGTCAGCGAGTCCTCTACATGGCTCAGACCTACTGCAAGTTACGCCAAATTCCCAAAGTCACTCCAACTCCCTACACCTTTTGTCGCCTTATTCTTATGTTGTTAGACATTTGAGAGTTTTGAGAGAATCCAGTTTAATGTTTCAAGTTTTGATACGTGTAACTTGTAACCTGGACATAGAACAAAGTGATACTGAAATATTTCTTAACTAGGGATAAAAGGTTAGAACATTAAAATAACCCTTTGCAGGCTACACTTTTTTTATCTGTTTAACCAATAGCCTGTTGTGGGCGGATGAGTGATTACCTTTGCATACAGTTTGGATTCTGATGAGACGCCGAGTAACTCGGCGTCTCATCAGGATCCAAACTGTTTGATACTCTGACCGTGCTTTTGAAAAGAAATGCAAGATAAATTAACAGTGGCAACTGAAATCGATGATATTTTCTACAGACAAAATTTTGCTCAGCAGGCTAAAGGTTGATGTCCGATCTGTTTCATTTTCACTTACTTCCGATTCGTCCAAACTTTTGAGAGACTATACTGACCGAGTGTCACACAGTTTGGATCCTAATGAGACGCCGAGTTACTATGCGACTGTGCTTATAAAGTACAGTTGAACTTCGATAACTCGAACTTCAAGGGACCATACAAATAAGTTCGAGATAACAGAGGTTCGAGTCATCCGATATATAATCTGAACAATTTCTCACGGTCACAGCTTAATACAGGAGCTTTCAGCATTACTTTAGACCTGTATTGTTTTATATTTATTGAAATAGACTATAACATGCAAATGATTATGTGTGCTGGAGGCTGAATCGGCTGGGTCCTATACGAACAGTCGCGAATTAAACGTCATCAATACAACACGCTTGTGTTCTTATACTTATTCCTCATTTGAGATATTATTAATTGATGGCTTATCAGCAGTAACAACTGATATCGCCGACCCAACAACATAACAAAACATGGTGTCAGACCTGTATTAAGTTGTCACATGTGTTTCTAGATATCTGTAGCGATACATTTGAGAGCAAACGTGTATTGTAAGTTTTGGAAGGACTGCACTTTTTGTTCGAGTTATCCGAGTTCGGGATATTGAAGTTTGACTGTACCAGTCAAGTGGCATTTGGCAGACAAAGGGTTAACACTGAACTCTTTCGCTGTCAGTGGCAAATCTGTGTTGGCCTATGCATACAGTTTTGATCCAGATGGGATGGTGCTTTAATACTTTCCCTCATATAAACTTTTTCCATGCCTTTGCAAACAGAGTAGACTCAGATCAGACAGATGCTGTAGGGAAGGAAATGATTAAGATCCATTCCAAATGTTGTCTAAGCAGCTGATGGACTTTATTTTAATGCATGTGTGCCCTCAGTGTCCCTAAAAAGGGCGCATACAAATCATGAAGCGGTCATTTGATAAAGATTTGCACAGTTTGTTTCATAAATCCTTTTCTAAAGCTCTTACTAGCAAATGAATGTTGCAGAAACACTCCTTTAAATGAAAATAGATTCGTGCATTTTTGCATATTTGGGCAAATTGCACTTAGGATGGGTTACATGTAACTCTGTTTGCTGATGTCGCCAAAATACACCACGACAAACATGTCCCAGATCAAACGACGTATTTTCAAGGCGTAATATGATCAGGAACTTCCCAACCTCTAATTCTTTATTTGCGGTATATTCCTTTGACATTTGCATTTATTTATCTCAATTCCTCATTTCAGCGAATTTTATAATGACACATAGACATAAGAATTTATGGCCATGATAGAAACTGTAGTCTAATCTACATTATTTCATAAGCAAATAGAGCAGACCCTGATCAGAAGGATCATATAGGAGCCGTCTGATCTGGATCTACCATGTTTGAAATGGCACAGAGTGGAGTACATGTATTTACTGAGTAAAAGGTTAAACGAGGGCGGTTAGTACTACAGTTTTAAGAAGCTTTGCATTTAATTACCCCCCACCGTAGGCGGAGAGGTATACCTTGTGGTGTTGTTCGTGCGTCCGTCCTTCATATATCAGGAGCGGTTTCATTCTACGAAGCGGGTTTTTTTCTAAAAAGTTTACTACCATAATGGAATACCGTCTTGTAAGTATCACTCAAATTGACATTGGAACACCAGCGTTATGGCCGTATGTCCATGGGTCCGGAGTAATATCTAAAAACGGCTCAGACTTTTTATATGAAACTTTGTGTAAATGTTCAGGAAATTAGAATTTAAACAAACAGTAATTACCATATTTGTATTTCAATAACTCAGTTAAATACTAAGGCCAGTACTTGTTTGGCGGGGGAAATGGCTCGTTACCATGGGTTGTTCAAACATCTTTTGAGTACCGTGCCTTTGACTGATGTTAATGAAATTGCGATAATTTTGGGCGACCCTTCATGACTCGACATTGCACTTCATTAACAAGTCAGGGCCCCTCCCACACCAATATTCTCATGTTATTAATTTTTCGCCAATCCATTCAGCCTTATAGTTAACCCATTTAGATAGAATCAATTAAATAGATTAAATGGAGCTTGATATACCTCCCACGCCAGTATTCGAAAGACCTCTGACTTTATCGGAACAACGAAACAAAAAGGTCTTTCTTCGTATCTTAAGTCTTTGAGTAATGCAAATTTGATTTTAGGACTTTTTTATTTATCAAAATTGTCGGAATAAATTGGGAGTTGACATGTATTTTAATTGAATGTAGGCACGCCCTTTGTGAAAACATACTGTCAAAGGGCGGTAACCTTTGGTGATTTCGATGACATTAAACATCGTATGTTTGTTTTTTTCCTCCATGAATATTACTTTAAGATTTGTAAAAGAAAGTTTCACAGAAGAAATTGAATAAAAGTACACATTGAAACTTAAAGCTGGTAACATGGTTTGGTTTGCAGACGAAACTGGTCTTAATTATGATTTGTCACTCAACACAACTCAGACCTAAACGGACAGCTGAGTAACTCGATGTCGGGTCAAACCCCCAAAATAACCAGTTATATGTTGTACTTTATTAATTTGTCTTTAGCCCCGTTCCTGCTCAATATTCATCAAACAATGGTATCCTATGCATACTTATTAACTGGACTTTTTATAATGTAAACTTTTCAAGGAATGTTTTGCACTGACAAACACCTGTAGACTCATATTTATATCATAGCAAACAGAGCAGACCCTGATCAGACGACTCCTATAGGAACGGTCTGATCCGGGTCTACTCTGTTTGCAAATGCGTTTTATGAAGGAAAGTGTCCACACTTGTTAACGAATGAGTCAGTCGAATGCGTTCAGTATGAACGGGTAGAATTGGCATGAGGGTGTGAATGACAAACAGTGCAGATCCTGATCAGATGACGCCTCTAAGAAAATGACAGTATATGGCAGTATGCTCCCTTTCCCACATTCAAAGCGTTCGTACGAAAATTTCACAAATTAAGCAGACGACAATACATGTATGCTCGACGAGTCTAAGGTAATATAGAACCAAATAAAGTTCGTCTGCTAATATGTTTTCAAGCTTAAGCTTTCCCCAGTTTCATTAAAAAATCCATACGCTGATTACCCAACAGTTTGGATCCTTGTGTGACGCCGAGTTACTCGGCGTCTCATCTGGATGCAAGCTCTTTGCAAATGTTACATGTATCACTGAATCACCCATGACGACGAAATGTTTATGGGTATTGTTGTTTGATGTCTTTTAGACGTAGGATACTGCGTGGGAAGATAGTCAAAGGGGCAATATATTCAGACAAGGATATTTAAATGTCTGTCAATCAATTTATCTGTCTATCAATCAAGATACCATCCTTTCTTATGTAAGAAATTATGACATCATCATATTCATCAGCTGAACTTTTAATTGTTAATTAATACAGGATATTTTGGCCATAGCAGAAACTGTAGAGTCAGACCTTTATAATTTCAAAAGCAAACAAAACAGACTCTGATCAGACAGCTGCTACAGAAGCCGTTTGATCTGGTTGTTAAAACCTTATAGATGTAACGGTAGTAGATTTATACATGTAAAAATATAACACATAGCACGAACTTGACCTCGGCTGGCCTATCAATCTGAACTTACTGTAGAACCTGTCTTAAGCGACCTTATATCAATTGGACATATGAATCTTAAAAATTAACCCTTCGGCGCCAAATTTCTAATTGTCTTCTGCAATCCAAGTTTGTTAAATCATTCAGTAAAATAAGGAAATGAGATAAATAAATGCAAATTTCAAAGGAATAAAACACATACACATGTGCATGCATGTATATAGAAATAGAGATTGAGACAAATAGTGAAGTCCTTGATCAGTCTGATCTGGGACTGCACTATTTGTCGTGGTGCTTTTATGCGACTGCGGCGGTGAAAGGGTTAATACAGGGCAAACGTAATGTAGAAAGTTCCTATAGGATATATATGCATTAGGTTTCATCTGCATTAAGCTACCATCTGCCCCAGAGACTCATAATTAGACTTTAATTTTGATGGCTGCTTAATATGTACAACAACAACGTAGCCGAACACTTCGCTATAAAAACGCGCATACAGTAAATACCCTTAACTCAAAAATAATTTAACCCTTTCGGCACCAACTTTCTAATTGTCGTCTGCAATCCAAGTTTGTTAAATAATTCAATAAAGTAAGGAAGTGTGATAAATAAATGCAAATTTCAAAGGAATAAAGCACATATATAGAAATAGAGATTGAGACAAAAAGTGAAGTCCCTGATCAGACGCCGTCTTGAAAAGGCGGCGTCTGATCTCGGACTGCACTATTTGTCCTGGTGCATTTATGCGACTGCGGCGGTGAAAGGGTTAACTCTACGTCCATGGGATATATTCGAATTATGTAGTTTTTAAACCATTGTGATAAATAGTGCATTTGCTACCATAGATGCCCCTGCCAGCTACAGGTTTAAATATTATGAAACCTCGAACATGATCACATACGCAAAACGAAACCTTCCTAACAGTGTCTACTTTACAGTATAGTTTCTATTTATCAGTCTTTCTTCGTTAATAATGTTGCAGTTGATATAAACAAGTGGGTTAGTTTTTACGCAGAGACAACACTTTATTATGCACCAGGTGCATTACCCCGTGTAACTCATTACCTCATATGGATGTCTTTTAATGCTTTTGCAAACACAGAATAACCAAATCAGATGGTTCCTGTAGGATCTGTCTGATCAGAGTCTGCTCTGTTTGCTAATGTAATTGTATAGACATGAATCAATTTTCAGTTTCTGCCATGGCGAAAGCTTTTCTTATACATATACCATTATAAAACAATCAGCTAATTTATATTCATACAGTTATTATTTCTTACATGAATATTCATGAGGTAAATGGTTAAACACTGAAATCTATACGATCTTGTGCGTCTTTCGTTGGAGTATTAAACGCCTCCGCGCGGTTACGTAAAATTATTTATCCGATAGTTATATGCACGATATCAAACGTATATATCATGTCAAAATTAATGATCAAAACACACCAACGCTATAAACAATCGCATTAGTCAGACGCTATTTAGGTATTTGATATTTCAACAAATAGCAGTTAATTTCAGACCAAAGAATATTTAGTTTTCAGCAAAAACTCGACGTTTCTTGCAAGGCCTTTGATAGGTTAACACTATCTTTTTAACTTCCTATCTTTATAAACTTGCTAAACACCTCCACCCCTTGCCTGGTGAATATTCATATAGGAAATAATGCAATGGTGCACATTTGATAGCTGATAGTTTATAATGCCATTGTGCACATTTGATAGCTGATAGTTTATAATGCAATGGTGCACATTTGATAGCTGATAGTTTATAATGCAATGGTGCACATTTGATAGCTGATAGTTTATAATGCCATGGTGCACATTTGATAGCTGATAGTTTATAATGCAATGGTGCACATTTGATAGCTGATAGTTTATAATGCAATGGTGCACATTTGATAGCTGATAGTTTATAATGCCATGGTGCACATTTGATAGCTGATAGTTTATAATGCCATGTTGCACATTTGATAGCTGATAGTTTATAATGCCATGTTGCACATTTGATAGCTGATAGTTTATAATGCCATGGTGCACATTTGATAGCTGATAGTTTATAATGAACATAGGCTTGAAATTATATAACTACAGTAGAACATGTATTAAACGACCATTAAAGAACTCTAATTAGCCCTTTCCTCCATAGGCTATTTTTAGACCAAACCTCTTTGAATAAATCTACCGAAAAGGAGTATTTACTAGAGAAATGGAAATGTTTAGAATTGTGTAGTTTTGAAACCATTGTGATAAATAGAGCATTTGCTCCACAGGAGCAAATGCTCTATTCATGACAATGGTTTTAAAAAATGACTTTTACAGAGGCGTAGAAAGGCGTATTTATGGAGGAAAGGGTTAAGGGTCTGTAAGGCAGGTGGCAGCTTAACGCTGGTCAAACGTAATGCGGAAAACTCTAATAGTAGCTTTCTACATTACTTCTGCCCTGCATGAATGATTTTGAGTGACCAACGACTGTTTTGACTGCATTGAAAACTTGTTTTGAGCTGCTGGAATCAGCAGTGTTGAAGTCAGTAATAAGTGAAATAGAACTGACAAATCGAAATTTTAGCATAGAAGAATTTAGGCCCTTTTAGGTAGGTGGCTGCTTAATGAAGGGTAACATGTACACAGAAAGCTCTCAGAGGAGCTTTCTGCATGACATATAATTGCATTAAGCTGCCACCTGCCTTAATGATCGATATTTTAGCATAGAATAATTTAGACCCTTTTAGGTAGGTGGCTACTTAATGAAGGGTAACATGTACACAGAAAGCTCCCAGAGGAGCTTTCTGCATGACATTTAATTGCATTAAGCTGTCACCTGCCTTAATAATCGATAATGATGATTTTTCAGTGTTTGAATACTCGATATTTTACTGACGTCCCCTGTCCAGTGTTGTCGATATTTTACTGACGTCCCCTGTCCAGTGTTGTCGATATTTTACTGACGTCCCCTGTCCAGTGTTGTCGATATTTTACTGACGTCCCCTGTCCAGTGTTGTCGATATTTTACTGACGTCCCCTGTCCAGTGTTGTCGATATATTACTGACGTCCCCTGTCCTGTGTTGTCGATATTTTACTGACGTCCCCTGTCCAGTGTTGTCGATATTTTACTGACGTCCCCTGTCCAGTGTTGTCGATATTTTACTGACGTCCCCTGTCCAGTGTTGTCGATATTTTACTGACGTCCCCTGTCCAGTGTTGTCGTTGTTAACCCTTTACTCCATGGATATTCATGTAAAATGTCATACCATCATGAATACTATAGATTACGATTTTGCAACGATAAAACTCTTTTTTTTCATAATACCTTTTTAAAATTTCCGCTAATCAATGTTCAGTCTCTTACATAAATACATGTGAGATAAAGTGTCCACGGTGTGGTTTTCCTGGTTTAAAAGAGTACATACAAAGCAAACACACAAACGCGAATACTTGATGAATAGATAAACATGGAGGTCTTTAAAAGCAAATATATCATCATCATCATCATCATCATCATCATCATCACCATAGATCATCATCATCGATCATCATCATTAACATCATTTGACCATACGATTTATTTACGTAGGAGACTGGTAAAGCACAAAAGAGACTGGTAAAACACAAAGGAGACTGGTAAAGTACAACGGAGACTGGTAAAGCACAAAGGAGACTGGTAAAGCACAAATGAGACTGGTAAAGCACAAAGGAGACTGGTAAAGCACATAGGAGACTGGTAAAGCACATAGGAGACTGGTAAAGCACAAAGGAGACTGGTAAAGCACATATGAGACTGGTAAAGCACAAAGGGAGGAGACTGGTAAAGCACAAAGGAGACTGGTAAAGCACAAAGGAAGGAGACTGGTAAAGCACAAAGGAGACTGGTAAAGCACAAAGGAGACTGGTAAAGCACAAAGGAAGGAGACTGGTAAAGCACAAAGGAGACTGGTAAAGCACAAAGGAGACTGGTAAAGCACAAAGGAAGGAGACTGGTAAAGCACAAAGGAGACTGGTAAAGCACAAAGGAGACTGGTAAAGCACAAAGGGAGGAGACTGGTAAAGCACAAAGGAGACTGATAAAGCAGTTGGTTCTTAAAGTGATAGTCTCTACTCGCAACGCGTTTTAAAAATGTCTAAAACTTACATAAATCTTACATAAATCAGTTGTTTACATGCTCAAAAGGAATATATTACAAGAAAACTAATAGAATAAACATTGGTTAAGACAAAACTTCCATATGTTTGATATCGAAGATGATGTTATTCGCCAATGTTTTAGTATTTATTCGGGTTGCGTTTCAAGTAAAGGGTTAACCTGTCACTTTATATGGACACTGGACGAATCAGTGGTAGGACTCCGTTATTCTTTTTGAACCATCTTTAAGAATGACGTGTGCATTAACATAATTATGAGACACTGCCTGAGAAATTTGGGTATTAGTGCAATACAAACAATGGAGATCAAAATCCGATATCATGCATTCTGTTGAGATTTTCGATGAAGGTTTACGCTGAATGGATATATTGAGAATAAACTGTTACATGTTTAGATTACTGACAAACAGCGCAGACCATCACCAGACGCCGTTTTATATACATTAAATCCCTTCTAATGCGACTACCTAAAAGAGGTATAATTCTGGTTGGTAGAGACAGGTGATAGCTTAATACAGGACAAAAGTAACGCAGAAAGCTTTCTGTATTACTTTTGTCCTGCATTAAGCAACCACCTGCTTATAATGACAGCCATGTTTATTCATTAAGTGGTCGCATTAGAGGGGTTCTACTGTATATATCAGACAGCTCCTGCAAGAGTCGTCTCACCGGTAATTAAACCTGTATCATGCCAAGCGTTAATTAAACAGCCAATAGTCGATTTCACATATAAGGTTCTAATTGAAGATGATTTCGAAATTACCACTCACAAAACCGACATGTTTATCTCTTGCCTTACCTACGAGTTATCGGCCTCGATAGGATTACGTCATTCATGTAGTATATTTCAACATAGTCTCAATGAACATGAATGTAATTAGCCCATTGATGCACGAACTTTGCAATTCTTTCTTGAAATTGAAAGAAGGTTGCATCTTGAGCTTCGAGAAACATGATGAATGACTCCATCATCGATTTGAAATGATGTGGGATTTCAGTTTGGGGAAAAGGTAGTAAGAGCGTGTACGTTCCGGTGAGTAAGGGGCATGGGGAACAGCCACATCTTCAGCTTATGCCACTGCCAATGGTCCTTTTGGACCGGAGCATTGTCCTGCACCAAAAGAATTCCAGATCGAAGCTTTCCTCTTCCTTTAGTTTTGACTGTTTCATGCTGATATGGTTTGGCCTTTTTGCAAGAAATCAATACTGCCTGCTTAAAGTTAGATCTGTGCAATTTTGTCTATGTCCGATATGAGAAGCTACAGACCGAGTGTCAAATGGATTGGTTCCTGATGTGACGCCGAGAGACACCGAGTGACGCCGAGTGACACCGAGTGACGCCGACTGACGCAGTGTCTCATCTGGACCCAATTTGTTTGCAAATGCGAGTCTGGTCGCCAATACCGGACTAATTGTTTAAGGCAGATGGTAACTTAATGCAGGACGTCGGTAATGCAGAAAGCTCCCACTGGAGGTTTCTGAATTACTGCTCTACTTCATTAAACAACCTTCAGTTATAATTCATTATATGGTCTCTTTAGAGGGGATCAACTATTCTTGTCAAATTCTGACCAATCAGATGCTTGAGATTGAAATCAGTATCAGACTCAAACGTTTCTATAACCTCACAGACGCAGCTTGCATCAGCTAGTACAGATGAGTAATCTTCTATTCCAGTTCAAAAACATAATAATATACATGTATACATGTACATCCTGATCAGGCACTGTAATATCTGGTAAATCAACGCTTGTTAGACAGAAGTGCATCCTTTAATGATAAAATATCATCATTTATTCAGCCATTCAGATGAGAGGCATAATTGAGTTATCATATCGACACCACGCCTATTTGCACTAGTGACATAATTTCAATGCATATATCAATGTTGAAACTAATATACAATTATGAAAGTTTCGTTTACTTTAGAACTCATTTTTCAATCCTTTAAAGATCGTTTGTCAGATCGCAAGTAATAGGGGAGGTGCTGTAAAATATGACATATGGAACAAGACTATCTCTCATTCACACCTATAATACAATCATGCCAATCAGCAGTTTAATGGACCCCAAAATAGACAACCCGAGTATTGGAAGAATGGCATTTAAAGTTGACAGTGACGTCACAAATTGAATTTAAACCCAAACATTTTATCATCACCTTGTAGCTGAAGTGTATGCGTGCCTTATAGAAATATATCGCAGGGATTAATGAATATCTCAGTTCGTTAACCCTTAATGTGCGGAAAAGGAGCATATAAGAGATTTGCAAACTGTGTAGACCAAGACCAAACGGCTCCCTAAGCAACCCTTTGACCAGAGTCTCCACTATTTGTCATAAAAATCATTTTCTTCAGTGATAAATTTTGATACAGTTTTTTGTTAATCATTATTAAAAAACAGTGCAGCCAGTTTTAATTTTTCAGCAGATTACGAGTTATACCGAGACAGAACGAACGGTAACCAAACTACCGAAAAGGTTGAAAACTATACACACGGTTGTCTCGCGCTCTTCTAGTGACGTACAAACATCGGGCAAGAACTTTAATTTGTCAAAAAAGGATCAAAAGTTAACTCTACCCGTCAACGGTTTATATACAAACAATGAAGTGGCAGACGCGGACAATCATGATAAAAGGGCCGATGTTTGCCGAGGGGCAGCACAACTCGTGATAAATTTGTTGCGGAAGTGTTAACCCTTATTCGGCTTTGAGAAAAATAAGGTCTCCTTAAATAGGGATCTCGTGCACGTTTGGCTACTTCTGGATCAATGAAACATTTGACAAACTATTGAACAAGTGTCAAACAGTTTGGAACTTACTCGGTGTCGCATCTTGATCCACGTGTTTTTGCAAATGTCAGCCAGGTGGCGACTGGCGATATAAGGGTTCAAGGCCGACAAGGGACCAGGATCCAACCTTGCCCAGAATTTCAGTAAATTTTCCCGACTTGTTTATGACGTTTTGTAATTGCTAATTTTGAATTCGGTTGAAAAAAAATTTCCATCCGCATACATCACATATAAAAGACTTCGGATATGATGGATGATACAGAATATTAAAATCTTGTTCGAATCCATAAAGCAGACAAGACAGACCAAATATGAGAAGTATAGTTGCCTCGATACAGGTTTGTACAAATTATTATTCATTTATTGTTTACCTTATTATGACATGCCCATTCAACAATTCTGATTTGCAAAATGTAAACCTGGATTTTATTACTTTTTAGTTAGGCTGTGTCTGTTTAATGCAGGATGCATTAAGCTGCCACCTGTCTTACAGAACACATTTTGTGATAATTTGAAAAATTCCGGCTTGTAGGGGATTTGTTTTATTTGCATTATGTAGTGCATTGTATTTTAATCTAACATGATATCTGCCCAGACTCTGATCTTGAACAATTTTACTTACTTCCGATTCGTTCAAACTTTTAAGAAACGACCGACCGAGTGTCGGCCAGTGACAAACTGACCGACTGACCGAGTGACAAACAGAGTCGATCCTGACGAGTCACTGAATTACTCGGCGTCTCAACTGGATGCAAGCATAGCTTGAAAGGTCAATCCTTACTGCACTTTACACTGTCGTCATAATTAGTTATTTACTAACTGTTTGAAGTTTAGTCTACATGTATGATGCATTGATAACCTTTACTTTGGCGGGAAAGTCATGTGGGCAGACAATGTCGCCTGCATCAATAATGAAATAACACATCGATATATTAACCCTTTCCATGCTTAATATTCATGTAAGAAAAAATAAATGGCATGACGACATGACCATTTATTAGCCGTTTTTTATGATTTTTTTTGTATTGGTAGAAACTATAGAGTCAGATCTATTATAACTTCATAAGCAAACAGAGTAGATCCTGATCAGACGATTCCCACAGGAGCCGTCTGATCTTGATCTACACTGTTTGCAAATGCGAGAAAATGCGTGAAAATGTTTATACTTGATGCAATGTACAAGCTTCACGTGGAAATTTCTTCAATTTCTTTATAAAATGATAAACAGAATGGCAACACAGTTTGAATCCTGATGAGATGCCTCATCTGGAGCCAAACTGTTTGCAAATGATATAACAGACCCGTCTCCATGTCAGTGAAGGGGTTAAAAATTATCAGGGTGTCAACCAGTATGTCTCCTGATGATACACGAAGTTGCTTGATACAAACTGTTTGCCGTAGTTACCACAGACATTCGTAAAAAATATGATTATTTAACACTTACCCGCTGTGAAAAAGTAACATATACATTCTAATATAGATACAGTAGAACCTAGCTTAACCCATTACCTCATAGGCTATCTTCAACCCAACCTCTGTGGAAAAAATCTAACGAAAATGAGCTTTAACTAGAGAAAAGGAAAATCTTAGAAGTGTGTTTTTTTGAAACCATGATGATAAATAGAGCATTTGCTCTAATGATAGAGCATAACAAAAACCAAGTTTTATGATATTATTGAAACTATGCATTCTTTGTAGGGACATCCTCTTTAATGCAGGCCAAAAATAATACAGAAAGCTCCTATAGGAGCTTTATGCATTACTTTGGCCCTGCATTAAGCAACTAGCTGATTTTTAACCTATATTAAATAAATAAATGGTCGCTTAAGACAGGTTATACTGTATGCGTAAATATTAACCCTTCGCTTGCTGTTCACGTCAATAGACCTACCTGTAAATAGTGAAGACCCAGATGAGACAGCTCCTGCAGGAGCTGTCTCATCAGGGTCTGCACTATTTACGAGTTGATTGTGCAACCAGTGCACTCCACAGCAGTGATTGCACAGCGATATACTTGTACACAGTGAAGATACATGTAATTATACAACAGGGCATGGGTAAAGAAGGAGAAATGTATTTTAAAATTCAGCAAGCGAAGGGTTAATTGGTTTGATATCAATGCGGCGGCATAATTATGGCAAAGCTCGGGTAAATACTGTAGAATTATATCTACATGTATATCATTCCACAAGTAAACAAACGAGACTCAGACCAGACCGATCCTCCTGGAACCGTTTTATCTGGGTGAAATGTATTTGCAAAATCGTTAAAATGCGTATCTAAAGAGTAAACAGTTACAAATAGCATATGGTGGAATAGAAATAACATTTTGCAATTCATCTAGTAGTTTAAACAAGTTTACACATTTACCCCATGAATAGGCCTTTCTACACATTTGCGAACAGAGAAGACACAGGTCAGACGGCTTCTGTAGGAATCAGGGTCTGCTCGGTTTGCTTATGATGTAATATAAACATGGTTCTGCAATTTCTTCCATGGCCAAAACGTCATGCGTGCATGCGTTATTTTGAATATTAATCTAATTTATAATCATGGGGTCATTATCTCTTACATTAATGTTCATGGAGTAAAGGGTTAAACCTATACATGTATGTCTTTAAAGACTGAGAATTTCTGTCTACCCCTATCTCTGTTTTAACCCATTGAATGCGAGAAAACGAGTATTCTGGTATTTGTCAGCAGTGTAGACCCAGATCAGAGGGTCTCTACAGGAGTCTCATGATCAGGGTCTGCACGGTTTGTATTTCAAGATGCTCTTACAAAGTATACCCTTCCATACGAAATGGACCCTTTAACCCTTACAATGCGGGACCCGAGTCACTAATGTCCTTTGCAAACAGTGTAGACCCAGATGAGAGGGCTCCTAAGGGAGCCCTCTCATCAGGGTCTGCACTGTTTGTCATGTTACATTTTTCTTTAGAAAACATCCCTAAATATTCACCATAAGCTTGACTTATTTGAATTTTGGAATATTCCATTTGAAAATTCGGCGTTGTAAGGGTTAAACGATGATGGACCATTCCACTTTCAAAATTCAACTTCTAAAGATGGTATTATGCCTAAGTTCATTGTCACACCCATGGCTTATAATGTCACGCTTCTTCTATTAATTTTCACAGACCCGTGGTATGCTACAACCATATATCCATTTATCACAGGCACTCGGACAAGACTAATGAGATACCATTTGATCACGTGATCATTTGCACAGTCCGTTGATGGGAGTGAAACTATCATCTTGTCATCAGCAGGGCGATAAGCAATAAATCCACCCAATCTGTAATAATTAATGAGATGAAATTACAATTAAATCCCTCTAAAGCGGACGTTCAAATTACTATCAATGCCTGACTTTAACTCATTCCCTCATAGGCTATTTTAGATACAACCTCTTTGAATAAATCTACCAAAAAAGGAGCATAAGCTAGAGAAAAGGAAACATTTTAGATTTTTTTAGTTTGAAACCATTATTGCAAGGGTTTCACAAAGTGACTTTTACAGAGTCGTCCAAAGTCGTCAATATAAGGAAATGGATTAAGACAGGTGGTTGCTTAATGCAGGATGAAAGTCACACAGAAAGCTCCCAAAGGAGCTTTATGTATGACTTTCACACTGCATAAAAATAATCCTATTTATTAAAAGTCCGGTGTAGAGGGGTACTACTGTTATCTTGAGCTCTTGGCTTAGTTATCAAGGCGTTTTGAGGGACCTTTGCCCATTGGCTGTGCAAATAATATCAGATAGTAGCGTAGATTAAAACCATCCGCGGCGTCTTATAATGGTCTACACAGTAACACCTCTCTAATTCCAACTTTAACCCATTCCCTCATATTGACGCCTTTCCACGCCCCTGTAAAGCCATTTGAAACCATTGTGATAAATAGAGCATTTCCACACATAGAGCAAATTCAGGCTCTATTTATCACATTGGTTTCAAAACTACACGTACATATATAATGCTAAAATGATTTTCTTCCAGTAAATGCTCCTATTAAGTAGATTTAATCAAAGGAGTTGCGTCTAGAAGTAGTCTAGGAGAGAATGGGTTAAGTGATGAATCATTTAGATCTGTTCAGACAGGTGGGTGCTTAATACAGGATGAACGTCTCACATAACGCTCCCAGAGTGGCTTTCTGCATAACCTGTACTATGCGTTAAGCTGCCGTTTGTCTTAAATTCCGGTACACATGTATTTCGTGACATTAACAGATCTTCAGTTATGGGATGGATTTACATATATTAGATCTTCCTAGGAAGGTTGTTTAACCAATTCCTCCTTAGGCTATTTTTATATCTAACCTCTTTGAATAAATCTACCGAAAAGGAGCATTTACTAGAGAAAAGGAAACTTTTAAGAATTTTGTAGTTTGATACCATTGTGATAAATAGAGCCTATAGTAGCAAATGCTCTATTTATCACAATGGTTTCAAGAAGTGACTATTACAGGGACGTAGAAAGGCGTATTTATGGAGGAAAGGGTTAAAGGGGAACTGTCTGTACGATGAACTATTTGCATGACTTTTCACCGTGCAATAAGATGCCACTTGTCTTCCAAACTTGCATTATACTGCATGTAATTTGAAAATCTGATTTAGAGGGGCTTTGTTGTGTTCAGCGATAACTGTCTTTTATCTTTATCTCTACTCCTTAGAATCGTCTCAAAGAAAGAATTTTGTTGAGAAGTCACAACTATGAGTTCAGTGGAGAAATGAAGAAACTATATATATATCTACTCCATGAACATTCAATTAAGAGATAATGAGCACCTGAATATGAATTAGAATAATTGTTATAATATGTAATACATGTACATGGACACATGGTTTTTGACCATGGCAGAAACTGTAGAATCATATTTTTATTATGTCATAAGCAAACAGGAGGCGTCTGATCTGGGTCTGCTCTTTTTGCAAGGTTGTAGAAAGGCGTATTTATGGAGTAAAGTGTTAAGCTAACCCTTTTTATCAGGAGACCTTGTAGAAGAAGACGTAGGATAGACCCCTAGTCAGGAGAAGGGTCAAGCTGGTTTGTGTCTGCACTCTTGACATTACACCACATTGTTGTCGGTGTTGGCATTCACTGCCACTATCACAGGGAAGCCACTCACAGGGCTTGTTGCTATGGGCTAATTACAAAGCCACTCACGGGGCTTGTTGCTATGGGCGAATTACAAAGCCACTCACAGGGCTTGTTGATATGGGCTAATAACAAACAGTTTGGATCCAAACGAGACGCAGAGTAACTTAGCATCTCCTCGGAATTCAAACTTGTTGACACTCCACGTGTGCTTTAAGATGGTATTGAAGCATACTCCACTCTGATATTTAAAGCAGACGCAAACATGTGCAGACGAAACTTCTTGGTGCCAAAAGAGTTAAAAACCAAAGTACTGAAAGTATTGACGATGCATCTGCTTAGGAGGCAGTGCTTGCAGAGAATGGCGCTGTATTGCAACGAGAATGACTCTTTTGTAAGCTTGGCCACTGAAATGAAATCAATGATTGACTTTGACTAATTGTTTACTTAATTGACCGAAGTTTTAGATAATGTACTCGTCAAAATGATGCTGAGATGTAGACGTGTCATGTACTATCTCACAAGACAACAAGGCCGTATATATATAGATAAGATGTGTATTGTAAATATATGCATGCATCATTTCTCCGCCTAACCCTGTCTAACCGTTACTCATTAGGACTGCCTTTCAGAAGATTAAAACTTGGAGGAGAAATAATGAAACTATTATATTTATAATTTCTAAATACTTCTCGTAGACCCTGATGAAACACGGACTTCGGGTATTTGTTAAATTTACAAAAACCCTCAAAAAGCGTGTTATTATCGTCATTAACTCTTTACTTAACTCTTTACAAGATGAATATGCTTTGTAGGAAACAATGGCGTCATGGCTGTTAATCAGATTAATTCTTAGAATGGCATATGAGCACAGGGAGTTTTGGCAATGGCAGAACCTGTAGAATCAGAATTATATAATTTTATAAGCAAACAGGACAAACCTGAACAGACACCAGGAGCGTCTGCTCTGGTCTGCTCTGTTTGCAGAGGCGTTAAAAAGCGTGTTTATGGAGTAAAGGGTTAATATATATTTATTGAAGAAAGTTAATATTGACAACGTGAATATTTAGTAGCTTAATTTCATGATGGTAAATGAGCACATTTTAGACCATGACAGAAACTGTAGAATCAGCTCTAAATATATTAAAACCATGTTTACATTTTATGGGGGATAAGATGGAATAAATATTTAGCGAGAACTGGGGCAAATAGAGGACTGGGTGCAACACTGTAGTAGCTACATTATTTAACTTTTATAAGCAAACTTAAAATGTACGTTCTCCTAAAATTCTTTCATTTCTATTGAACATGCTGTCAGAGTGTCAAACTGTATAGATCCAGATAGACGCCGAGCCACTTTGCGTCTCGTTTGGATACAAACTGTTTGCAAAGGCCATCACGAGTTCGCCCCATAGATTGTAGTAATTGCAGTTTTGCGATTAACCCTCGAAGTGACGAAAAAGCTACATGTACATATAAAGGTGCGCATCCAAATGCTAAAATCGCAATTTCTCCACCAAACCCTATACTGTATCCACCAAACCCTATACTGTGACTACCCTTTAGAATCGTCACAGCTCACAGTATAGGGTTTGGTGGAGAAATAATGGAATTATTTTTGAAAGTGTTTACATTTACTCATCCTATCTGGACATCTGGACAATTTTGATGAGAGCAATTACTATGCTCGTTGTATGTATACATCGAAACATACAATATTTGCATTTGTGTTTGCAGGTATTTCTACTGGCTATCGTGTTGGACATGCGAGGATGCACACCTGACATGCAGTGGACACAAATCTACGACGCAATGATCAGAAATGGGAAAACAAACTTAAGGTCGAGTTGTCCGTGGACGTATCAGGCCGGGTCCACCACTCAACTCGTCTACAAGAACGGGAAGTGCCTAGATCTGGACAGAATCGATCCAAAACAGCCGCACTTTTTGAGTCATGGGCGGTGCCAGCCAATATTTATTGAGTCTTGTATACCAAATCAAGCCGTAGCATATACGTGTGTTCACAACCACAGGCGCGAGCTCATCATGGGGAAGAGAAATGAACACAAAGATCCCTACATGTGTGCACCTGTCACCCCACCTGAAATCAACAATACCGAAAACGCAACACCACAATCAAACGTTAAACCTATTGTACGAACAACAGATGGAGTGATAGAAACAAACTCACCAGAAACCTACAAGGAACAACTAATCAATAATAATACTGATTCTAAAACTTCTCAAGAAAACAAACGGGAAGTGTCCCGATCTCCTTTACTAGGGCTGTTGTTTCCATCCTATTTGCTGAATAGCAATGCTCAATTTAATCCACACGTTCAAACAGTACAGACCCCACTGCAACGAACATTTCCAGAAACCGTAGCGGGTGGCCAGGGTTTCATTTTTTATGACAACCACAATTCTTAACAAGTATCTGGATACATACGTACGAAATAGTACAACAACATGAGCCGTTGTACGTACTTACGGTCACATCTGTACTAAAAGGAATACTAGACCCATATTCATAAAGCTCCTTAGGCATATTTTAGAAAACATCATGACTCAGTAAAACACAGTGAAACCTTTCTAAAGGGAGGTTCAAGTTAGTATAAATATAGGTCTTTGAGACAGGTGACAGCTTAATGCAGGGTGAAAGTCACGCAGAAAGCTCCCCCGTTAAGAATTTCCTGCATGACTTTCACCCTGCATTAAGTAGTCACCTGCTTAAAAAGTATTTAAATTCTTCTCAACTAGAATTCCGGTTTAGAGGGGTTTCACTATATTTGTTACATACATTATCTTCTTTTAATTTCATTAATGGAGAATAATTTACTATAATTGATTAGAGGCGATTAACCCTTTGAATGCAGGACCTACATGCCCCGGTATTTGCAAACAGTGTAAACCCAGATCAGAAGACTCCTAGAAGAGCACTCTGGGTCCATGCTTATAAAGCTTTTAGTTGAGTCTGAGTTTTGTTCTCAGGCTTTTGATTGGTCAGATTTGAGTTCTCAAGCTTTTGATTGGTCAGATTTGAGCCAAAGGCTCAAATCTGACCAATCAAAAGCTTGAGAACGTACTCAGACTCAACTAAAAGTTTTATAAGCATGGACCCTGATCAGGGTTTATACTGTTTGTCATCCAAAGCCCTCTCACAAATTTAAGCATTTTATACTTAATGGACTTTATAACAAATACTGATGGACCAGTCGTCTGTGCAATTCGACATTGAAAGGGTTAAGTAACATTCAAGGATCTAAAGACTTTTCTTATTGTTTTCTCTTAGGAGCTTTATGCCTAGTGGTCCTGATCTATTCTAAGTCTCTTAGGAGCTTTATGCCTAGTGGTCCTGATCTATTCTAAGTCTCTTAGGAGCTTTATGCCTAGTGGTCCTGATCTATTCTAAGTCTCTTATTTCTCCACTAAACGCTACCATGTTAGTACTTATTAGACTCGCAATAATAGTAAGTACCAACAAACAAGATAGGATGTGTCAGAGAAATAAGTACAGTAGTACATGTCTTAAGCGAACATTAAACAGGGGTATAATTAAGGGTATGTAAGGCAGGTGGTAGCTTGACGCAGGTACAGCGTAATACAGAAAGCTCCTGTAGGAGTTTTCTGTATTTCTTTTGCCCTGTATTAGGCAACCAACTGCTTTTTAAGATTCATGTATTCAATCAATACAAGGTCGCTTAAGACATATTCTACTGTAGGAGAAATACACGTTTTATCTAATTTTCCTGAATACTCCTATTTCCCGCCATGTCTACACGTCAGACACGTGGTTTCGTATAAGGGTGTACACTGCCAGTACGGTTTGAATATCAGCTACAGGAAAACCTTGTCTATAAAGACCATTCTGAAAAAGGTACAATGCTCGGGGTTTAACCGATCAACGCTGAGTTTCCAGATGGACTATTCCAGATTTGACATTTGACTGTCTAATGCCGATTCTGGAGGGGTATTGTGTACATCATCTGTAAATATATGGCAAATTGTGCAGATTCTGATCACAGGGTTCCATTAATGACCCTCTGGTCTTGGTCTACACTGTTTGAAAATGTTATTTGACGCGGTTCCCGCATTATTAAATGTGAAGACAGTTGACAGGTTAATGCAAGACTACATGTACATGTGTGAAGAAAGACACAGAAATAAACCTCTCTATAACGGCCACTAAATTAGATCAAGTAGTTTGTGCTAAAGGCAGGTGGCTGCTTAAAACAAGGTGGAAGTAAAACAGAACGCTCCTATAGGAGCGTTCTGTTTTACATTCACATTGCTTTAAGCGGCCACCTGTCCTAAATACCAAATGATTAACAGACTGTGGTGGCCGTTATAGAGAGGTTTTACTGTATTATGAACTGATCTGCATTAATCCAAACAGCTTGGATGCCACTGAGACACCGAGTCACTCGTAACTTCTACACCAAATCCTATGCTGTAACCATTCTTCGATACGATTCGAAAGAATGGTCACAGCATAGGATTTGTTGGAGAAATAATGAAACTCATCTTAACCCGCTTCTCTAACAGCCACTTGTTGAAACCATTGTGATAAATAGATCATTTGCTCCACAGGAGCAAATGATCTATTCATCACAATGGTTTCAATACTACACAAGTCTAAAATGTTCATTTCCTCCAGTAAATGCTCCTTTTCGGTAGTTTTTTCTCAAATAGGTTGGGTATAAAAGTAACATATGAGGGAATGGGTTAAACTGTTTTAATGTACGCATCTTATTTGGGTCTCTTGTGGATAACTTGATGAATAGAGATGAGTGTCGTTAAACACAGATGGCAGCTAAATGCAGAATGAAAGTAATGCAAAAAGTTTGTATCGGAGCTCTCTGTACGACGTTCATTCTGAGTGAAGTTTGTATCGGAGCTCTCTGTACGACGTTCATTCTGAGTGAAGTTTGTATCGGAGCTCTCTGTACGACGTTCATTCTGAGTGAAGTTTGTATCGGAGCTCTCTGTACGACGTTCATTCTGAGTGAAGTTTGTATCGGAGCTCTCTGTACGACGTTCTGTCTGAGTGAAGTTCCAACTTTCTGCAAAATGCCTTTTTCGAGTGGTCGCTGTAAAGAGATGTTACTGTACTGACTCAAACAGAAGCAAACGTTTGAAATATCTATCACTGTATATAAGTGTGTGTGCGTGCGTGCGTGAGTGCGTGCATGCGTGCGTGCGTGTGTGTGTTTTCCAAATCTTTAAAAAATGACATTGTTGATACTGAACCTTTATCATGAAATCAGATAAACCCCCTCTAAACCAGATGTTTAGTGGGGAAGAAATTGAAGTTTTCTTAGGCGAACGGTTGCTTAATGCACAGGATGAAAGTCTTTCATCCTGTCATTAACCTGCAGACAGAAATTGAAACTAATTTGATATACTTTTTCAGCCGTGTTTTTAATCCTTCACTTCATGAATATTCATGTAAGAAATAATTACATCATGAATATTAATCAGATTAATTACTGGGATAGCACATGTGCACAAGATGTGTTGGCCATGGTAGATTATATATTATTTCAGAAGCATACAGAACAAACCCTGATATGACGGCTCCTACAAGGGGCCGTCTGATCTGAGTCTAATCTGTTTGCAAATACTTTTGAAAGACTGATCTATGGAGTAAAAGGATAAGTAGTCACCGGCCTAAAAAGTCCGCAGTTTTTTTATATATATAAAAATATGCAGATTAGCGAGGTTTTACTCACACATCTTATTTATTTTGAAACTGTAATTTAAAGCTAGGAGTGCCACTCAAAGATAAAACTATAATCTCAATTATTCCTTTGAAAGCGGGAAACCAGTGTACTGTCACTTGCAAACAGTGTTCACCCAGGCCTGAGAGCTCCTATAGCAACCCTCCGAACAGGGCCTGTACTGTTTGTAATTCAAAATCCTCTCGCAATTTGTACCCTTTCGCGATCGATTAGTGGACTCTGCTATCAATCACAGATGGGTCGTTCCTCTTTGAAAGTTCAGCATTCAAAGGATTAGTATTTATTCCTTTCATAACGACCATTTATCGCATTTTGCAAATACAGTAAAATCCCTCTAAACCGGACGTTCAATTTAGTATAAATATAGGTCTTGGAGACAGGTGACAGCTTAATGCAGGATGAAAGTCATGCAGAAAGCTCCTCTAGGAGCTTTCTGCACGACGTTCACCCTGCATTAAGCAACCACTTGCCTATAAGTATTTGAATTATTCTCTACTAGAATTCCGGCTTAGAGGGGTTTCATTGTACAGTAAAATCCCTCTAAATCGGACTTATATATACTTAGGCATGCGGCTACTTAACGCTGGATGATAATCGTGCAGAAAGCCCCTTCGGGAGTTTTCACCCTGCGTTAAGGTGCCACCTTTCTTATTGACTGTCTTACAGATTAATACCAATTTGAACGTCTCGTTAAGAGGGAGTTTACAGTAACTTAAATCCATACACGATGCTGTATTATACAGCACCCCATCAGGGCCCAGTATGTAATACAAACATTTGAATGAAATGAAATTAACACAACAGATCAGAGTTTTAAAAGACATTAATGCTGACAGTTAGAAAATGGCTAATATAGAGCATAGCGAATTCATACTAGGTAGAATGTAGAATTGTTTCAGTATACATGTGTAGTCAGTTTGAAAATGTGTTCCACTCGTGTTTTGTTTTGTTTTTGCATTCATATCTATATTTGCTGCATGTGTTGAAATAAATTATTTATTGTTGCAAAATTATTGTGTTCAACGTTTCCTTTGTGGCAATAGAAAAACAGAAAAACAATATTTGTCACCATTATGGCATTAAAGGAGAAATGTTTGGTTTGGGGGAAAGTCTATCGGGAAACCAGCAGTTGACTATATAGGTCATAAGCTTGTTTCCCGTCACATTTTTCCGCCCTAGAACTTTTGGCCTAGACCAAAAGAGTCAAATACTGATGTGGAGATAATGATAAAGTCTTACATTCTATAATCAAATGCAAAAGTAATATTTTAGCATGATCATACGTTTCGTGGGTGTATTTTTTTGCAACGTCAAACCTCGATGCCTGCCTTTAGCCCATCTCCCTCATAGTGACGCCTTTCGACGCCTCTATAAAGGTCACTTTTATGATCCTATGGAGCATAATTATGCTCTGATTATCGCAATGATTTCAAAATTACAAATGATAAATATTTCCTTTTCTCTCATAACTACTCTGTTTTAGTAGAATTACTCAAAGAGGCTGTGTGTAAAATAGCCTACGAGTGAATGGGTTAACAGTGTCGTAGATAACGGACTCTTCATATACTGAACTCGTTACTTCCCCACCAGTGCCTATAATAACATGGCCAGTCCTTTGGGTTATATCGATGAGACGATTCTAAAGAGCAGCAACAATCTCAAAGGTGGTCGCAACATATGGATTGGCAGCGAACTGAAGTAGAAACACGTATTCTGCATACAAATGGTTTAATTGACACATCCTATATATGAGTCGGCATAAACATGTTTAATTGACACATCCTATATATGAGTCGGTATAAACATGTTTTATCCCACAACTTACCCTCAGCCGTCAAAATTACCGTCTACTCAAGTCTCACGAGTCTGCCTAGTTTTGTATTCTATAAATCGTTCTATATACGTACAATGCACGTATAAAGACAGCTTTGACACTTTCCCTCATGAACATATTCGCAAGAATGTATCTATATACGCACAATGCACGTATAAAGACAGCTTTAACACTTTCCCTCGTGAACATATACGCATGAATGTATCTATATACGCACAATGCACGTATAAAGACAGCTTTAACACTTTCCCTCGTGAACATATACGCATGAATGTATCACTTCATGAGTGTTCATAAGCTTTATGTTTATACGATATGGAATTGTTGATTAGACACACCTGTAGGGTCAGATCTATGTAGCACACACAAACCGTGCATACCCTACAGGAGCCGCCTGGTCTGAGTCTACTCTGTTTGCAAAGGCGTGTGAATGCGTTTATATGAAGTAAAGATTTAATTCTAACATGGCACCCTGATGCTGTATTCAAACTGCATTATATTTTCTTAATTGTCAGTGTACCCCTTTCCCTTTCGCACATTTACAAGAAGAGTAGACCCAGTTCAGGCGATTAATAATGGTCTGTTTGCTTATGAAATATTATAATAGATTTGACGCTATAATTTCTACCAATACCATATGTCAGTATAAACATTCAGCTAATGATATTGACGATGCCATTTTTTCTTACATGAATATTCATTAGGGAAAGGGATATAATTTATTAAATACCAATTGTTCAATAGTTACAGCATAAAGGTAATGCGATACTATATCTGTCCCAGTCCCCAGCCAAAATGTCACCTTAAGAATGGTTTACGTCATCGATGACGTATTTAATACTTTAAGTGATATTGATATCACTCTAGAGGAATTTGATGTAATCCTCTTGTTTTGTGAAATATATTTAGAATGTAAATATATCAACATTAAACATTTAACACATTGGAAAGAGCTATTGGTAAATCCTTCATATGATACAAACGCAATACTAAAAATACACATTTACAAACAACACAACCCAAATCAGACAGTTCTTGCAGGAGCTGTCTGAACAGGGTCTGGTCTGTTTGCTTATGAAATAATATTGTTCTAAGTCCATATTTGACAAACATACATTGAACAAAAACAACCAGCGACACTGTGTCCAATACTTTGGATCCAGATCAGATGACTCATTGGCTCATTTAACCCTCATATAAACGTCTCTTCGTGCATTTGTATACTATGATCAAACGGCTCCTATAGTAGCCGCCTGCTCAGGGTCTACTATGTTTGCTTAATGAAATAATATAAACCTGATGTTACAGTCTCTATCAATACCATAATTGGCATAACATTCTGTTTATATTTGACACTGAATGTATAAAAAGCAGCTGATAAGTATTGGTGATGTCAATATTTCTTACAAGAATATGAAACAGGTAAACGGTTAAATACCAACTGCTCCAACTTTTCATTGTATATATTGCATTCTCTGCTAGAAGGGGGGGGGGGGTCTATTACATTGCAAACGGGTAGATCCAGATCAGACATTTCGTCTATCAGAAGGTCTCAAGTTAAGCGTTGCTCTCTTTATTGTAGGTATGGGAAAGTTGGAAACAAGTTGTTACAGACCCGGATTGTTGACAAACAGTACAGACAATGACCAGGCGTGATGACTGGTAAAGGTCCACACTGTTTGAAGTGCAATAGGCACATTTTCCATGAGAGCGGCTTACCATGTTCACCCGTAAAAAGTCCATAAACTCTAAACGCCCGTTGGAGGGAGGTTCTAAAATATAAAAAAAACAACTATACCCAATATAAGTACCATCAAATAAAGAATACAGGTTTTTCAAAATACGGGTTGTAGCTTCATGCAAACTGAAAGCAATGCAGAAGCTTTCTGCATTTCCTTCATTCTGCATTAAGCATGCACCTGTGTACAAAAATGTAACTTCCCTGGAGCTTGTATTGGCGATAATTCGGTATAGAGGTCTACTGCTAACATAAATGATTCTGGTGTATGCCAGGACTCCTGCTTACATAAACATATCTGATGTATATCCGCATTCCTGCTTACATAAACATATCCGAAGTATGCCCGCAGATTTGCTGACAAAAACATATCTGGTGTATGCTTATATGCTTATATAAACATATCTGGTGTTTGCCCGCAGAACTGCTTACATAAACATGTCTGGTGTATGCCGCCCTCCTGCTTACATAAACATTTCTGGTGTATGCCCGCACTACTGCTTACACAAACATATCTGGCGTATGCCCACATTCCTGTTAACATAAATATATCTGGTGTATGCCCGCACTACTGCTTATCGTCACCATACTCGCAGATATTTACTGTTTACATAAACATAGTTGGTGTATGCCCGCACTCCTGTTTATCGCAACCATACTCGCAGATATTTACTGCTTACATAAACATAGTTGGTGTATGCCCGCACTCCTGCTTACATTAACATATCTGGTGTATGCCCGCACTCCTGTTTACATAAACATAGTTGGTGTATGCCCGCACTCCTGCTTACATTAACATATCTGGTGTATGCCCGCACTCCTGTTTACATAAACATAGTTGGTGTATGCCCGCACTCCTGCTTACATAAACATAGTTGGTGTATGCCCGCAGACCTGCTTACATAAATATATCTGGTGTATGCCCGCAGACCTGCTTACATAAATATATCTGGTGTATGCCCGCAGACCTGCTTACATAAATATATCTGGTGTATGCCCGCAGTCCTGCTTACATAAATATATCTGGTGTATGCCCGCAGACCTGCTTACATAAACGTATCTGGTGTATGCCCGCACACATCCTTACATAAACATTTTTGGTGTATGTCAGTACTCCTGCTTATCGCCACCATACTCTCAGATATTTACTGCTTTTGGTGTATGCATGCACTCCTGTTTACATAAACATATCTGGTGTACGCCCGCCCTCCCACCTACATAAACATGTCTGGTGTATGCCCGCACTCCTGCTTACATACACATATCTAGTGTATGCCCGCACTCCTGCTGACATAAACATATCTGGTATATGCCCACAGACCTGCTTATATAAACATATCTGGTGTATGCGCGCACTCCTGCTTAGAGAGAGATAGATATGCCGCACTTCTGCTTAGAGAGAGAGAGAGAGAGAGAGAGAGAGAGAGAGAGAGAGAGGGAGAGAGAGAGAGAGAGAGAGAGAGAGAGAGAGAGAGAGAGAGAGAGAGAGAGAGAGAACCTTGGGCACGGTGCCAACTCTAATTAGGAGTGTATGCATTTCCGTAAAACTACCCTGGATACTCTTGCTGGTTTGTAATTCTTTGTTATTTTGTTAATAATGTTTGTATATGTCATATTTTGCATGTATTGTTGTAAATGGTAAAAGGCAATATGTATTGCTGATTTGCCAATAAAACTGAAACTGAAACTAATTATTCATTATCGAGTTTATTTGGCTCTTTTAGATGCCCGGAGTAAAGCACTGATACACCTCGGTTTATAAAGTTTCATCCGAAGTACGTGATCCGGCGGGGGATCGAGAATCTCGGATAATATGTACAAAAATCTCCAATATACGACAGTTTAACCCTTTCCTCCGTAAATATTCATGTACGAAATAATTACGTAATTAATATTAATTAGATTAATTTGTTATAATCGTAAATTGACACGCGAATCTAAATATACTCTACGCCATGGCAGAAACTGTAGAATTGTATTTATATTATATCGTAAGAAAGCAGAGCAGACCCTGATCAGACGGCTCCTACAGGAAAACGTATTTAAGGAGTAAAAGGTTAAGTAGACGACCCATTAACTCGGAATCTCCTCAGGATCCAAAATGTTTGATTTCTGAAATGAACATTTTCGAAAATTCAACAACAAAACATTGCAGAAAACGACAAATGTTGCAGCTGACAGTACGTGGTAGCGACAGATATTAATACATGGGGTGTTGATAATGCGCGATAATTCTATTTTCGTATTAACAAGAGCGGTGTACGGTTGTCTCCCTTGCCGAACCCGATATGCATTAAAGAATAACTAAGAGATGAAGGAACAGTTTAGCCCTTGAATATTCATGAAAGAAAAATGACATCATGAATATATATCATGAATATCTATTAACTGTATTTTACAATGGTATATGGAATCCGTTTGTTTGTAGTGTCAGAATACAATTCCATAAACAAACAGTTCAGACCCTGATCAGACGCCGTCTGATCTTGGTCTACTCTGGGAGAGCGTTTAAACACGAGATTATGGAGTAAAGGGTGAAATAAATATAGAATCATTTTATAGTTGTCTTCGGCGAATCTACAGCTTTTGGAGACCAGGAAAGGTTATAAATAATTGAGCATCTGTACCACAAAGCGCGCGGCCCATGTGAAAAAGGTGCTGACTCAGATCATCCGGGCTAGACATATGAATCAGGGCCAAGACTCCTTTGCAAACACAGTAGACCCAGATCAGGCGGCTCCTGTAGGAGCCCTATAATCAGCGTCAGCTCTGTGTGCTGATGAAATATTAATATATATAGTTACAGATTATGAGCTGGACAATCTTTCCTATGTTTATGTGCATAATGTCGGAAAACTGCTAACAGCTGACCCAATCTGCTCTCAAAAACAAGTAATGATACTGTTTGTTTCAACATTAGGTTTGGTTTTAAAACCTCTAATTTTAGCATCAGTTTGATTCAATTATGTTGGAAATTTGCATCGATTTGCTGAAACAGGTAAAATATGCACTTATTCAACTCCGCCCATTTGACCTCGGTTCATTGTTTACAATCTGCCATTGTACAAGTTGTACTTCTGGTAGAATTTTGACAAAACTACCATGCATAAAGGTATGTTAGTCTCCCTTTTTGTATACAGGCATTGTCACACTCAAAGCATAGCTGGGTGTGCTAATTATTGCAAAGCTCAATCGCTTCCAAGACCCTGTATCGGACCGAACAGCCATCGACCCTCAAATTTGTCTTCCTGTGGGACAATTGTCACAACACTGAAACTGCGCCACAAACGCTTTCAAGCGCCAGCAACACCGCACAAAAGCAAAACGCTAGTACATCTTGACATTTTATTTCTGTCAATCTTACTAGATGCCGAGAGCAACACAGGTCAAGATTATCCTTGTGCGAGCTGTGGTTCTGAAGTCATCCTTCTGTCTAATGCAATAGTTGTGGTATGTGGTACCACATTCAATGTCAAGAGTTTGACACCACTTGGTACCAACATATCGTAGACCATGGGCAGTCTTTGCTTGGTCGTGCACGATCTGTGATTGTATCAATCACTCCAGCCATTCCTAGTATCTTTTCGGCTTCAACTCACAATAGTTTTTCACCACTTCCAGATGAATCCACCCTAACCCTAACAGCACAAACGACAACCACGTCCGGTCACCCCAAGTCCCACCCTAACCCTTACGGCACAAGCGACAGCCAAGCCCGGTCACCCCAAGTCCCACCCTAACCCTTACGGCACAAGCGACATCCAAGCCCGGTCACCCCAAGTCCCACCCTAACCCTAACTGCACAGGCGACAGCCAAGCCCGATCACCCCAAGTCCCACCCTAACCCTAACCCTAACAGCACTAGCGACAGCCAAGCCCGGTCACCACAAGTCCCACCCAAATCTTCAGAAAGACAGCTCAGATATATGTTCTATGTTTATATTGCAATTCTATCGTGAACAAAGCTCACCAACATCAAATGCTGTTACAAAACTTAAACCGTGATGTAGTTTGCGCCACAGGGTCTTGGCTTAAGAAAGTGCACTTCACTTATGGAATATTTCCGTCATCACTTGGGTATTCCGCAGAGAATACCCAAAAAATAGCTTATTACCAACTGAGCTCCCAAAGTTAAATACAAGTTCTGAAATCATCTGGATCAAACTGGACACAAAAGGCAGTAAACCCTTGAACATTGCAACATACTACATGCCACATGAGTCAGACCTGCACATCCTTCTCGAGATAGACAAGTCCTTGACCCTGGAAAACAATCTCAATGGCACAAAGCTCATTATTGGTGACTTCAGTTTCCAGAAGCTGGATTGGGACATGTACCCTGTTCCTTCCTTTAAAACAGGCGGCAATTCCAATGCAGTCTATGATAAGTTCCTTGAGATCCTTGATGATTATAACCTTACATAGATGTTCAGTGAGAACACAAGAAACCAGAAAATCCTTGATATCTCCCTGCCTTCACACTTGGTGATAAAATTAACATCATACCAGGTATTTCAGACCGTGATAATATCTCTGCTATTGTTAATGCGCGAACAACTCTCCTTAGACAGAAACCCAGAATATGTCAACTCTATAAAAACAAACTTGGCAGGTTTCAAAATATTCTTGCAGGACTGGACCAAAGGAATAGTAAATGACCCCGACAAATTATCGGTTGATAATCTGTGGATCAAACTCAGGAACACCATTGAGGCTTGTATATCTAAGTTTGTACCTACAACGAAGATTGACTGCAAGAGGTCCTTACCATGGGCCATCCATGCTAAAAAGAAAATGATTCAAACGAGAGGCCATCTATACCAAAATATAAAGACACACAGAGACAATCCCTCTCAATGGAAGAAATTCAGTACTGCCAAGGCCCAAATAAAATTAATAATTAAAAGATCTTACAATGATTACCTTGAGAATATTCTGGACATAGCAGGCACGGAAGACACTGGCGCGGGCTGTAGTCGTTTAACCTAGACCCCGCCTAAAGAACTTCAGGCAGGACTCTCAAAGTATCTACCCATTCAGATATCAAACAACAGGTTGCCTTAGGTCGAACCGAGCAATACTGAAAAGGCCAACTTCCTCAACTCTCAGTTCCAGTCTGTATTTTCAGGTACTTCACTCTTATCCTTGAGAAAGACCTAATTTAAGAAACCGAGACACCTACACGTATACCCATAGCACTACTGCAAGTACCCCGAGATGGCTGATGTCTCTGTCAGTAAAACAGGTGTTCTCAAACTCCTTGCCAATCTCAAAACTGATAAAGTAGCAGGCCCGGACCATATCTGACCTGCGATGCTTAAGGAGTTGAGGAACCAGCTGGCAGATGTCATCACCACCCTGTTTCAGAAGTCCCTTGCAAGTGACCATGTTCCCTGTGTCTGGAGCAGGGAATATGTACGCCCCATCTACAAGAAGGGAGATACAAGCAATCCGGCGAACTACCGACCCACCTCACTCACATGCATTCTCTGTAAAACATGTGTTCTCAAACTCCCTGCATACCTCAAAACTGATAAAATAGCAGGCCAGGGCCATATCGACATGTGGTGCTTAAGGAGTTGAGGAACCAGCTGGCATATGTCATCACCATCCTGTTTCAGAAGTCCCTTGCAAGTGACCATGTTCCCTGAGACATCAAAACTGATAAAATAGCAGGCCAGGGCCATATCGACATGTGGTGCTTAAGGAGTTGAGGAACCAGCTGGCAGATCTCGTCACCATCCTGTTTCAGAAGTCCTTTGCAAGTGACCATGTTCCCTGTGTCTGGAGCAGGGTCAATATAGGCCCCATCTACAAGAAGGGAGATACAAGCAACCCGGCGAACTACCGACCCATTTCACTCACATGTATTCTCTGTAAATCACACGAAACTGTTGTTGCTTCTCATCTTTCCACATACTTCACCACATACATAATTTTCTACGAGCTCCAAATCGGATTCTGAGAGAGAGGTTCTTGTGAGACTCAACTGATTGAACTTACTAACCACCTTGTCAATTCCATTTCTTCTGGTAAACAAACTGATCTGATCCTCTTAGATTTTAGTAAGGCCTTTGACAAGGTTAACCATCATAAATCTCTCTTCGCTCTCCAAAAATATGGAAGATCATCCCCAATCCTCAACTGGACTCGTTCTTTTCTCCTTGGCAGTAGACATACTGTAGTTTTGCATGGTGACAGGTCCCTGTCACCTCTGGCGTTCCTCAAGGCTCAGTCCTCGGTCCCCTCTGCTTCGTGATCTATATAAACTAGCTTCCTTCATCTATCACCAAATTTCAAGTTCCTCTTTTCGCAGATGACAGTGCTGTCTACTGGACCATAAACTATCTCCCTGATTCTAAAGGGCGTCAAGAGGATCTTGACAGGCTACTGTGTGGGAGTAAGACTGGGGCATAGAGTTCAATCCTTCAAAATGTCATGTGCTCCACATCACCAGGAACAGGTCCTAGAATCGGTCTCTAATGCAAAACATCTTTGACTTCTTCTGATCTTAGCTACAACACCCCCATCTCAAACATCACCACCAGCACTAATAGATCTCTTGACTCCATTAAACGGAACATACCTACAAAGAATCAGAGAGTAAGAGAGCTGGCATACAAGTTGCTTTTCCGGGCACAGTTGGAATACGCCTCTACCATATGGAGCCCCTACAGAAAATCCTAAATCAACAAAGTGGAGCAGGTCAAGAGACGCGCCATCAGATGGGTAAAAATGACTATTTCCCACTTTCGAATGTTACAGCCATGCATAAAAATCTATCTGACTTGGAGATCACCAGCACATCGGAGATTAGACTTTCGCCCTATCATGTTCTATAGATATACTGAAAGTGGGTGATCCTTCGAAAGCAAAAGTAGCAATGCGAAAAATGAAAATTGCAGACTCGGTTTTATTGAGTCTGTTCATGAGTAGTAATTAAATGTATAAACACTACCCATGCCCCCTAGCACCGGCTTAAGAGGTATTCAATTTTCAAAACTAATAGCATCAAAACTAATGATCCCGAAGGACCAGAAAATATAAAAACACTATCATATCTACTATAATATTGTGGCAATCACACTCTCACCATCCATTCATACATCTACACGCATCACCAGACACATATATCCACTTTCGTTTAGGCTAATCCACGTAAGCTCGGACTACAATAAGTTTTCCATTTACCCCCATTTTATAAGGTCATAGAATCGGTTTCCTTACGAATATGCTACCCTCTCTGTTCAAGAGAGCAGCGGTAAACATTCAGAATTAGTCTTGAGAGCAATGTTTTAACCCATTCTCTCCTAGGCTATTTTTAGATACAACCTCTTTGAATAAATCTACCGAAAAGGAGCATTAACTAGAGAAAAGGAAACTTTTAGAATTTTGTAGTTTGAAACCATTGTGATAAATAGAGCATTTGCTCCATTAGGAGCAAATGCTCTATTTATCACAATGGTTTCAAAAGTGACTTTTACAGAGTCGTCAAAAGTCGTCAATATGAGGGAAAGGGTTAAACATAACCTTATACCTTTCCTTCACTCGGTAACAGTTCGAACCCAATTATTATAGAACCGAATTTGTAAGATCCTTCGTTGGGAAAAAATGAATAAAGTGCACGTTTGTGCATTTTTAAAATAAAAGAGCATGAAACTGCATTGATATCTAGAAAATCTGTCTCCGTTCATCCTATTTTAGATATACCTAACGTTTCAAGAAACTTCCTATCACTAATAAAACAGGTTTTGGTTTTGTTTTGTTACAATAATTCTTACTCATAAAATAAAATAGAAAATGTAATTAGACTTTTAAACGGGTTGCAATATGTATTGAGAGTATCTCACTGGAATACATGATGTATAAAGAGAGTCCAGTGACGAGAAGAATCAGTTGTGTTAATAGAGCCATTCAATATATTAACAGTTTAGGCCATTACAGCGGTGACATTAATATCACAACTTCGAACACTAGTGTACTGTTATACCGTTAGAAGGCAAACATAATTTAAATGAACTGGTTATTATACCCCCACAACGAAGTTGGGGGGATACTGGAATCAGGTTGTCTGCCTGGCTGTCCGTCCGTCCGTCTGTCCGCTCACACGGATTAATGGTTATGTGACACTGAGAACAAAATATATTTTGTTTTTTTCTTTTTATGTGACTAAATTGTCATTTTATGTGACTATTTTTGACAAAAGAATAGTCACATAACTCTCAATCCGTGCGAACGTCCGTCTGTATGTCCGTCTGTCCGTACACAATTTTGCCCGGCCTTCCTCTTCTACAGTTTTGCTTCAATTTTGTTGAAAGTTCATGTGTAGCTTTATGACCATATAAACCTGTCAATCGCGTATTTCCACTATGATTAGACCACTACTTCAGGAGTTATCTTCCCTTTTAGTCCCCTACCAATGGTTTCTGGACTTTTAATAAAAGTGGCTCGAGATATCAACTCTATATTTAATACAAAGCTAAATCTAGAAATGTTACAGCTTATGTTCCAATCTCAGACTAGTTGAATAATTATATCCAGAGTTATGGCCCTTGAACTTTAATTTTTTCTTCAAATTTTGAATTTTCCCGACTTTTTTTGGAAGTGGTTTGAGATATTAACATTATATTAGCTGAATCTAAATTACTTACAACTTAATTTCGAATCTCAGTCTGGTTGAATAATTTTTGCCTGAGTTATGGCCCTTGAACTTTAATTGTTTGTCCAAATTTCAATTTTCCGGTCTTTCTTTGGAAGTGGTTGAGATATTAACTTTATATTTGACATAAGGCTAAATCTAGATGGGTTACAGCTTAAGTTCGAATAATGGTCTGGCTGAATAATATTTGTCCTTGAACTTAATGTTTTTGTGAAAAGGTACCTAGGTTTAGAACTTTAGAGTTGACACTTCACAAAATAAACAAAGCTGCTTGAACTTATTAGATGACATTGTCTAGTAGCAGCCATAACTCGTCTATGAATTTTAACAGACTTATCTCCCTTTTTGGACTTGGTAACATTTGGTAAAAGTTGCTTTATTTATGTTTGTGATTGATCTTGAATTGAATATTACATGTCAGACCTGGTATATTTTAATCAATAAGTATGATATACAGGTTCAATCGGTTAGGGACCATGGCATTGTTTTCAATGCTCCTATAACTTATTACTTAGAATATGAGAAAAATATGTTGAGTGGATAATAACTCATGAAAAGGTCTTATTTCTCTGAATTATGAATTATTCATTTTTCTTTATTCTTCATATTTGCTGAACATCTTTTATTACATAAATTGGGTTGGGGCATGTATTGTATTTAAATCTCTTCATGTTTCTGTATATACATATATGATCAGATTGCCCTTGGCTTACAGTGCTGGTTTTGGAATTCGATCAAATATATTTGAAGGCATTGAACATTGATTGACGGACTATGGCCCAATAAGCTTGCGAACGTCCACTTATTGTGATTACAAAATCAGACGACACAATATCCGTAGTTTTTATTTTGATAAGCAATCCGGATATTGTTTTGATGCAAATCATATCCCATGATAGATAAAACACAAAAGGTATACTAAATGATAAGCAGGTTTTTCCAGTATTTCAATGATGTGATTAATTGATTTAATACTTAAATAAAAATCATGTTCCTTAAACTCTACACATTGAATAATTCAGTACAGTTATAGTCAAATGAAGTATTTAACGAATGTCATAATAATTTGTTAATTCTTATATGAAATATTTAAAGCCAGATGTGCTATTGCGGTGCAAGGAGATACATGATAAAACCAGAGGAAACCAACTAGTATGACCTTTACCTTTTTCGGAGAATATTTCAGTTCTCCCATTACGTTAGCAAGACTCTAGATTATGACCTCGCCGTCCAGCAGGTGTCATCGATTGAGATATTAAAACGTGTGACGATGGATGCAATTAACAGCTAAACTGTCAAACACAGTCTGAAGTTTATCTAAATAAATGTTCATTTCTATTTCATGGCGAGTACGCAAACCCTTGAAATGCTAGTCGCTACACGGCGGACGCTACTGGACAATGCCAAAGTGAATAACAAACCTAAATCTTTATACATTTTTAGTTTTTTTACAGAAATAGCGATGGCAATAACAAGCCTCCACACCCATAACATGCATTTCTTAATTGTGCCATCGAAAATGCTGTAACTTACAATGAAATTGAAAACACTGTCCGTAATCTGAATTATGGCAAATTAACTAGACTATTTATGTCAGACGTTGCAAGATAAACGTCGGAATCATTAGTTTTGATGGTATAAGTTTTGAACATTAAGTACTTCTTAAGCCGGTGCTAGGGGGCGTGAGTAGTGTTGCACTTTTAATTACTACTCATGAACAGACTCAATAAAACCGAGTCTGCAATTTTCTTCTTTAGCATTGCCACTTTTGCTTTCGAAGGATCTCCCACTTTCAGAATACATTTACATAGTGTACAGTAAAACCAGCAGCAGTCTATATTTATTTATAGACAGCCAATTGTAACTAGCCGTATTTGTGGGCAATAACTAATTTGTATTTAGGCAGGATGCGTACACTACTTCTTCACATATATTTTAAAAAATACCTCAGTATTTATTCAGGCTGTGACCAAAGAAAGGAGATCTGTATTGTACTTGTGATATATACACCAATTTTGTAGCTTATTCGGCTGACAAAAAGCCTTAGCTAAAGCATTATTAAGGATATGACTAGGATAATTACGATAATTACAATGAAATAAAATCTCAATTTATTAGTGAACAATTCATCAATGGAAATGAGATGCCTGTACCTGACTAAATGAGATCTATGCATGCCAATGGGTGACAGGATGAAAATTCAATGTATTGATGTGTATTAGTGGGATTTTCATGAATTGAAAAGTTCAAACCACCATCAGCTTTTCTAACGATAATAATATCAGTAAACGTATCTTAGTCTTAATTATAGCAAATTAGCTAGACTATTGTATGTCAGACGTTGCAGGATAAATGTCGGGATCATTAGTTTTGATGGTATAAGTTTTGAAAATTGAATACTGCTTAAGCCGGTGCTAGGTGTGTGAGTAGTGTTGCACTTCTAATTACTACTCATGAACAGACTCAATAAACCCGATTTTCTCTTTTTAAATTTCTACTTTTGCTTTCGAAGAATCACCCATTTTCAGAATATTTGAACATAATTTTCATTATTGAACTGAAAATGGTTCTTAGTCAGGGCAAGGTCAATAACCATACATGTATTATCAACTGACGAGTGGGGTTGCACGTGTGAATGAGCATCATTAAAGTAATCACGGCAAGCCTCTATTCGATTATCATGTGTAATATCAGTGTTAAAAGATGAAACATCTATAGTATTCAACAATGCATTACGGGAAACTAAGCTTTTTAATGACGTCAGACGTGTCTCTAACATATGCGGGCAGGGATTCCATGTGTGGATTTAAAATATTATCAATATATTCAGATATGTCTTAAGTAATAGAGTTATGCCCAGATACAATAATGGCCCTCCTGGGTAACCTAGTAGTAGTTCTGAATTTAAGCTTTTATGAAAATATGTAAAATTGGGTTGTCCTGGCATCACTAGGTTCAGTTAAAGTGTCAATAGAATCACCATTAACATATATATTATCTAAAATATCGCTATTATCTTTAGAAAACTGTTTAATATGTTTTTGTTGTAGTACACAGTATTATTCAACTGTCTATTGACTTCAGCGATTTAATCAGTCCTGGGCCCATGCTTATAAAACTATTTGAGTCTGAGTTCGTTCTCAAGTTTTTGATTCGTCAGATTTGAGCCTTTCACCAATCAAAAGCTTGAGAACTCAAATCTAACCAATCAAAAGCTTGAGAACGAACTCAGACTCAAATAAAAAGCTTTATAAGCATGGACCCTGTTTTATTACTACAATAACCGAGCTATTGCCAGATTGCTTTGGGATGACACTACCGTCGTCTCTAAAACTTTTTTCAGGGCAGAAAGTTCATATGTAGATAATTCAGACCGGTACCTGTAGTTACTCTTCTTTTGAAGAAGTTCGTGTGTCATAGTATCTATGTACAACTCATACTGAGAGTCTCTGTCAGAAGGTTGAGTAGATATTGCATGCTTTTTCTTAAAGTTCTGGTTATTATTTACACCCTCGGTACTACTACGACTATTTTCACCACCAGAATCCTCTTCAGAGTTGTAAAAATATTCTTTCAGTCTTAAACGTCTTGAAAACTAAAACATTTCTTTGTTTTAACTGTATCTTATGATACATTTAAGACAAAACATACCTAAAAGTCTGTACTCATTGTTTGTAAGCTCTCGAGATGAAATATTTTTACTGGCTCTTTACCCCTTTGTAATTCCTTCCATATTTTCTTCTGTTGTTGTCATTTCCCCCTACTTTGAATGCAATTGCATCTCCTGTTACTTTCATTTCTTCCAGCTAGTAGGTCTTGTTCTATGCGTTGCTTGGGGACTTCCCGCTTTTTGCCTGAATCACGTTTGTGTTAGTAGATGCCTCTAAAGTTTAATTTTGTTCTAGAATTGTTTGATTTTTTGTTGTCAGTTTATCAGCAGTACTTTTCTGTTGATAGTTTCTTCTCTTTTTATCCAGATTGTTGTTGTTGGTTTTCTTATGAATGTTTTCATTTTTCTCAGGAAAGGAAAGGTTGTTGACTGGGAAATCTCTCATTTTCCTTTTCAAAACGTCAATTTTCTAAAACGTATTATAAATTATTCTTTTTGGTTTCTGTTTTCCCAAAAATTTCCTGTGTAATAGTGATCCATTTTGCTTCACTATTAAGATATGCCTTCAGCCTGTTTTCCTGTTCAGTCATTTAAGGTTAGGATTCGTGTAGCTGCTGTTTGATTAGATTGTATAGGTTGTGGTGTGCGGTGGTCTAGTGGTAACGCGCTTGACTACCAATCCGGAGGTCAGTGGTTCTAGTTCCGGTCCCTACCGGAACTTTCAGGGACGCTTTTCAGTGTCTCCCATTCGCACTTCCTCTCCACACAGGGGTTAAAATGGGTATCTGTGAGGTTCACTAGGCGGTACTGCGGCTGCATGATTGCGCCATATGTTAGCAGTGCTCAATATTGTAGGGGAATGGCACAATCACCAGGGGAGTAAATGTACAGTCGGCTGAGCGGTCCTTCGGACTGAAAGTAGACTATAACTAGGTATTTGTTTTTATAGGTTATGAAATTTGATATTAAAGGCCATACGTGTCACGTAGTAGTAAGGTGTAAATGGCTGGCAGGACACAATCTGTGCAGTGTTTTGATTAACATTGTATGATTGTTTCAGATAGGTTAGTGTTTTAGGAAAATTATCAGGGTTTGATTGCACTGCAGGTATTGTGTTTTGCTTACAGCTGACTGATTGATTGTCTGGGATGTCTTTGTAACAATACCGTACCACAAAAGGTTATGTAACGAAAGAAACTGCACAATCCACGATCAAGGAGATCCATTTGAACCTTTCTGATATTGTTTTTTGTGTTGATTTACGTCCGTTTCTGTCCACTATGTGCATATCCTGTTTACAATAAAATGCACGGTAGCACAACATTGTTAATTAAATGAATAAATTGCTAGTTATCATTTACCGAAAGTTGGTCAAATAACTTGGGAAACTCTCTCTTCCTTTATCCATCATTACACAATAAACAAGATCGAACAGAGAGGGCGTGAATTGCGTTGTCTTAGTAGAACGGCCATCGCTTCATGCAATGTCAATAGGTGTTTATAGCACTAGTCAAATAGCTTGACTATTTCCAGAGTTTACCCGTACATCACACCTTCAGGCCTTTCCGCTGAGGCGAGCCATTTGTTCAGCTGGACCGAAATATCAGGTAGAAGTATATCGGTTGCAATAATGTTCACGTTGCCTTTAAAAATATTAACCTAAAACTTCAAATTTCGTTTCGCTAGAAGGAAAACAAAAATGAAATTTCACTGAAACAAGTTCATATGACACCTAAATATTATTTCGTTACGACGATAATGTGTGTATGGGCGTGCAGCTGTATGCATTTATGTGTACATGCATGCAACAATTAACTGTTCTGTCATTGCGGTTATCTTAGTGTATGTTTCGCTGATGTATCAGCGGGTTTATGCGCTTACTACTATTAATAAATTGGTTAGCATTAATTGTTATGTACATACAATATTCAATGTTCTACTACTATTAATTAATGGGGGTTCTGTCGAGAATGCATTGCAGTAAACATTACGATATATGAATATGTGATCACAAGGTACCCATTCAAACGTGTACAATTAAAGAAGTTAGCAATATGTAGTAGTACTCACAGGTCAATAATATGATATATAAATGTATGTGTTGATTTATGTACATACATGCTTGTGAGCTGGAGTATATACGAAATAAAGGTACAAGCTTGAGACGACGAGTAACTCGGTATCCCATAGCGATCCAAACTGTTTGACATTCTGTTTATGATTTAATATGGCGATACAAACCGTTTGACATTCTGTCTATGATTTAATATGGCGATACAAACCGTTTGACATTCTGTTTATGATTTAATATGGCGATTTAAATCGTTTGACATTCTGTTTATGATTTAATATGGCGATCTAAACCGTTTGACATTCTGTTTATGATTTAATACGGCGATTTAAATCGTTTGACATTCTGTTTATGCCCCGTACTTCATTCTCAGTGTTGTTATACCTTCTGATCCTTCGAGATCATGAATTTCAGTACTTCTTGTTCTGAAAATTGAATACCGCTTAAGCCGGTGCTAAGGGGGGGGGGGGGGGGTGTGAGCAGTGTTGCACTTTCAATTACTGCTCATGAACAGACTCAATAAAACCGAGTCTGCAATTTTCTCTTTTTGTGTTGCAATTTTTGCTTTCGTGGGATCACAAGCCTTCAGAATTTTTAATATGACGGCCCAAACTGTTTGACATTCTGTTGATGATTTAATAAAGAAATTGAAGAAACGTCCATTCTAAAACTTGTATCAAATTCAAAATGTATCCATCAGCCGACAATGCTGGCACAGGAAGGGTTTAGATGTTTATTTTCGTCCAACTCAGGACTTCGCTAAATAGCAGCTGCTCCGCTTTGCATGAGCTAGTCGATAACTGGATTGTTTTAAAAAATATAAATTTGAAGCATCTACAATATCAATATTTGCGAAAACGTTTGAGTAATCATCGAATAATGTCTTTACATTTTTGTGTCCTAAGTAACAATCTATAAATCCCAGTTCGAACAGCTTTAGTCTGTAAATGTCAGATTGACAAACTTTACACAGATACTTTATAATATTCATTTACGGGCAAAACTTAACTGGTTAACTAGTAAAGCGTGGCCGAACGTCATATCTCAATTTAAACATTTTTCGAGAATAGCGCCTTTATTTCTCCACCAAACTCTATACCGTGACAAATGACGATTACAATATTTGGGTACGCATCTTTATCTGTAGCTCTGAATTATATCGTTAGGTCACACTGATATGGTATTCGCATAAAGCTTACTTTTTGTGATGAACTATATGTGTACGCGTGTAGAGCTATATGTGGAATGGGCTCTGTGTGGTCTTACAATGATATAGCCTGCATCATATACAATTTATGCTTCTTTTTCAAATGAAAATACTACACATTTGACTATCATCCTAGGTCTATTGATAAGCACACACATGTCTATTTTCTAAGTGTGGTTATCCTTTGGGGACCTGCAATATAAACACTCCAATAGTTTGTATAATAAGGTTTATTAGATATCAGCAAGATGCAAATTCAAGTTATTTTAAAATATGATTCAAGCTTACACGGTATGGTGCCTGATGAGATAACTTGGGAAATTGGGGGAAATTAGCTCAGTTTGTATAAATTTCTATGTTAGGGACGCACTTGGCTATGAGAGGCAACTAATCCAAATATATCTCATCAAACACCATCTTAAAACAAACACACGTGTGTTTTACAACTGCAAACTAGAAACATCATGCACTTTGCTGCGTTAACTCTTTCACTGCCATTTTTTGTCGTCTGCAAACTTTGACTTTTTCAAAAACTGTCATAGTAACAAACAGTTTGGATCCTGATGAAACGCCGAGTTACTTGGCTCCCAACTGTTTGCATATGTATTTATAGATGCGACATTGGCGGCGAAAGAATTAGATCTAAATGAAATGTAAAATTTAACAAGAATTATGTAATATTTATAATGAATTGCGTAATATAAAATAACACCATAACACTAATATTAACCCTTCGCTTGCTGAATTTTAAAATACATTTCTTCTTCTTTACCCATGCCCTGTTGTATAATTACATATATCTTCACTGTGTACACGTATTTCTCTGTGCAATCACTGCTGTGGAGTGCCATGGTTGCACAATCAACATGTAAATAGTGCAGACCCTGATGAGACAGTTCCTGCAGGAGCTGTCTCATCTGGGTCTTCACTATTTACAGGTAGGTATATTGACGCGAATAGCAAGCGAAGGTTTAACATTGATTTTAGAATGTATCATAACAGCCATTATTATACTGCAAAGTAAAATCCTCAATTTTGATTGGTCAGTTAGCCATGTATAAAAGCCGTGTATCCCTCTAAATTCTGATGTATATACGGAGTCATGAGCAACAATGGAATTTCCCCTGTCGAGGGCCTCGCTTCATTGCTACAACAAACTAAAAATGTCCGACTAGCTTCACTTCGTCGATTCGATCCAAACAACCGCTCTCAAACGAAATAACAAGAGTTTGGGGCGGAACAAAGTTATCCATTGAGAAACATTTTTGTTATAGTTGTTGTATAACAATGTAAAAGAGCCCGATACGTGGCCAAGGTCTTATTCTGCTCTGATGATGCAAATGTTGTCAAAGTGCTTGTGCATATACAGATTAGCCCCCAAACCCCCGCTTTTACAAAAACAAACCACACCCAATTCGATTCAGATTTTATTTATGCACATGTACAGTACACGTACCTGTAAATTGCAGTATAACCGCTCCTTCCAACGCCCATTTGTTTGAATATTATAAAACCGTCATTTTGACGTCATCCAAATGACGTCGGAATTGCGCCAATTATGTTTGACCGTTCTCATGCTAAAAACTAGTGTCTGCTTAAACGCCAAAAGTTTTACTAACGTCTGATTCTTTCAATCCGTTGAGAAACTAATGCTCTTGGAAGATCCCTATCTATCCACAATTGTAATGAGCTGGTTATTATACAGATATTACAAGCCCTTACCTTACAGTATGAGGCTCCTGAGGGGAAGCAAAACGACGCCTACATTAACAACGCTAATTAACTGCTACCAATATTAAACTTTGCAGTATTAATAAAATCGTTATACAGATCATTGGCGGGATATCTGACTTTTTATTCCCTGCTGAGGAAAATACATGTAGCCCTCGCCTGACGGCTCGGGCAACATGAATTTCCTCAGCAGGAAACAAAAAGCCAGATACCCCGCCAATGATCTGTATAACTAATAGAGTAGACAGAAGCCCTTTCAACGCTCCGTATTCAAATAGTCCTCGTACCGGGACAGTGATAAATGCTAGCACCTAACTCGAATGCTTAATACGCTATCCATGCACAAACGTTTTGTAGTGAAACATGAGGATAAAAGTATGTGACGCCCAAGTGACGTTCTGACTAAGTTTGAATATTCACGGGTTAAAAATTGATATTGAATGCTTTTTGTAGTAAAATATGCATTTTAACTCAATGACATCATGTGACGCCGCCATGAGTCTACAGACACAGGACACACACCACAAGGGCATATGAGTTTGAATGTATTCTGTTTTCACCATTTTCTTTCATTGAAAAGTACGTTGGTTATTTTTGCTTCAATTTGCAACTTTAAATGTATTTCAAAACAGGTTGACATCGAAATTGGCACACTGAAACAAACTGCAACCGGTTTTGAAATAATTATTTCAAAGTGCAACGTTATTTCAAACCGTGTTGCTACAATGCGCACATACATGTATTATGTCCTCGTACCGAGACAGTGATTGATACGAGCACTCAACTCCAATGATTAATACTCTATCCATGCACAAACATTATGCAAATAGCTAGGAAGCCAATCACTAATATCCTTTGCAGTGTAGACCCGGCTGTGATAGTTCTTAGATTTCTCTACAGCCAGATCCTACCCCTGTGCCTTGTGAAGCGAGATTTCTCTATGGCCAGGTCCTACCCATGTGTCTTGTGAAGCGAGCTTTCTCTACTGCCCGATCCTACCCATGTGCCTTGTGAAGCGAGATTTCTCTACAAACCGATCCTACCCATGTGCCTTGTGAAGCGAGATTTCTCTACAGCCCGATCCTACCCCTGTGCCTTGTGAAGCGAGATTTCTCTACAGCCCGATCCTACCCCTGTGCCTTGTAAAGCGAGATTTCTCTACAAACCGATCCTATCCCTGTGCCTTGTAAAGCGAGATTTCTCTACAAGCCGATCCTATCCCTGTGTCTTGTAAAACGAGATTTCTCTACAAGCCGATCCTATCCCTGTGCCTTGTGAAGCGAGATTTCTCTACAAGCCGATCCTATCCCTGTGCCTTGTAAAACGAGATTTCTCTACAAGCCGATCCTACCCCTGTGCCTTGTGAAGCGGTTGTAAACAAACATATAGAACAACAGAATTGTATTTACCCTGTTGTGAAAAAATAGGTCTGCTCAATTTGGATATGATGCAAATTTTAATTACTTTCGTTTCAATCAATGTTTTGAGAAACTATCGACCGATTGTCAACGAATTTTGATCATGATACGACGAATTTTGATCATGATACGACGCGAATTACTGTTTTCATGCTCGTTTGGATAAAGTTCGATTTTTGCTCACGCGCTGTTGTTGACTGGTTTAAATTATATAGTCAAACAACTAGGTCTGACGGGTCACGGGTTCGCCGAGTCCACTTTTAAGGGAGATCAGCATTTCGGATATCCACGTGCCATTTATAAAAGAAAATGTTTAGTTATAGGTATAAAGAATAAGCGCATTAGTTATCGGAAATATAGCGTAGTGGATAAGACGTAGGACCATAAAGAAGTATATGATTGGCGAACATTTTATTAGGCGCAGGTTCGAGTCTCGCATCAACCTAAAAAAATGTTTTGCTAAAAATATTAAGGAAAGTCCCCTTAAGAGCATTAGTTTTGTTGTGCATTAAGAAGCCACTTGTACAAGACATTTGCTAAAACTTATATCGATATTCATATTTTAGCATTGATTTATTATTGAAAATATGGCTAATATAGGACTCGAACTCAAACAAAGGCACCCTTCCCTAACATAGACGAACATGTGTATAAATGGCCATTACAATTATACAATATGACATAAAATAATACTCTACTATTCATTAAAAATTAAAAAAAAGTTTAAGGTCGACACGGGATTCGAACTCACGCTCAATAAAAAACTACTCTCGCAATGTCTTCTGCGTACCTAGACTTTACCCACTGCGCTAAACTGCTGACAACAATTCCGCCTTCAATTTTATCTTATATACTAAACTCGTCTGTTTAAAAAAAATGGTCCGAGAACATGCGGAATGCTGATCTCCCTAAAAAATGGACTCGGCTGACCTTTGACACGTCAGACCTAGTTGTTTGACTTTTTTTTTTTACACCTATTCGGGGCATACGGTAAACAATGGACGCGAATGCTATAGCATTTTGACTTTTGAAAGCTACGTGAGCGATGCGACTCTTTCAGGGGCACCGACAATTAACTGTTTTAGTGATAATACATATTGAATGAAATTCTGTGTAAACGGTATTTGATACAACCATGAATTGACGTCAGAAAGAAAACAGTGGCCCGGAAACAGCATAAATCGAACGAAGTGTCAAAGATGTGTACAGTTTTGCTGTGGTATTTGGAAGAATTAAATTGATGCAGGAAAGCAGAAAATGGGATTTTATGCAAGAATAGCGTTAATACACGTTTGTTTTCGGGCAATAACATCTGCAGTGTCCCTCGGGAATGTTGTTGCCCTCGCCCTTCGGGCTCGGGCCAACAACAGTCCCTCGGGACACTGCAGATGTTATTGCCCGAAAAAACGTGTATTAACCCTCTAGTGATCCCCGAAATACAGGAGAGGTCGGATGAAACACTGATTATTAATATATTTGTTTAAACTATTTGGAGTCCTTATGTAATTTATAAAGACTCATTAGAACTAGATTGCAGTAGATCCTGTCTTTAGCGACCTTATATTGCTTTAACCCAGGGATCATAAAAAGCACGTGGTTGCTTAATACATGACAAAAGCAATGCAGCAAACTCCTATGGGAGCTTTCTGCAGTACTTTTGACCTGTATCAAACTGCCCTCTGCCTTACATACTCATACAGACCTCTTTTTGGCGGTCACTTACGACAGGTTCTACTGTAGTTATCTTCAAATACAGTAAACCTGTCTTAAGCGATCATTCAGTCATTGAACACAGCAGCTTTAAAAAGCAGGTAGTTGCTTAATGCAGGGAAAAGAAATGCAGAAAACTTCTATAGGAGCTTTCTGCATTACTTATGGCCTACATTAAACCACCACCTGCCTTACAGGCCCATAATTATACCTCTTTTTGACGGTCGCTCAGGATACATACAGTAGAATGCCTCTAATGTGACCACTTAATAAATGGGCATAGGTGACATTGATAGCAGGTGGCTTCTTAATGAAGAACGAATGTAATACAGAAAGATCCTTCAGGAGGGGATTTAGAGTGCATATTCTGGATCTCATCTACAAAGGTATTCAGTGATTTTCTAAAGTGCAATGTCCAGTGTTTATTCCATCATTTGTATTAAAACTGCAGAATTATACTTTTGAGTGGGCGTCTTTTGTAGGCTTTACTGTACAAATTAGCTTAAACAAAAATGTTGAGTTAAAAAAAACAAAGCCATAATAACAAGTACTTTTTCGCTTAAACACAAAATGTTAGCCCAACTGGGTTCAAAACACAACACACACACACACACACACACACACACACACGCACAAGCGAACGCGCACGCGCACTCGTTCGCTTCCGGTGTTCCACCTATATCATATGCAAACAGTTTGAGTCCAGATGAATCCAGATGAGACGCCGAGTAACTCGGTGTCTTACCAACATCCAAATTGTTTGTAACTGTGATGCCATTTTTAAAATAAAAATGACAAAAAGTACAAAAAATAAAATGAAAACTAAACTCATACATGTATATAATAACCCTAAACTATAAAAAAAATTAGGCTATTTTCCAAATACAGATAGTGGCTTAAATGCAGACTCAAAATAATGCAGAAAGTACCTATAAAACTGTCTGCATTGCTTTCAGTCTGCATTAAGCAATCACTTGTATACAAAACACAAAAAGAGATAATAAGATATTACATAGACTCTAAAGATGGTATCGAAAATACAGTAAAACCCCTCTAAACCGGACGTTTAAAATGAGTAGCAAAACTGCTGGTATTTCAGACAGGTGGCAGCTTGATGCAGATTAAAAGTCATACAGAGAGCTCACAGAGGAGCCAGGCATTTATAACCAGCCACCTTCCTAAAAGACTGAACTTGTTCTTTAATGAAAGTCTGGTTTAGATGGGTTCTGCTGAGTATATTTTCTATATTTTGAACTTAGTATCTGAGGGACTGTAAATCTTCACGTTTGGTACTATTGATTTAACATGGTTTGTCTTATCAAAGTGAAGTTTCTGTGAATGGCCCCATATATGCATATTAAATGCAAATTCCGCCACCGGGTCCGACGACTTAACATACCTTTCTATGTATGAAGAACAACCGCGCTTCATAATCAAATTCAAACGTTCAAAGTTTGAACACAGTTTCTTGAAGTGTTTGTGATTAGAAGGGTCAATGCTGGGTAGAAAATATTGACTCGGAGAAATATAGATTGAGTTGTCGGGTACATCGTGACCCGAATCATCGGACGTGTTATACATGAGATACAAAGTTGTAAATACCCTCGTTCCCGACGGCGATTCAAAATGTGTGAATGTGTGTACGTATTTCAAAATATAGTCTATGAACGGATGCTTCGGTCTCGTGAACAGAACTCCATTTGCTAGGTAAAATTCTATGTTGTACAAAAGTGCAACATGTTCTGGTGGTTCACGAACTAACACACAAGGGTACGAGGCAATAACGAGATCCAGAGGTCGTAAACTGTATGTGTCAAGGTCAAGGAAAACGCCACCATACTTATACAGTACAACGTACCTAAGTAGATCTGATTTGTCAACCGGCACTGTATAGGCGTCATAGATTGGGAGAATCTCGGGGAAATGGTCCCTGATGAATACACGCCCGAGTTCTAATGTCCAGAAGAAATACGTCCAACCGTGATGGTTGTTGACAATTGATCTGATGTTCTGAATGTATTGCGTAGGAATGATAAAATCGTTCCAGATCTGGTGAATGATTTTGGGAATCGTTGTATTCATGTGCAGGTTACTTGGGAAATCAGATATCACTTCTGGTTCTAATGGCTCGAACAAGTATGTAGGTATGTCTCGATACATCCCTTGTTTCCATAGGGAAAATCCCTTCGAATTAATAGTAAATATGAAAAACAATCCAACTGCAATGATGCTTGTGAAGGTGGCAACTGTTCGTTTCTGCTTCAATCTGAAATAAAACACATAACTAAGAGTAGATCTTATTACAAGAGTTACCAATTTCAATAAAGAAAGATCGTGACCAAACCTAAGGATGATACTTTAAATAACCACAATAACTTAGGCATAACTTACTTAGTACAAACCCAGACCTGGATCCACTCTATACTTGCTGCAATGCCAGTCGAATTCAAACTTATCAAATTGACATATTTAATTATGCATCTCTATAAATTCTGAAACCATTGGAGAAGAGAACTTGGGTACGTACATATTATAAAAGTATTTTTCTCAAGAGTTATCTTGTTATTGGCAAACAGTTGGATCCAGGTCATACACCAAGTCATACACCAAGTCATACACCAAGTAACCACGTGTCTCATCAGAACCCGGGTGTTGGATTGTTTGTATCGGGAGGTTACGTGCATGAACATTACAGTAAAACACTGGGCGGCGGTTCGACTGCGCTCATGGCGATCATGGCGATTCTCCAAACTCTTCCAAATCGCCACAGAAGCGCCGTCTACGCTTACTACGTTGCTGTTACGACCTTGCTTCGACCTAGGCACAGGAGCTGCGCTTCTGTTGCGCCTTTGGAACGTTTCTATATAAAATAGGTGATTAAACTGCTTTCGAAGCAGTTGGCCATTCCATCGAAGAAAATGGATCAAATTGATTTGAAGACCCAGATCAAGAAAAATAGAGTGTTGGGCCTGATCTAGGTATTCTTTTTGTTAAGTCTTCCTATGGGGTGACTCAAGCATTAACATTTTCGCTGTTCAATATCCATGTAAGAAATAATGATCTTATGAATATTTATTAGCTGCATTTTTAAAATTTAACCTTTTTAAGAAATGTGTTTGCCTTGACAAAAACTGTAGAATCATATCTATATAATGTTATAAGCAAACAGAGCAGACCCTGATCAGACGGCACTAATAAGAGCTGTTTGATCTGGGTCTACTCTGTCTGTTTGCAAATGTGTGAAAAAGCATTTATATGCGGACAAATATCTCGACGCTTTTGTTGCGAAGCGCTTGCGATTACGCTACGTTACTCACGCTGCGGCTACGATACTGCTGCGTTCATAAATTTTTTACTACGCTTTTGCGGCGATTCAAGTCCACGGCGATGCCGCTATGACTGTTTTGAGCAAGGTCAAAACAATCGCTGTAAAGTGGCGATCAAGAAGCTTCTGTTACGCTTCTACTAGAGATTTTTAGCTTGTGCGGATAAAGATAGACGAGGACGGACTATAGGTAAAAAATGGGGGTCATCTCAAACTCTTTATTACTTTTCTTTTCCATAATTACACATTAAGACATATGACCTTGCGACAGATAAGAGAAGTACAAATATATACAATTCTGGGAAGAAATTCCTTCTGTGTCTCCAGACACTTTAGATAGACTTGTAACGTTTTATTTCTGCTATAGCATGTTCGACACTCATGGCATTTTACTATTAATCTTTCAAATTTGAAGCGCTTTCTCCGATGACGTCCCTGTTTACGGCGTATTGAGCTGAGGCGCACGGTGTCATGATAGTGTTATAATTAGGACATGCCTTATACAGGAGATTGGAACATAGGACTGTATTCGCTAAGAGCCGGGGGCTACCAAAGCAGCAAATTGTGATGTAAATGGGAGGTGGAGATCAGGCAAAAGTAAAGACGGCTATGTTGCCAATAGTTTAGATAGCAAACTGAAAGTGTCTCGCGGTTTAGATCTTAAGTAGATCCGGGCTTTGCATATCAAGCCCTACACATAGTGGTGGCATATAGGGGTGCTCTAGTCCGTCCGTACGCACGTACGCACAGACTTTTTTTTACTTTTTTGTCGAATCCACACCAAACTTTTCACACATGTTTGTGACCATTATATCTTGGTCAGCTTCGATAGCCATGTAAATCGCTTTAGTTGTTACCGGACACGGCCTGTAATTCTGAGACAAAGGTCGAATACATGTACATGAAATGCAGTGCCTTAATACTTAGGAGTTGGGGCCCTTTATTTGCAAAAATGACTAAAAACGGCCCTGACTTTCTGTGACAAAAAGTCTGAACTGAGGTCACATTGCTGGTTTTGTACTAAAAATACTGATTGCCTTAGGAATCAAATGTGTTACGTATGTGATAGATAATTTTAATGTATGTTATGGTGGTTTTTATTCGCGTTAAACTATGATAGCCATATGATACATTTTAGGTGTGGCCCAACACTTTGCGATTGATGTGACAATTGACATTTGGGCACAGGTTTCCAGAGTTTTTGACATTTATGAATGTTTTAACTTTGGATTTTCCGGGCGAGTCGATCGTAGTGTCATTATAGCCCAGAGTTACCAATATTTGCATTGTCAAAATAATTATGATGTTGGCTTATTAAGGCACTGCATTTCATGTACATGTATTCTCCCTTTGTCTCAGAATTACAGGCCGTGCCCGGTAACAAGCACATGTACATGTTGTACATGCATTGTATTGTGTATGCGTATTGCACATGTGCGTTTTTTTCATGCCGTTCTGTTGGTGTTGTTGTGTTGGTTGCGTTTTTGTGTGTCTTTTCCTGCTTGACTTTACTACTTTTTCAATTATCAATAGTCAGAAGAAGTAGTGTGTATATATAACGTTTTATCTTGTTGGGTATCCGTGGCTGGATACATTTTCAGGAAAACTTTAAGAGTTCTTGTGAAACGTTGGCGCTCAAACGGTTTTAGTGTCATATTCTTAGATGACGGAATAAGCGGCGGGGGGGGGGGGGGGGGTATAGCCAAGTCACTGATATGGCGGGCAGTGTAAGAAACGACTTGGTCATATTCGAGTTTCTTTTAGCTGAGAATAAGTGTATCTAGGAACCAACTCAGGTTATTGTATTTCAGGTTAAAATTTGTGGAATACGTGCAAAAGGGGTCTTTTCTATCACAAATGAAAGATTTGAGAGATTCGAGGTTTTGTTATTTGAAGTGATCGCACGTGTAATGCACGGGTACACTTTGAGCATAGCACGTAAAATTTGCATATTTGATTGGACAGATTATGTCAATGGAAGTGATTACCAGGCACGGCCTGTGATTCTGAGACAAAGGGCGTATACATGTATATAATATGCAGTGCATTAAGGCAACATCATAATTATTTTGACAACACAAATATGGGTAACTCTGGGTTATAATGACACTGCAATCGACTCGCTCAGGAAAATCCAGAGATAAAACGTTCGTAAATGTCAAAAACTCTAGAAATCTGTACCCAATTGTCAAATGTCACATCACCAAGTGAGTGAGTGAGTGAGTTGGGTTTTACGTCCAACCAACAGTATTTCAGTTATTTTCAGACGGCACCCGCTTTGGACAAGTTATAGTACTGCCTCACTGGAATGTCCCTGCCGCAGGCACGTGGCAAGTGCACCCCATCCAGTCACATTATCCTGACACCGGGCCGACCAGTCCTAGAACTACCCTTTTAATGTCGAGCGTAGACAAGGGAGCTACTAGCACCAACTTTTAACGACTTTTGGTCTGTCGCGGCCGTGGATCGAACACACGACCAAGTGTTGGGCACACGTAAAATGAGTCATATCGCTATCATAGTAACACATTTGATTCCTAAGGTAATTAGTATAATACAAAACAAATATGAAATTTCACCTTTATAGGTAAACAACGTTACCGGACACAAGTACGGGTGTACACTATGCATGTGTAGTTTTCCTTCAAATTATGTCTGTGAAGTATATTTCATCGAAAATATAAACAATTAGTTAAGTTTGGCTTCGTCTTCTATTTCTGTTACTTTCGAAACAAATCATGCTGAGATGACCCCTTAAAAGTGGGCCAGCACCGTCTTCGTTTGTCGGTATCGGTTCAAGCTAAAAATCTCTAGTAGTACGATCAGGGCGTTTCTACTGCGCTGTGGCCGTTCCTGCTACGATTCGCGGCGTTTTTACAAAAAAATCGAAGCGTAGCGGAATCGCCGCTCAGTGGAATGGGGGTATTAATAAACATAAGTGTCCTTAAAATCAGGCGGTTGCTTAATGCAGCACGAACGTAATGCAGAAAGGTCATGCAAGAGCTTTCTGCATATATTTCGTCCTGCATTAAGCTACCAGCTTCTTTCAAGATGCAACATTAGATTTGGTGGTCGCTTTAGCGGGGGTTTATTGTATTTCAGCCACATTGCGATGTCCAGCTAATCACAAGCAGAGGACTCCACATATTTTCTGTGCACGGAAGAGATTTACTGTTTTGTGCACACTCAGGTAGAATTACCGATTTACCGCAAGTAGTTTTCATAAGTAAGGCTTCCGTACATTTGACGCTGTGATTGTGGGTTTGAACTCAACCTAAGCAGATATTAGTATCAATGTTTGCAGATGATTATGTGGCAGCGAAAAGGTGACAGCACTCTAATGATTTCACCCAGTGGTCACATATAAACGAATTTTCATGCATTTGCAAACAGAATAGACTCAGATCAGACATCTACTGATCTGATAGCTTTATATAATGCTTTCGCTGCCAATAGTAGCAAACATATGAGTCATAAGGAGGACCATTCAATTAATAGTAAGCCGTGTCCTATAAAAAACTAACTAACAAACCAATCAGCGAACAGCTTTCTTTATTCCCTCAAAGTATTTCCATTTAATACTAATACAAAATTTCAAAAATACAAATATTTATCTATCTACTGTGTGGTGATTCGGGCATCAGCCAGTAAAAAGTCATTGACTTGCTTAATGGGTTAGGAATTAGCAGCAGAATTCGGTTGTCCTGGGCGTGGCTTGTCTTAAAGACAAGAGTCAGACCTCCACTTATGGAATCTCTTCACCCAGCGTTTAACGGTAGCATAAGAAACACTGTTGCATCAAAATGCTTCACAAACTTCATTATGTCCCCCCACCATATTTATATGGGGGAGATATATTGTTTTTGTGAGGGTTGTCTGTCTGTCCGTCTTTCTGTCTGTCAGTCTGTCCGTTACACTTTCTTGTCCGGACGATAACTTCAATATGCCAGTTGTTTGGAACTTCATATATGGAAAGATCATAATGAGAGGAAGTGTCATGCACAAGGTCCATAACTCTGGCTTCACTAATATTTGAGTTACTGCCCCTTGTATTTTTTCACACTTTTTTGTCCGGACGATTACTCCTATATGGATCATGCCAATGGATTGAAACTTCATACATGAGAAGAGCTTGATGAGAGGAAGTGGCATGCACTAGGTCAATAACTCTGTCTTCACTAATATTGTTTTGGTTGTGACGATAACTTCTATAATTATGGCTCAAGCCATTGGAATGGAACTTCATACATGGAAAGAGCATGATGAGAGGAAGTGTCATGCACACTGTCAATTACTCTGGCTATAATACTTTTGGAGTTATTGCTCCATGTACATTTTTTAAACATTTTTGTCCGGATAATAACTCCTAAATAGCTCATGACATTGGATTGAAACTTAATACATGGAATTAGCATGATGAGAGAAATTGTCATGCATAAGGTCCATAACTTTGGCTTCACTAATATTTGAGTTATTGTCCCTTGTACATTTTTTCACACTTTTTTGTCCGGACGATAATTCCTATATAGAACATGATGAGAGGAAGTGTCATGCTCAAGGTCCATAAATATGGCTTCAATGCTTTGAGCTATTTTCCTTTGTTACATTTTTAGTCCGACCAATAACTCCTGTTCTATTGATGCTATTGGAATGGCATTTCATTTATGGAAAAAGCATGACGAAAGGAAGTGTCATGCACAGGGGCCATAACACTGGGTTTTTTAAAAAATATTTTTGGAGTTATTAGCTGTTATCATTTTTTTTCTTAAAAACTGTGATGTGGAAAGCGCATAATGAGGGGAAGTATCATTCATCAAATCCATTACTATGGTAGCAACATTTTGAGTTATTTCCCATTACATATTGTTTTTGATAGAATTGTTTGTCTGTATGTCTGTCACACATCTAGTCCGGTCGAGGTATCATGTACAGAAAGAAGTGTGACAATATGTCGCAGTGTGTATGTGTGGGTGCGAGGGGTGGGGTGGGGATGGGGTGAGAGACATCTGTGTTTGTGACAAAAACCTCTTGTTATATATGTTTTTATTGGAAATTCCAAGTAAGAAACGAGTTTTGATATAACCACGTATTTCAGTTTTACGTGATAAACGTGCATTTTGACCGAATAATAGATGTAGGCTCAGGATTGAGTCCTCATACGAAGAGAGGAGAATGGTCCTAGAACAAAACTTACAGTTGCCCAAAACAGCAGCATGACAAAAATAACAGAACATGTTCATGCATATCAAATGACACAAAGAGTGACGCAAAAGGACATAACAAACAAAAGGTAGGGGAAACATGGAAGTAGTGCCTTGGAACGGTAAGTGACAAGTGTCACTGAGCATTTAAACCGGTTTAGGGGCGTCCGACCTCATACTTATTCCACCCCACCTAAAACATGCAATCTAAATAAACATATCCCTCTGCGATTAAACTGCAACAACCGCGATGGCAAAAACAGTGGTAAATTGTATGTAATGTAAAACGAAAACACATTTAAACGGAACAAACTGGATCCACATATCGCTAGTGTACTCAATGACTGAGCTGTAATCGGGAAAATGTAGCTCCGGTTTCCGGATTTAGAGAGTGCCCTCGTTTCACCTTCGCAATCAGTTTGGATCCAAATCAGAATTAATGGATTGAAGAAGTTACGCAAGAAGATTCATGTTTATATCATGTGTATGTCTTTGATTCATAGTAGTGTCCAGGAAATAAACAATATAGCTTTTAAATGCATTAAAAGTGGTAAAATTAAACTGATGGTAATCTCTTTACACACTTTGTTGTTTGAACATGCCGGTGTCAAAATTTCAATATCAGCTATGAAGTAAGTCCAATCACAAATGTTATCGTACTAGTCGATAATACTATATCATAAATCATTTTCAACCAACCTATTTTAGATGAGATGTCACAGCCATCCATCTCTGCGGCTTAAATTAAAACTAATACTCTAATAGACGGATCAACTGAGTCCAAGTTGATTGCAAATGCCAGCGAGATCGTGACTAGCGGGATACGGATTATGGCTATTCTCCTTATAATGCTCCTTATTATACTTCCTATTAATTATGTGCCGGGCTACTCGGTCCCTTTGTGCCAGTCATGTTGCATGAAAGTAACTTCATATTCATATATTCATATATAAACTCATACTGAACATGCTGAACAAAGTCTGAGTGTCTCAGTGTAGATTAGTCATTATGACTAATTGAGCTACATGTACCCGGAGGTTCGTTAAATAAAGTAATTCATCCATTCATTCATACATTCATTCATACATTCATTCACTCGTTCATTCACTCATTCATTCATTGATATAAAAGTACATTTTTAATCCTGACAAAAAAGAGTTTCGTTGACATTTGATATACTGTTTAGTTTGGATAAAGGATATAGTACGGAATCAGTATAAACCTAATTTGAAATAGTTTTGGATGTAAATCTGAATGTTCATGTTAAGTTATAAAATTCTTAAATCATGGTGTGAAAAAGGAATACTCTATATCAATGATCTATACTCAAAGGATAAAATACTTACAGTCGTGGAAATTATATGACAAAAGTGTTAGACAGCTTACATTATATCAAATTATCTAAATACATATTGCCATGATCCTTCTAACAAGGAAATCTGTTTATTTTTCACACCACATCATTTTGAATAAGTATTGCCATTTACGACGGGCTTTTTACGATATATTAAACATAAATACAGCAGAGCCTACTAGCAAAGACAAATGGAATACTCATTGAAATGTGTGATTCCGTACACCTAGAATGGAAATACGTTTACAACTTACCCTTAAATATCACGAGAGATAGTAATTTACAATAGTTACAAGTTAGAATATTGCATCAATTATTAACTTTAAACAAATACTTGACGACTTTAAAATTACAAGACAACGAATCGTCAAATGTTAGCATCAACTATAATTTCGGTGCGGTCTACCAATAGCGCTAATGCATGTTTTGGTGCATTTATTGATAGTCCTTTATGAATAGACCCAGTATGGTTTTATTTGATTTGATTATCCGTGTTAGCATTTCTGCACGAACGATGAAAGTGTATGGCGAGAGCGGGTTCCATGTCTGTAGCCCCTTTCGATATTGACACTTTCTGACAAGAATCAATTTTGAATGACACTAGATCGCACGTCCTTGAAAAATATATGTATCCTTTTAATGAATTCCCAAATTTGAAAATATCTAATACTTTATGGATATATTTCAATGACATGGAATTAAAAGCCTCTGCAAAGTCAATGAGCTGTAACAGACCTGGGAAGAAATCATTTTCTTCCGCATATTGCATTACGCCATAAATATTATATGAGTCTTTTAATATTTTCTCCGATATATCCGAATAGGACAAATACGTCCCGAAGTGATTTTTCTTATTTGTCAAGATAATGTTCTCTTTATATATATGTCATTTAACTGACTGTTTTGAATGTTTACAACGTTTGTCATTCTGTAATTAATTTTTTATAACTTTGGTAATAAATTGAAGGATCGAGAACACAGTTAAAATCCCCACACAAAATATAAGAGTAATCTCTAAATTGTAGATTTAGCAAAAATCTGGGCTATCACTATTTGATCCATAGAGACTGACCAGTGTAAAATTTAAAATGATCACAGTTTAAGTATAAAATTATAAAAAAAACAAGAGGGCCAGAATGGCCCTGACATCGCTCACCAGGCAATCAGAGGAGAAGATGTTCAAAGTTTTCACTATATGTTTCTAGAGAAAACTAGCCACCCCTGGGGCGGGTCAATTTTGATCCAAGGGGCATAATTTATATAACTCTTGTAGAGGACCTGAACATGATGTTATGTGTCAAATATGAAAGCTGAGAACCTTCCAGTTTCTGAGGAGAAGATTTTCAAAGTTGTCACTATATGTTTCTATTGAGACATGGCTACCCCTGGGGCGGGGCCAATTTTGACCCCTGGGGCATAATTTATATATCTTTTGTAGAGGACCTGAATATGATCCTATGTGCCAAATATGAAAGCTAAGAACCCTGTAGATTTAGAGGAGAAGATTTTCAAAGTTTTCACTATATGTTTCTATTGAAAACTGGCCACCCCTGGGGCAGGGTCAATTTTGACCCCAGGGGCATAATGTATATACCTTTTGTAGAGGACCTGAACATGATGCTATGTGCCAAATATGAAAGCTGAGAACCGTTCAGTTTCAGAGAAGAATATATTCAAAGTTTTACCATATATTTCTATTGAAAACTGACCACCCCTGGGGCGGGGCCAATTTTGACCCCAGGGGCATAATTTATACAAATTTTGTAGAGGACCTGAACATGATTCTATGTGCCAAATATGAAAGCTGAGAACCCTGTAGATTCAGAAGAAAAGATTTTCAAAGTTGTCACTATATGTTTCTATTCAAAACTGGCTACCCCTGGGGCGGGGCCAATTTTGACCCCAGGGTCATAATTTATATAACTTTTGTAGAGGACCTAAACATGATGCTATGTGCCAAATATGAAAGCTGAGAACCCTGTAGATTCAGAGGAGAAGATTTTCAAAGTTGTCACTATATGTTTCTATTCAAAACTGGCTACCCCTGGGGCGGGGCCAATTTTGACTCCAGGGGCATAATTTATATAAATTTTGTAGAAGACCTGAACATGATGCTATGTGCCAAATATGAAAGCTGAGAACCCTGTAGATTCAGAGGAGAAGATTTTCAAAGTTTTACTATATATTTCAATAGAAAACAAGGCACCCCTGGGGCGGGGCCAATTTTGACCCCAGGGGCAAAATTTATATTAATTTTGTAGAGGACCTAAAGATGATGCTATGTACCAAAGATGAAAGCTGAGAACCCTGTAGATTCAGAGGAGAAGATTTTTAAAGGTTCAAATTGTTGACGCACGACGACGCAGGACGCAGGACGCACGACGGACGACGACGGACGACGGACATCAAGTGATCACAAAAGCTCACCCTGAGCACAAAAGTGCTCTGGTGAGCTAAAAAATGCCGTCTGGTCGCATCAACTTCTGTTTATCTTTATTTTTTTTTATTTTTTTTTTCACGTTTCAGACCCTGCAACGATGGATCCCTTTTAGTGTTTGAGGGTCACAGAACAATCTTCCTCCAAACCTTACAAACTGACATATAATACATGTAAATTCACAAGCAGTATAAGAGATGTAAATATATAACTATCGCGACGTTTTTGAAAGAGTTGTTATAAATGTAAAGCTGGTATTATTCCTAAGACATAACAATCACATATAAAAGTACTAGTATTTGGCTAAAATCTTGTTTATATATACTTTTAAGCTTTTTGCTAAAACGGTCAGCCCATGTGTACAGTCGCTACAAGAACAAGCTGAGTTAAAGTAGAAAAAAAACACTTTGCTATCAGGTCGGTTATTTATATTTTATTGTCTACAGTCTACATGTAACACAAAACTGATCTTTTCAGATATTTCTAGAGCACGTACTATGTTTTTAAGATTTTTGAAAAATATGCACTGTATTTTGCCATGTTTTTAACTCTGTCGCCGCCATAGGCGACTCCGCAATAACGTTTTTAATTTTTTTTTATTTAGAGGAGACGCCGGGTGACTCCTCAGAATCCAACTTGTTTTACCTTAACCCTGTCGGCGCCAAATTTCTAATTGTCGTCTGCAATCCAAGTTTGTTAAATAATTCAGTAAAATAAGGAAATGAGATAATTAAATGCAACTTTCAAAGGAATAAAGCACATATATAGAAATAGAGATTGAGACAAATAGTGAAGTCCCTGATCAGACGCCGCCTTGAAAAGGCGGCGTCTGATCCGGGACTGCACTATTTGTCGTGGTGTATTTATGCGACTGCGGCGGTGAAAGGGTTAATGATATTTTTGTAAAGTCATTAATGATAACTTCACTCTGAAACCTGAAGCAGATGGTACTATTAGCATATGAAATTGATTTGGCGCCGAAGGTTTTAAAACATATATTCCTTGTTATTTTGTACGGCGGTCTGTCTAAGTAGATTGTATTTGAAAGATTTGTATTTATTTGCACCTTGCTCAGTTGGAAGACATTTCAAGTTTCTGCTTTGAAAATATATATTTTAAAGAATATGAGCACGAGATCATTAGCTATATCTAGAGTATTTGAGTATCCAAATACATTTGTAACATAGTTTCTAAACAGTATTCCCGCAAATGGTGTAGATCAAATATAGTTTGTATTAGGTTTAAGGTAACTGGACAGTGCCAAACAGATGATCAATCGTGTTTCTTGATTGCTTTTACAAAAGGTACAAAGTGGATCGTCCGTGTATTTCATTTTAATGAGGTACGAGTTTATCGGTAGTAATTTTAAATGGCAGCGAAAATATGTTTTTCCATTTTTTATCCGAGATATGTGCTGTTAATTTGTTATTCCACGTGTTAATACATTTTGGCTCATTTTATTTCTATTCAAAGCTTCATACAATCGTTTAGTACCTTTACTGTCTTTAATAATGAGATCAATATAAGGCGGTATATAGGATTTTGCAAAGGTTCAGCTTCTTTCAAAATTACATCCAAGTTTCTTGCTGTTGCTTGCAATGCACATACAACACCATTATAAGTTAAAAGGTTAGTATTAAGATTGTATTTTACTTTCAACTGCTGTTCGAACCCTATGATTGAGTTGTTCTCGTTTAGCAAATCACCAATACAGTGTATACCAGCACTAAACCACGATGTGACCTAATTAAAAGCAGGTGGTTATAGAAAAGGGGATAGTTGACTATTTTCTTTTCCCATACTATGAGTACACCACTAACTTTTGCAAATGCTTCAAACATAGAATTTATTACTGCATTTAAATGACAATAATACAGGATAATGTTTACCACAATTCAGTAATCTTTCTACATGTACATATTTCTTGGTAATTGTTGACCATCTGCGTTCACAATTTACTAATCTTCTTATCCAAGTAATCTTTAAAGAATCTATAAAAGTATTGGTATTGAGCATTCTGAGACAGCCTTATATGTAATCCTTGACAACTATTTCTTTCTAAATCTTGTGTGTGCCCTTCCAAATAAAATGGAATAAGGTATTTTCTAGTTTCTTGAAAGTTTCATCAGATGGGTTGGATAATGAAATAAATAAATGATTTAGCTTTGCAATTATTAAGGTTTGGACAACTATGATTTTTCCTATAGAAGAAAAATACATCTGCTCTTTCTCTGCAATTTTAGATTTATAATTTAAGTAAAAAATTTAGTTAGGTCGACATGAAAGTCTATGCCTAGCTTACTAAACGGTTGATGATTCCATGTTAAGTTTTCATTTAGTTTTTATTGTATCTGAGCTGACCCTATCCAGACCACCTTTGTTTTTATCAAAATTATCTTTTAAGCCTGATATTGAAGAGAAATTCGAAACTGCATTCAGAGTTTTATTTAATGATTCACTAGATTCGTTCGTCTAAGATAATGCTGGTGCCGTCTGCAAATTGTGACAAATAATATTCTGTAGCATTGATGGTAATGCCTCTAATTTTAGGATTAAATCTTAAATGAATAGATAAGATATCTGCACATAAAATGAAGATGTAGCAACGTAAAGGATCACCCTGTCCACAGCCCCTATATACATTGAAAAAGTCCGAGAGGAATCCACACTGTTTTATGGTAAAGGTTGCGTCTTTATATAAAATATTAAACCATCTGTGTATATCATGTCCGAAGTTAAAATATTTTAGAGTTTTATTTACAAATGACCATGAGAGGTCTATTAAATCTATTAAAAGTAAAATGTCAAGTATATTGTTTTCTTCGGTATAATGAAGTATACCGTATATAAGTCTAGTATTTCCACCCAATGAATCGCTCTTTACGGAATCCTGTTTGGCCAGTATGTATTATGTTTGGTAACAACGACTTGATTCTGTTTGCAATACACCCAGACCCAATTTTATAAACAGTATTAAGTAATGTGATGGGACGCAAGTTTTTGTGTCACCTGCCGAGAGGCAATGTGTCACTTAGGGATCACTTTTTCCGTCGTCTGTCTGCCCGTCTGTCTTTTTGTCTTTCTCTCTGTCCGTCTATCTGTCTGTCTATCCGTCACACTTTCTTTTTTTTGCCGTCATTTCTAAACTAATGATTACATTTCACATGTGTCTTCCTCTCATTGAGGACCTGCAACACGTCGTCAGACTGTCCGTCTGTCTGTCTGTCTCTCTGTCCGTCTGTCTGTCTGTCTGTCTGTCAGTCACACTTTCATTTTTTGTCCGTCATTTCTAAACTAATCATTACGTTTCACATGTGTCTTCCTCTCATTGAGGACCATTGATGTAACTAAAGTTCATCACTCTGCATGCAATAATTTTTGAGTTATTCCCCTTTGTTCTGGTTTTCTGCGAGCAGGTAACATATGTTCCTCCGAACACTTGTTAAGAAAACATTTTGATGTATTGCCTTTTAGAATACATGTAATTAAACCTAGATTATTAATGTATTTATTAATTCCATTACTCTTACTCTTATTTGCTTCTTTCTATACGAACCATATGAGATTGACTTGTCCCTTATCTCCATTAACACAGTATCATGTATTGATCAGTAATGCAAAATTGTATCTCCTGTTTTGGGGTATCTTTTATTGAGTTTTTAAACTGACAACGTATACCATTCTATTACATCATCTCTTTTCTGGTTTATTGTTTGAATGTATGTCTATTCTAGGTTTAGAATAAATGACTTTTTGGTAGTTTTAAGTGTCATTTTTTTCTGATAGCTAATGCTAATAATATCTTGCTACCTTAATGAGTTTCTACTGTATTTGACCCTATTCCTGCAGATTTAACCTTTTTGTCTGCTGAGGATGAACCCGTTATGGCCTCGGTAAAATGTTTATATCTTATTCTCATTTGGATTTAAACTGTCGGTTTTTCTAGTCGTATCATTGATACATCTGCATATTAATTGAGTTTTATTAACTGTAATTATGATTTATTTGAATAGACGACGATTTCTACCAGCGAGGTTTAGCTCAACAGGCTCATCACTAAGGGAGAACAATGTCTGCTGCTGCAACATTATGCACCAAAACTTTCCAAGGGCAAACATCGTGTAGGTCATGATCTAGAGCGCCAACATTTGGCCACCGGTACCATCTGGCGAGAATAATGCTATCAATAATTTTGACACGATATAAGTATCTAGAATAAGAACATATGTGACGGCAGTTGATAGGCGGTAGCTTTTTGTAATTTCGCCAATTTTTACTCTATGGTAAAATTCAAATTTTCTAAATCTGGCATTAAAGAGAATACAACATTAATTTTAAAATTGACGGCTCTCTCTTGTTACACTCTGTATGTACTTGAAAATTGAAAGGCGTGTAGTTGAAGTTACACATATTGCATATATATCGTTATTTTTCCACAAAACAATAATGCATATAATGTAATTCATTGCCAATACTTACCTCTTTAAAGTTGTGCACACCTTCGTTATATTTGTTACTAGGCTAACAATATGTTCACAATAATGATGGCAATGAATTGAGATCAGACTAGACCTTTTACATCTAGAACCCCTTCTTGTAAATTGTCATAGTTGTGTCCCTTTTAAAACTTCCATACACTCAAATTGTGCTCAAACTGTATAATTTTAAGAGTTAGTCCCATGAAAGTTCACAAGCATTTCACTATCATTATATCAACGGCCAAATATATGACGAGAACCCTTGAGCTAGAACCCAGTAAATGTTTTGGTCAAAACATGTCCCTTTAAAACTTGTAATGGCTAATATTTTAATATCCGGTCAACCTCTTCAGACCTAGCATAATGGAATTTTATATATTTATTACTCAAAATAAGTATTACAACTTAAACTAGAATTGTGTTCATAGGACACGGACGGCCCCACCTCTACCTTCTGACGATTTTTTACTCTAAATGCATTTTAGTGAAAAGATTCCCGTAATTTTGGAAACAAAATGGTCACCGCAAAAATATCCCAACGTTGTGTCCATGTTCACACCAAGTTGTTTATCTGTGACAGTTTTGAAACATATATATGTATTAGAATAAAGCAAATTGCAATATACAGTAACTCTGACAAAGATGGTCGGAACAAACCTTTCCTTCTTTACGACTTGCATCACATCAATAATGTTTGAAGCAACATAAAACTTTATAAGAATCTATAATCGAAAATACTCATTTGATCTCAAAACGTTTGCTCTTACTTTAAGTGCGCATTTTATAAAGAATAGAATACTTACTTTGACAAAGTGTCAAAAGTACAAAAATTAGTCATGCAGGAAACACCACATACAGAACAAACAGTCGCCCGAACAGCAACACAAGGAAACAGCAAATGTACATAACTATAAAAACAACAAGAGACGCACAAAGATAAAACAAACACACAATAGGGGGAAGATGGAAGCACCGCCTTGGAACGGTCAGTGACAAAAGTCACTGGGGGGGGGGGGGTTAAACCGGTTTATGGGCGCCCAACCTCACACTTATTCCATCCCTTTTGATTTAAACATTTGTACGAGTTTAACCATATTAGGTCTTCGTATATAAAAATCTGAAATATAATGTTTCCTTAGGACATAATGAAATGAAATTCTTCCTCCACGTCAACAGTTTTAAACATTTGGCACAGCTTGTTGGCTCTATCTATTTCATTATTACCGTAGCTTGCTGTTCTATACATAGACAGTGGGCGGGTAGAGATTCTCGGTCTTGTAATATATAACCTTTGTAATTTGTTAAACATTTAAATACTGCTCGTATTCAAAATATATTTTAACCATTTGTTCCATAAATACGCCTTTGCAAACAGAAAAGACCAGAGCAAACGGCTCCTATAGGAACCCTCTGAGCAGGGTCTGCTCTGTTTGTTTATGATATGATATAGATGTGATTCTACCATTTTTAACATAACGAAACATTCCCGAGCCCATTTGATATTATCACAATTAATCTAATTAATATTCATGACGTCATTATTTCTTACATATTCATGGAGTAAAGGTTTAACATGTTTATGCACCAACACTTTATTACTAGTGTCAATACCACACCTCCAATCCTGCATACAACAATCAATCACTTTTTGCTTAACCCTTACAGTACGGGACACGAGTCAGTAATGCCCTTTGCAGACAGTGTAGACCCAGATACGAGGGCTCATAGAGGAACCCTCTCATCAAGGTCTGCACTGTTTATCATGTTACTATTTTCTTTAGAAAACTCTCCAAATATTTACTTGACCTGTTTAAATTTTGGAATTGTCCATTTGAAACGTCAGCACTCTAAGGTTCAACACTTTGATTGAATTATTTACCACCAGTTACTCTCTCTCTCTCTCTCTCTCTCTCTCTCTCTCTCTCTCTCTTTCTCTCCCTCTCTCGATTGTCCCACATATAACCGAAACTGTAGTCATCAAGTAATGTTTACTCTGTATGCACAGTTCTTCTTTCCAAGATAAGCGGCTTTCAAGCATGCATACATATTTGCCAATACAATTTCTTGTACACAAGACAGTGTTTCATTATTTCACAAAACGGTTAACATACAAGTGGTTTCTGCCCAGTTCATCATATATTGCAACATTATTACTGGCCGATGTTTTACATTCAATAGTTGTTTTGCATTTTTTTAACTGAATTTCTTTCTTAATATTTTGATTTACGAGTAGTGTGATCCCAAACCTTTGCTACTTGACTTAGAATTGAGCATACAAATGAATCAAATAACTGACACTAGAAGTAGTGTGGTGTGCGGTGGTCTAGTGGTAACGCCCTTGAACTACCAATCCGGGGTCCAGAGTTAAAATGCCGGTCCCTCCCGGAAATTCAGATACGCTTTTCAGTGTCTCCCACCCGCACCTCATCTCCACCCAGGGGTAAAAATGGGTACCCGTGAGATTCACTAACCGGTACTGCGACTGCATTATTGCTCCATATGTTAGCAGTGTTCAACATTGTAGGCTAATGACTCAATGACCAGGGGAGTATAAGTACAGTCGGCAGAGCGGTCCTTCGGACTGAAAGTAAACTATAACTAGGTACTTTACATTTTGACACTGCGGTTTTGGTGCAAATTCAAACTCTTTTATGTTATAATTAAACACAATCATAGCCTTTAGAGCCTATGTTTCTTCGTACACTTTTTGATTGGATGTGTTTCGAAGATTGATAAACATCTTTTATTTGTTCGTGCTTATATAAAGAAATATAAAATAATTATCCTTTATCATTTTGTAAATCCGATCGTGCGCGTGTGCGTGTGTGTGTGTGTGTGTGTGCACGTGCGTGTGCGTATGCGCGTGTGTGTGTGGTTGTGTATGTGTGTTACTTGCTTTCTATCGGTGTTGTGGTGGTGGTTGCGTTTGTGAGTGCCTTTTCCTGCTTTACCTGTTCATTCCCCACAACATAGAATACGGTAAACACTGAATAATTACATTTACTCTTCCTCTCATATAACGGTCCTACTTCATGTACTTTGCGACGTGCTGTTATCAAAAATGCATAATTGTACATTGTTGAAGTGTCAACCTCACACAAAGGTAACTTACGGATTTGGCAGCTTACGTCGATAAGAGAGATTGGCATAATCAGGTTTTATAGTAAAACAACACTTGTACAGTGCTCCCTCTCTACAACGACAGCCGTTGGGATACGAAGATTGTGTGTGTTGTTCAGAGGGAGTTGTTATAGGGAGGGAACATCAAACATAATTAGCTTGTTGGCAGATCCCCAGATAATGTGTATTTCGAGAACTAAAACCGTTATGCCTCCATCAAACCCTATGTTGTGACCACTCTTTAGAATCGTCACAAAGTGACGATTCTAAAGAGTGGTCACAACATAGGGTTTGATGGAGGCAAAAAGAAAATACGATGGAAAAAGTTGTTTTTGAAGCCTTGTTGTTTCGGAAACAGTGACATGCGTTGTTGTAAGGAGGGAATCGTTATTGAGAGGGTCGTTGTAGGGAGGGAGCACTGTAGTATATTTGAACAAATATTCAAATACCGGTATTCAATCTCGGATTTTTCTGTGCGATAAATACCTTCGAGAGTAACACAATCAATATCAAGTATTAAGACATCACACGGGTTGCAGCCTTATGGATAACATCAATTTGAACAATATTAACGTTAACATGGCGGGGTTATCATGCAACTAGATCTATATAATTATGCAATGTACCTTAACTTCAGCACAGGACAATGATGTTTGTTCCCACCCTCTCTTTTTAACTCTTACAATGCTGATTTTTTAAATGGTCTTTTCCAAAATTCAAACTGGTCAAACTTATGGTGATTATTTCGGGGTTTTTCTAAAGAAAAGTGTATCATAACAAACTCGCCGTGATGAGAGGGTTCCTGTTTTTGGCAGAGGACGTTAGTGACTCGTGTACCGCATTGTAAGGGTTAAACCATGTATTGAAAGAATAACGATGGACTCAAAGGAAGACCACACCAGAACAATTAACATTTACGGTAGAACTGTCGCCTACAGAGAAGAGTTTGGCGAAACGTATTGACCCCGACCCCAAAACCATTATCATACGGTATCGAAATAGCGCAGCGAAAATCAAAATGAATTCAAAAACGGCTTTGACGAGGAAGTATTATAAGACATATTTCATCAGAATTGACCAGTGTTTGAGACGGATACTGGTGTTATAATCATGTTTGTTAAATGTTTGGATACAAAGGAAAATGAATATATTACAATATCACATGAAGTAACAATTATTTTATCATTAGAGGGTAATGCAGTATTTGACCTCAGGTTCGAATGTACAGAAGGGGTACTATTATATTATCTGACTTTTTGTTTCCTGCTGAGGAAATTCATGTTGCCCGAGCCGTCAGGCGATGGCTACATGTATTTTCCTCAGCAGGGAATAAAAAGTCAGATATCCCGCCAATGATCTGTATAACGATTTTATTATACTGCAAAGTTTAATATTTGTGGCAGTTAATTAGCGTTGTTAATGTAGGCGTCGTTTTGCTTCCCCTCAGGGGCCTCATACTGTACGGTAAAGGCTTATATAAATAATATCTGTATAATAACCAGCTCATTACATGGATAGAAAGGGGTCTTCCAAGTGCATTAGTTTCTCAAATGATTGAAAGAATCAGACGTTAGTAAAACTTTCAGCATATCAGCGGTTAAGCAAACACTAATTTTCAGCATGAGAACGGTTAAACTCAATAAAGCGATTGGCGCAATTTCGACGTCATTTGGATGACGTCAAAATGACGGTTTTATAAGATTCAAACAAATAGGAGTTGGAAGGAGCGGCTATACTGCAATTTACAGGTACGTGTACTGTGCATGTGCATAAATAAAATCTGAATCGAATTGGGTATGGATTGTCTTTGTAAAAGCGAGGGTTTGGGGGCTAATCAGTACTTGCACAAGCACTTTGACAACATTTTCAGCATCAGAGAAGGATAAGACATTCGCAACGTATCGGGTTCATTTGCATTGTTATACAACAACTATAACAAAAATGCTTCTCAATGGATAACTTTGTTCCGCCCCAAACTCTTGTTATTTAGTTTGAAAGCGGTTGTTTAAATCGAATCGACGAAGTGAAGATAGTAGGACATTTTTATTTTATTGTAGCAATGAAGCGAGGCGCTCGACGGGGGAAATTCCATTGTTGCTCATGACTCCGTTTATACATCAGAATTTAGAGGGATACACGGCTTTTATGCATGGAATAACTGTAATTATGGTTCAGTGGGTCAGTCTAGAATAACGCAGATGACTGAGGTAATATTTAGTTCAATTATTTTGGCATAAAACACAAATCAGCATGTTTACAAGGTCAAATACATAATTATACACAATCAAAACCATGAATTTAATGATGTTCGATAATAGCAATAATGAAGCTAAGGTAGTGGAATTGTCTTAAACCTTTGCTTGGCGCATATATCGCATATATACGCATGCTTTAATTGCCTATAAAGAGTTTTAATAATATCATTGTAGAATGTTCTAAAATATAGAAAAGAAAGAGTGTTCCGTTTAATAAGATTAGGAGTTTTTCTGAAGGGCATCTTTTCTTTCGGCGGAAATTCAGATTATTGTTTAAATACATGTATCTGAACAAATCTTTAATTTGAAAATTGATATGGGCAATTATATCTTCTATATTGATATAGGTATTTATATATTCTATTAGTCGTGAAAATGACACAGGACGCTTGCAATACAAAAACGTGATGATATACAGAGTATATAATGATACAAATAAATACATATTTAAAAGTAATAAACCGCAGACAAATAACTAAAGTTTGAAACAGACAATGAAGTCCCTAATCAGACGCCGTATTTTCAAAGTGGTATTTGATATTGGCTGCAGCCTTTGTCGCCGACATTGACGGTGAAAGACTTAACTGGAAGCTGCGATCGTCTACTATTAGAAGTTAAGATAAGGTCTGTCTTTACCCTGTACTCAATGAATATTTATTCACAAATTTAGCTTAATGCAGGACACAAGTACATTATTAACTCCTGGATGGAGAGGAGGCAACCTCGTGCGGATGGGACACACTGAAACCGGGATTTGAACTCCGGACCTCCGGATTAGTAGTCAATCGGTTTACCACTAGACCACCGCACCACCACAATGTATAATAAAGCATTTTTACACAGGAAGTTTTGGTCATGGCTGAAAATATTTGAACATAGCTTTATTGTATCATAAGCAAACAGAGCAGACCCTGATCAGATGGCTCGTATAGGAGTCGTCTGGTCTGGGTCTCCTCTGTTTGCAAAGCCGTAGAAAGGCGTATTTATGGGGGAAAGGAATAAGGATTTAGACCTTTTTATACACAAGAATTTCGTGTGCCCGAGCAGAAGCGATTGTCGTAAAAAGGGTTTGCGATTATTATGGTCGTACTATATGTAGGAAGACGGAGCCCAGATGTGCAGAGTTGGAGAGAGAATCTACAACAAAAACATGTCTACAGTGGCCACTCAAAATGCTGCATGAACCAATCAGTTAGCATTCTGTATAGAAGATATGCTTTCTAAACTGATGGTAGCTAATGCAGGACACAATTACATTAAAACCCCTTTAAAGCGACTACTTTATGAATAGTCTTTAAAGGCAGGTGGTTGCTTAATTCAGGGCGACAGTAATTCAGAAAGCTCGATGCTGGTAGATACATGTATCAACAGCAGGATTTGCAATTACATATACTCAGCATAACTTTATTTGGCACAAAGTTGCACAAGCACATAGCCGTACATATACCAATACAGAATTTGTGAATAAGTACGAATCTGGATCAATCATATACAACAGTTTCAAAACGAATTTTTAGCTCACCTGAGCAAAGCTCTAGGTGAGCTTTTGGGATACTTGAATGTCCGGCGTCCGTCGTCCGTCGTGCGTCATCCGTCGTGCGTCGTCAACAATTTGCTTGTGAACACTCTAGTGGTCACAATTTTAGGGCAATCTTCATGAAACTTGGTCAAAATGATTGTCCTAATAAAATCTCGGAAGAATTTGAAAGTGGGTCATGTACAGTCAAAAACTAGGTCACTAGGTCAAATAGTCGAAAAACCTTGTGAACATTCTAGAGGTCAAATTTGTGGCCTAATCTTCATGAAACTTTATCAGAATGATTGTTTTGATAAAGTCTTGGATGAGTTTGAAAGTGGATCACGTTCATTCAAAAACTAGGTCACTAGGTCAAACAGTAGAAAAAACTTGTGAACACTCTAGAGGTCACATTTATTGTCCAATCTGCATGAAACTTGGTCAGAATGATTGTCTTGATAAAATCTCAAACGAGTTTGAAAGTGGGTCATGTTGGGTCAAAAAGTAGGTCACTAGGTCAAATAGTAGGAACACCTTATGAACACTCTAGAGGTAATATTTTTAGCCAAATTCCATGAAACTTTATCAGAATGATTGTTTTGATAAAAGCCGGGTCGAGTATGAAAGTGGGTCACATGAGGTCAAAAATTAGGTCACTAGATAAAACAGTAGAAAAACTTTGTAAACAATCTAGGGGTCACATAATCTGTTTAATCTTCATGAAACTTGGACAGAATGGTTGTCCTATTAAAATCTTGGACGAGTTTGAAAGTGGGTTACGCGGGTCAATAAGTAGGTCACTGGGTCATATCTTAGAACAAGTTTATTTACACTCCAGCGGCCACATTTTTAGCCCAATCTTCCTTAAACTTGGTCAGAATGTTTGTCTTGGTGATATCAAGATTGAGATTGATCATGGGTAGGATGGGATCAAAAAGTAGGTCGCTAGGTCAAATCTTAGAAAAAATCACTCTGGAGGGAACATTTTTAGCCCAATCTTCATTGGTCAGAATGATTGTCTTGATAAAATCAATATTCTAAATCTTTGAAAATCTTGTTCTGCAGAACCACTGCTCATGATCCACTATCAACATTGTTCAAATATTGTCCCTTAGGCTAATATTGCCCCACCCAGGAGCTACCCAGCAATAATCTTAAATCTATGGTGATCAGGTGAGCGATTAAGGGCCATCTTGGCCCTCTTGTTATTGCTTGTGACGCATAAAATATGAGGTTAGACTCATTTTTAAGGATTTTTACTGACTGTGTAGACATAAGCTATTTCGATGATAGTAATATAATGTGAACATCTGATCATATATTCGCACATTGCAGCCAGCCTTCGGGCTGTGAAAAACAGTAAAAATTATACATGTTAAGTTTAGTGGAGAATAATTGATGACATTGATAGAAAGTAACTGCTTAATACGGGGTGAAAGTCCTAGTGGAGCTTTCTGTATGACTTTCATCCTGCATTTAGCTGCCACCTGTACTAAAGACCGATAATGATACATGTTTTAACGCTTGGGGTTTTACTGTAGTAAATGTGTTCAGTCTGCACTTAAGCATAAGTTGTTTCATTTTGGTTCTTCAGTACGTTATGTTGGAATTAACGAAACGATGACTTTACTTGTCGGTTTTAGTCATTTTCCTCGTGAATATTCGTGTAAGAAATACTGACGGTGTGAATATTAATTAGCTAGCTATATAATAAAATGTGATAGCTATATAATGAAATTAGCTAGTTATATCATGAAATGTGAATAAGGGATATTTTACCATTTCAGAAACTGTAGAATCAGATCTAACTCGTATATTATTTCCTTAACAAACAGACCAGACCAAGGTCAGACGGCTCCTGTAGAGTAAATGCTACAAATGGTGTCTCTGCGAAATAAAGAGTTAACCCTTTACTTAATGAACTTCTTGTAAGAAAGCATGAATTTATGAATATTAATTGTTTTTATAGTTCCATATGACCATGGTAGTTTTAATATTTTGTCCGGCATAAACTGCAGAATCTGATGTATAATATTTCATTAGAAAACACGAACTGTTTCATCTGATACGCTTATAACGAAAGAGTACAGATATCCGACGTCCTCCTTCCGTTTCCGGATTTAAGAGGTCGCTTTCATCGAGTACTAAACCTTTCTTGTCGGCCTACATGCAAAGAGGCCAGCGTGATTGCCAACTGTAAAAGGGTTGACAACCAGACATATGCAGTACGTTGCAGTACTATAGGATCATATACCTTTTTATAGGTTTTTAATGATTTTTTAACATATTTGATGAACAAAGTGAGAAAATGGGTATGTCCAATAATCTTACGAAGTTTGTAAATCACATCACCATAAAAATCAGGATGGGAAATACCGTGTCGCAGGAGCGCCTTGAGATTACATTTGTACTTGCCAATAAGAGACATTTCGATAATAAAACTTAGAGAAAGTTTTTCTTAATTTATGGTATCTATATCCTTGCTTAAGCAGTTTTTCAGTTAAAATGAGATTTCGACGACTGTTTAAATCGTCAACAGACGAACAAGCCCTAGCAAAACGAATAAGTTGAGATATATAAACCCCGTAAGATTGGGTACGGGGGAACATCTCTGTCAAGATGAGGGAAATTTACAATATTAAAATCAAAATCATCTCTTTTTGTCATATATTTAAGAAGTAATCATTCCACTCTCAAGTTTAAGGTCTAGATCAAGAAAAGCTGCATAAGTGTGTCGGAAGGGTTAGCTTTATTATATCAAACTAGAAAAATCGCATGTGCTTACAGTGGATGCAAGAAACCTTTTGTTCTTAAGTTTGTTTAAGACTTCTGAAGAGTTCTTAATAGACCGGAAGAGATTTCTTTCAGATTTTTCATAAGTCTTATCACAATAGAATTTTACATGTTCTTTTAACTTCGTTAAACAAGAAATCAAACGTATAGACAATTTAGTAGTTGTACAAGAGCTATAATTTGCAATGAAACGCACTTTATATATTTTTATTTAGTTTTGGTAACCAACACATTTTCGGAAGTTTATGTGTAATTTTAATGTCAGTTCCAAGTTGTTCACACTTTTTGATATGGTTTAAAACGATGGTAACTGAAATGTATGACTAGGTATTGATAATTTCCTGCTTCAAGACATCGATATAATGTAATCGTCAACTAATAATCACATTATGCGATGCCTTATCAGCAGGAACAAAAACGTATTTTGAATGGAAATCCTGTAAACCCTTTTTAAAATGTCTAAAAGAAGTTCTAGGTTTAGGCGGAAGAAGGTGTTTATTAGGGCTATAAAATTAACTGCGTTTGTGAATTATATAAAGAATTAATTGTTTTCCAATTTGAAAGAGCATTAGTCTCAACAAAGTTGAATAATCGAATTACTTACAGTGTAACTATCACAGAATAATTATAAGGACATTATATTTAATAATATTCATTCACTGGATAGCAGGTATTTTTTTAACAGTTTATCTAAAATCAAACATAGTTCAAGAATCTATTACAGACTGTGGCAAAGAATTTCATAATATACAACCATGATAAAAAAAATTATGCACATGCCTTTTGTCCCAAACTGTTAACTGTAGGAAGAGAATAATTTCTAGCATCAGTACATGTGTAATTGATTCAACGCTGGAATGAGTACTTATACATGATTCACTGGAAACAGTGACTGACACTCTAAATCTAGTCTGATAATCACTGACAGGAGAACATTTATCCTTCATATAGCCAGAATCAGTATTATTATGAATGTTGAAGACATGGCAGAGTGTTATCTGATCTATCCTACCATGGACTGGTAACCTTCGAGAAAATATCATCTCAAGTGTGAGACCTTGGTTCCATATCCAATACAAACCTAATAAGTTTATTTTGAGTTACCTGTATCCAATTTTTGAGTATTTGATTTAAACCATAAAACCAAACTAGGGAGGCATAATCAAGGAGGCATTGTATTAGAGACATAGATAAGACACGTTTAGCATGTGGAGAAAGATTCTGTTTTGGTTGGGTTTTTTTGTTGTTTTTTATTTTCATTTCAGGCCCTGCAGCGAGGGACCCCGTTTATTTTCCCCGTCCATTTGATGTGTGAGGGTCGGAGAACCATCCCCTCCACACATCTTACAAGCTGGCATATAAAATATAAATATACAAGCACTGCAAGTGATGGATATCATACATATTATGTAATATAACGATAAAGACGTTTTTGAATGAGTTGAGCTTGTATTTAGCACAAACATCACATCGTACTAGTATTTTGGTTTAAAGGGGATGTCCCTACATTTGACGCGTTTCAAAAACACTTAAAAGATACAAAACTCATTTGTTTGTATGCTGGAAAGTAGTATGTCTCAAGAAAAACCCATCCAACTACCGTTTATAATGACAAAACATCAATGTATTTGATATCGCCGATCCCGGTTTACTCCCCGATGTTTCAGTTTTATTCGGGTTGGGGTTTAGTTTCATAACTGTTCGCCCTATTCGCAATTCTCCGACCAAGTTTTATGATATTATTGAAAATTTGCGTTCATTGTAGGGACTACCTCTTTAAATCATTTTTGATACCTTTAATCTTTTTTGGCTAAAACAGTCATCTCATATGTACAGTCGCTGCAAGACCCTGTTGAGTTGAATTATAAAGTTTAAAGTGTAATAAACAAAGAGAAAAAAATAACAACACTTAACTGTCAGTCCTGTTATTTATTTATCTTGTTTCTATTACTTATATCCGACATGTAATAGTATACTGATATTCCAAGATATTTGTAGAAAAACGCACTGTACCTTAAGAATTTTTTTGGGAAATGCACTGTATTTTGCAATGTTGTGTTAAATACGTCTTCTTTGTTATTTTGTACGGCGGTCTGATTGTGTTTGAGGAATATGTAATTATTTGCACCTTGCTCGGTTGGAATAAAGTTTAGTTTTCTGCATTGAAAAATATACGTTTTAAAGAATATGAGCACTGGATAGTTAGCTGTATCTAAAGTATTTGAGTATCAAAATAGCACAGTTCTAAACTTAATACTCTGAAATGGTGTAGATCAAACATATTTGTATTATGTTTAAGGTAATTGGGCTGTACTAAAACAGATGTTCAATCGTTTCTTGATTACTTTTACAATAGGTACACAGTGGATCGTCCTTGTATTTCATTTTAATGAGGTATGAATTACTCCTAAAAGTCTCTGAATTTCTCTTACTTGAAACCACTGTATTTGTGTATCGGTAGCTATTTTGAATGACAGCGAAACATTTTTTTTTATTTATTATCCGAGATACATGTATGTGCTGTTAATTTGTTATTCCACAAGTGCAAATACACGTTGGATCATGTTTTTTTGTTCAAACATTTTTTTCTGGAATTAGCTGTTTTGATTGCTGACCTTGCCTTTGATTCAATGTTAAACTTTTGATCAATGGTGACCCGTAAGTATTTCACAAAACGTCTTGATTCAATACAGTGACCATCGTATGTTACTCTTATATTTGGCAAGGATTTTAATTGATGTTTATAACCAAACAAGGTGGTCTTGATTTTGCCAAGATGTAAGGATAATTTGTTACAGATAATCTACTCATTGACTATTGTCTGAAGTTAAACTATTTTCAAAATCATGTCTGTTCTTACCAGAAACTAAAAATTGCAGAGTGATCAGCATACAGAAGAAGTTTGTTCTTTAACTACTCCTGACATGTTTATATAAATGTACAAGAATTCGTGATTGCAAAAATGTTGATAAGAGCCATTTCTATTCTGGCTTAAGAACACAGGATTCCGTGGCCATAACAGAAATTATAGAATCTTATATACATCTTTCCATAGGCAAACAGAGCAGATCCTGGTCAGACAGGTCTGATCAGTGTCTACTGGGGTCTGATCAGTGTCTACTCTGTTTACAAGGCGTCTCCATCCGGTAAAAGGGCTAGATGTGAAGTATTTCGACCACATGCATGACAATCCTATGGCGTCTCATCTGGGTCCAAACCATTCGACACACTGTTTATGTGTTGTGTTTTTGTAACGAAATTGAAGAAACTCGATGTCCGACCTCCACAATCTTTGCAAATATCAAAAGATACTTTTCTGTGCTGGACTAAAACCTTACGAAGCCTATTACAATGTATATATTATAATATTAATAAGAGACTTGCCTCATCTTGGACACCTTTTTCCTGTTCAGATTTTTGCACTATGATGTTATAACTAACAAAATGTGTTGCATTTAATAACTAAACCATCCCAACTGCACGCGACGTGCATGTCGAATGCATGCGGTTATCTGATATTTTATTATTGGGCTGCGTGTATCGCGCAGTCCTATATTTGTGTTTGGTTTTTCCGATGACTAATTTTATTGCATGGATGGTAGATTTTACCTTTTTCCACTGATGGGCTTCGTTTCAGCAACGTGCCCAATACGCCTCCTACTACCATCGCCCTTATATCTACCTATCTATACAGTCTGCCGCATACTATCACGGGTAAAGAAAGTGATTGCAAAATCTGTATTACCTCGATCACTATTTCAAAGCACCCAGGGAAATTGTAACACATTACCTTTTTACCCTTCGCTTGATGTTCACGTCAATATACCTACCTGCAGGAGCTGTCTCATCAGGGTCTGCACTATTTACAAGTTGATTGTGCAACCAGTGCTCTCCACAGCAGTGATTGCACAGCGAAATACGTGTACACAGTGAAGATATATGTAATTATACAACAGGACATGGTTAAGAAGGAGAAATGTATTTTAAAATTCAGCAAGAGAATGTTTATTATGTGTTTGTAAGGCAGGTGGTTACTTAATACAGGGATCTACTTTTTAATACTCCCGCATTTAATAAATGAATGGCTGCTTATAACAAATTCTGTTGTTTAGTTAACATTATATCAGTATAAATACAGTTCGAATAATAACCCGACATCGGTCCTTTGGTACATGCCTGAAAGCCCGAGCGAAAATAGGAACGGTAAATTACCGACGTGGTGGGCAAAACAATAGTGACCTAAATATGAGGTTTCGCAAAAAGAGACAATCCCCTTGCATATTTTCAGCTTAAACCTTACAAAGTACATACCTAGAACTAAATTCAAAAGCATGTGTCTCAAATGACATACAACTGCCCTGTGTTAAGTTAACGGTAGTTGTTACACATTTATGCAACTGTTCGCAAATGTTTATACTGATATGTTGCGATTACCACTGTAATCGCAATGTTTCGGACTTAAAATTCATGAACAGTTGCTTGAAACTGTAACGGATGTTGTTAACTGAAAGCAGTAATCGCACAATTTGGGAACAGTTGGTTACTGTTAACAGAACGCAGGACTGGTTTCAACAGCCGTGTGTTTTTGTAGCGAAAAAACCACGTAGACTAGATTTGAGGCTTATATAAGGTTCACATAGAAATACGCACTCTTGGTACCCAGATCATGCAGCTCCTGTAGGAGTGGTCTGATCAGGATCTGCTCTCTTTGCTTATGAAGTACATATACGATAATACAGTTTGATTATACAGTTTCTGCATGAGCCAGAATATCTTGTGCCCCTGTACCTCTGTTAAAAAAATTAATCTAATCAATATGAATGCTGTCATTATTTCTTATATGAATATTATTGGAGTAAATGGATAAGCGATCAAGTACAATATACAGTCTAGTAGCAAGTATCTGGTTGGAAACAGTTGCAAGCGTTCGTAACTACTAGACGTATGGTAGATCTGCGACAGAAAAATGGGGAAATCCCTGGGACACTTGTAGGTGTGTCGTAAGAAAGTCTGGTATTTGTGGACGGAAAATGTTAACTAACACCCTTGTCATAGATGTGTGATTCATGTTAGCCCTTTTCATGCTGAGCGCGACCCTAATTCATCTTATATTGGTCTATACTGTTTGCTTACATGTATGTCCCTATAAGGGCCACCAGTCACAGATGTTCGAAATAGTAATATATTCTCCCTATGCTTTACACTTAGGGTTTCACAGGATTGTAAGATCAGTGGGCAACATACTTCTTAACACTTTCCTTCATAGAAAAACCTTTTCATGCTTTTGCAAACAGAATAGACCTAGATCAGACGAATCCTATAAGAGCTGTCTGATCAGGGTCTGCTCTGTTTGCTTGTGGAATAATATAAATTTGATTCTACAATATCTGACATGGCCAAAATTTAATGTGTTAATATTCTATTTTAAAAATCTATTCGATAAAATATAATTGATGTTTCTTACATGAATATTAAACAGGAAAAATGGGTTAATCTACCGGGGAACTTAGAAACTCGACGACGTTTCTTGTTATTAGTTTGTTAATTTAAATTAACCGTCTGTACTCTGAGCAATTATTGTCGTCTGCAAATATTGCCGTCTGCTTCAGTTCTGAAAGCATTTTGTATTCAATTTTCCCCTAAAAAACGGTGTCAGTGTGACAAAACGGTTTGGATCCTGATGAGAACCCGAGTTTCTCGACGTCCCATCTGGATCCAAACTGTTTGAAAAGGTTACCATGCACAGAGTCCCCAGAAGATTGCTAAATGTTACCAGATAATTGCTAAACAGGTAGACGTTTCGTTTTGTATAGCTTTTTGTGAGTTAGCGACGATTTTCACCAGGATCCAACTCGCTTGAGACTCTGGTCGTTTGAAATCCACCTTTTTGTGGCAAACGATCAATTTGACAACCGCGAATTATGCTATTTGTTAGACAAGGGCTCGTGCATTTTGTTTACAGTTCTGATTGGTATAGGAGTGGAAGAGCGTGACCTTGACTTTCAAATTCTCAACTGTTCCTTACTGGTTTAGTGCCAGTGGCGAATCTGTGATTACACATGCAAACCGTTTGGTCCCAAATAAGACGCCGAGTAAATCGGCTACAATATCAGAATCCAAAATTGTTTGACTTTATGAATATGATTTTGAAACCAACAGGAAGACGATTCAAAATATTGATGCAGACGACTTTTTTTTTTTATAGACGATTAGATTTGACAGTGCAACAGATGAGCCTTATCCTGCCAACATACACCATGGATAGAAAATAGTTTGAATCACATAACTTGACACTGTCTCAGAAATATTTTGTCAGATAGTAACTTGACACTGTCTCAGAAATATTTTGTCAGATAGTCGGTAAAAGATTAGCAAAATTTTAATGAAATCGGATACAGTTTAAAATGCAACAGACGAGGAAGTCGTAGCAGGTTAATACTTAACAGAGGTGTGCATTTCAGTTGTTGGTGTGCTTCCTCGTTCACTGATATTGTTGCTCATGTATTATTATTTTCTGTACTATAGTGCACCCTCTTTACAACAATGATTGTAACAACAGAGCTCCAGATAAGAGTGTGTAAACAATTTTGTTCTGCCGTGTGCTTAAAATGCTCCATCAAACCCTATGTAGTGTCCACTCATTAGAATCTTTGCTTTACTATGCTTCTACTGAGTGGTCCCAACATAGGGTTTGATGAAAGCATACCGGTTTTAGTACTACTTCAATTTTATCACAGGAAAATGTTTTTACCACTCAAAATAACACCTTCTATCTTTCCATATGCCCTCAGATTCACTGTTCCTCATGATCTACTCGGGTGAGCGTTTTAGAGACATTGTAACTTTTCTTACTCCTTCTCCCCCCCCCCCCCCCCCCCCCCCCCCCCCAATCGAACAACTTACTACCTCATAATGTTTTAGAGCCTGCAAACTTTCACCCACATGTATGCTATTTTAATATGTTTGTTATAATGCCACCAATGTTTCAATCATGTAATTTACAGTTTAAGTGGTCTTAACAGAGGGTTTTACTGTATATACTCTTTTGTTCATTACAATGATTGTTATATTGCCACCAATGTTTCTATCATGTAATTTACAGTTAAAAGCCTCTATTATGACCACTCAATTGCATGTTTAAGAAAGGTGACTGCTTAAAACAAGCATAAAGAAAACCGGAGAGCTCCTTCAGTAACTTTCTGTTTTACCTGCTCCTTGCTTTAAGCTGTCATGTCTCTTTCTCACAATCACTTAGCCTTTGTTAAGTAGTCTTAACAGACGGGTTTTACTGTATATACTCTTTTGTTTATTACAATGTTTGTTATAATGCCACCAATGATTCTATCATGTAATTTACAGTTTAAGTGGTCTTAACAGAGGGGTTTTACCGTATATAGGTCTACTTTTTTGTTAATTACAATGTTTGTTATAATGCCACCAATGTTTCTATCATGTAATTTACAGTTTAAGAAGTCTTAACATAGGGGTTTTACTGTATATACTCTTTTGTTCATTACACATTAAAACTTTTATATCATTCCACATTAGTTTGTTATATCTCCCAATTTCTTTCCAATCAGATTATGACCAGTTTTTTTCTGGCGCAGCCCTTCTTCCCTTTGCTGTAAATTTACAGCAATTTTTTACTTGGTTCCCGATAGTGTAAGGCTCAAAAAGGGGGTTAATCTTTAGCCAGTTGATCAAAACTGCTTTATAACAATTTGCAGTGTGGCACTCTATTATTTCACTACAAAAACGCGATGTGAAAGTTAAAAATGCTGTGATTCTAGCAAATCAAATGACAAGTGACCGGGTGTCTCATCTGGGTCAAAACTATTTCAAAACTGTTTCTTATTATAAAATCATTGGTAGAAGTAATTTCAGCCAATCATAGCATAGAGAGATATGGTTCTTGTGTCTCCTCACTCGGAACACCTCGGCTATTTCTATCGAAATAAGACCTCGGAAATAACACGGGGGAAAGAAGTAGTCCCGTCCAACATGGCGGACAGTGTAAACATCGTTAGCTATGTAACTGCACTTGATCCGACAATGCATACAATACACAGGGGCAGGAGAAATATACAATCTGAAACTGGTTAGTATAGGAAAAAATATTCTACAGAGCACAACGAAAGAAACAAACAAGTACGTGCTACATAGTAATTCCTGTTTATTTACATATGCAAAGGCTATCTTGACATTTTCCAGCAGAACTATGCCCTTTGAAACAGGTTAGAGTAGATCTAGACCCAGGCGAGATGTCGAGTTATTTGGTGTCTTGTCATTATCTAAACTGTTTAGCACTAGATTAGACCAGAAAGTAGGAAAAAACGCACAGAAAATGGAAAACTAAACAGCCTGACACAGTTTCATCTACACCTACATGGTACGAAACCGTCTAAATAGATCATAATTGATTATGTTTCGGGTGTGTTGCGCTTCCAGAACGTTGTGATCTGGGTCTACACTGTTTGCAAATGCTTGAAAACACGTTTGTATGAAGGAAAGGGTTAAACTGAACGGACCCAATTTATCAACACTGCTATCTAGCATTTGACATCAGTTGATCAGGCTCAGTGTGTTTTAACTCTTTGCATGCTAGGGGTGAAACCACAGGGGTTAGACCCGTTTGAGTCATTATATGTGTACATGTATATAGCTTTCTATATATACATATAATGACTCAAACGGGTCTTACCCCTGTGGTAGTCTCATTAATGACCCGTAAGACAGCATGCTAATTTTGTGACACAGGTGCCGTCTGCTGGGATAGCGTTAAAACCGAAAGTAGCTCGATATCACCATTTAGAGTACACAGATGTGAACTAACCCCTGTGGGTGAAACGTGATTAACTATGCAAACAGTTTGGATCCAGATGAGACACCACATAATGCAGCGTCTCATCAGAAATTTTATTTTTAGAATTGAAGCAGAAGACAATTGATGCAGACGAAAAATTTTGGTTTATAATTTATAATGAAGAAAATATTCCAAAATAGGGAATTAATATAATACATAAATACTTGAACTGCTCTGATCTAATATTTCGACCGCTAAGGGCCTTTTTCAAAGATTATCATGTCAAAATACACGTCACATTTTTGTTACATGCATTCAGCCATAAAATCAAAGAGAATACTCTTTGATTTTATGGCTGAATGCATGTAACAAAAATGTATAATTTATAACCAAGGCCGAAACAACCAAGGCCGAAACGGATTGGGTCCGAAACGACCCGGGACCGTTGAAAGGCATCAAACTTCAGAGTCCTGACCAGCATGTCCAACATATTGTATTCTCGGGTCTTGAATCACCATCATACTGTCTTTGGCTCAATTTCTTTGTAATGAACTGGTACATAATGATATACATGTATCCTAACTTTCTGCATACATATATGTCAAGTGAAAGTCTCATCTGGATATCATTTAACAATTCATACAATATATCACATACAATATATCACAAAGACTGCACCAACTTATCAAGCTTTTCATACTTAGATGAATATTTGGAAGACTTGTTAGGATGTTGAAAACAATTGTTACAACTGTTACTTTTACTGTATTTTGAAATTGAAAGCTCTTTCAAGTCTTTGTAAAAAAAAGCAATACTATTCTCCATTTTTGTGGCAGTTACAGCAAAGTGGGCACTGTTAGAAAACTGGCATGTCATGTCGCTGATTGTCTGGAAAGCTGGTCGAAATTTCTATCCTGAAATCAAAAAATAATTTTTATTCATGATTAACATATAGATATATTTCATATGAAATATTACTTAATCCTTTACGCCATGAATATTCATGTCAGAAATAATGACATTTATACTGGATATTAACTTAATGTTTATAATGGCACTATGAACAATTCAATTTTTATCATAACAGCAACTCTACAGAATCAGATCTTTATTGACACTTACAAGTAAGCAAACTGCGCAGACCCTGATCACAGGGCTCTTATAGACACTGTATGATATGGATCTAGGTTGTTTGCAAACTTATTAGGCATTAAAATATACATACCTTATTAGTGAGTGTTTTTAACCAGATTGACAACAATACAGAAAACACTTATATGTACAACTCTTCTATTGATTTTACTATGTCAATAAATTAAGCTGAACTACCACTTTGGCACAACACCAGACAACTCACCAAATACTGATATACTGTACTTCATCAACAACGATGGCATATTAGGCTAGGCTCTGTGATATATCTTGATCTCAATTTCTCAACAGCTTGCGAATAGCTAGAGTGTGAAGAGTTTCTGTGTATTTTCCAGTCTTCATGTCTTCTAAGGTGACTGGCATACCATGGTTTCTTTTCTAATAAGTCCTTTGCTGTTCTTTAATACTGCATTCGGAATCCTGCATTCAATCTGTCAAAAATGACAACACCCATTGCCTCCTCAACAGAAAAAAAAACTTTCTCTGAGGCATGAGAGAAGAGACCGGTAAGGAATATGTCAACAATATCAAGTCCTTCGTATAAATGCCTCAAACTTCCTTTTGTTTCCTTTTCATCTCAAATGGAAACATCATTTGTTTCACACAAAAGTCAATTTCACTTTCGAAATCCACCATTTTGTTTGTTATGACAAGGAGCTATTTCTGCAAGCGATCACTTACACCTACAGTGGTAAATGGGTGTTTTTCTGAAGTATTCATACGCTACATAATAGCCTATATTCCGAACTCTGGCGGAATACGGCGAGTAGTTACGATTGCGCGTTAGAGCACTCGACCATCTAGTAGCCTATCCCATGAGGCAAATTATCGAATGAAAAAAATTCGCAACATCGAATGTAAACGTTTTTCGCATCATCAAATGAGAAATATTTTTATAAAATGAACAATGTTCAAACATCGAATGAGAAATTTTTGTCGCAACATCAAATGAACAATTTTTCGCATCATCAAATGAGAAAATTTTTATCAAATGAAAAATGTTCAAACATCGAATGAGAATTTTTTTTGGCAACATCAAATGAACAATTTTTTCGCAACATCAAATGAGAATTTTTTGTCAAATGAAAAAATAATATTGCAACGTTTTTCACGCCATAGCTGTCAGCCCTGTTATTTGTTTATTGTGTTTCTATTGCTTATATCCGACATGTAACAGTATACTGATATTCGAAGATCTTTGTAGAAAAAACGCACTGTACCTTTAGAATTTTGCGAAAAAATGCACTGTATTTTGCAAAGTTGTGTTAAATACGTCTTCTTTGTTATTTTGTACGGCGGTCTGATTGTGTTTGAGGAATATGTGATTATTTGCACCTTGCTCGGTTGGAAGAAAGTTTAGTTTTCTGCAATGAAAATATACGTTTTAAAGAATATGAGCACTAGATAGTTAGCTGTATCTAAAATATTTGAGTATCAAAATAGCATAGTTCTAAACTTAATACTGTGAAATGGTGTATATCAAACATATTTTGTATTAGGTTTAAGTTAATTGGGCTGTACCAAAACAGATGTTCAATCGTTTCTTGATTACTTTTACAACCGGTACACAGCGGATCGTCCTTGCATTTCATTTTAATGAGGTATGAATTACTCCTAAAAGTCTCTGAATTTCTCTTACTAGAAACCACTGTATTTGTGTATCGGTGGTAATTTTGAATGACAGCGAAAATATTTTTTCATTTATTATCCGAGATATGTGCTGTTAATTTGTTATTCCACAAGTGCAAATACACGTTGGTTCATGTTTTTCTGTTCAAACATTTTTTTCTGGAATTAGCTGTTTTGATTGCTGACCTTGCCTTCGATTCAATGTTAAACTTTTGATCAATGGTGACCCGTAAGTATTTCACAAAACGTCTTGATTCAATACAGTGACCATTGTATGTTACTCTTGTATTTGGCAAGGAGTTTAATTTATGTTTATAACCAAACAAGATGGTCTTGATTTTGCCAAGATGTAAGGATAATTTGTTACAGATAAGCTACTCATCGACTATTGTCTGAAGTTAAACTATTTTCAAAACCATGTCTGTTCTTACCAGAAACTAAAAATTGCAGAGTGATCAGCATACAGAAGAAGTTTGTACTTTAACTACTCCTGACATGTTTATATAAATGTACAAGAATTCGTGATTGCAAAAATGTTAATTAGAGCCATTTCCATTCTGACTTAAGAACACAGGATTCCGTGGCCCTAGCAGAAATTATAGAATCTTATATACATCTTTCCATAGGCAAACAGAGCAGATCCTGGTCGGAAGGGTCTGATCAGTGTTTACTCGGGTCTGATCAGTGTCTACTCTGTTTGCAAGGCGTCTCCATCCGGTAAAAGGGCTAGATGTGAAGTATTTCGACCACATGCATGACAATCCTATGGCGTCTCATCCGGGTCCAAACCATTCGACACTCTGTTTATGTGTTGTGTTTTTGTAACGAAATTGAAGAAACTCGATGACCGACCTCCACAATCTTTGCAAATATCAAAAGATACTTTTCTGTGCTGGACTAAAACCTTACGAAGCCTATTACAATGTATATATTATAATATTAATAAGAGACTTGCCTCATCTTGGACACCTTTTTCCTGTTCAGATTCTTGCACTATGATGTTATAACTAACAAACTGTGTTGCATTTAATAACTAAACCATCCCAACTGCACGCGACGTGCATGTCGAATGCATGCGCTTATCTTAAGTGTTATTAGTTCCCGATAGTGTAAGGCTCAAAAAGGGGGTTAATCTTTAGCCAGTTGATCAAAACTGCTTTATAACAATTTGCAGTGTGGCGCTCTATTAATTTCACTACAAAAACGCGATGTGAAAGTTAAAAATGCTGTGATTCTAGCAAATCAAATGACAAGTGACCGGGTGTCTCATCTGGGTCAAAACTATTTCAAAACTGTTTCTTATTATAAAATCATTGGTAGAAGTAATTTCAGCCAATCATAGCATAGAGAGATATGGTTCTTGTGTCTCCTATCTTTAAATGTAGAATGTGTACTGTTTAGTCCTATATGACAGTCCTTAAAGGCACCGGTAGCCGCCTCAACAACCGATTTTGTAATGTCAGAGCAGTTAGCAATCTCCAACAAGAGGTATATCCTCTACTATTGAGTTTGGTGGGGCTCCCTGTATGACTATTACTCTATTTTCTTCCACATTTAGAAACTCCAATGACTTTTCAAGTTACTAAGACAACACCAAATCCGTTCGTTGCGTCCACTTTTGTTCATTAACGGCAATATAGAAAAGGTCGTCTTATACAGCACAGCTAAACCTGGTTAACTCGATTTTAGTAAGGATAATTTGAAAACGTTTTTGGCATGTGGCTGCTAAATGCAGGGTGGGAGTGATGCAGAAAGCTCGTAACTTTTTGTATGACTTTCAACCTGCAATAACCTGCCACCTGTCTTAAAGACCAGTGGTGACACTTGTTTTGTTTTCGAGTATTCAATATTTCACTGTACATATTTCAATTATTCACTATTGCCAATTATAAATCACTTGTTTACTTGGCCAAAAGTATTCGATATGCTGCTCTTGCCAATAAGATTTGATTAATTGATTGTTGGTTGATACCTATGTATATGTTAGCTTTATTGTTTTTTATTAACTTTAAATAACTGTATCCTTGAATTTTGACTGATTTAATCATAAAATGTGCTTGGCGCTGTCAGTTTATTTCAAAGTGTATGTTTTACACTCGAGTTGGTTTTTCTCTAACGCATGTGTTTATTTTTTGTCGCACATTTCGTGTGCATATTTTCTAAGAAACCATCGGTTAGGCTTCAATGAAACCTGGTTGATTGGTTATATGTGAAACTGTGCAGATTGTCAACATTTTGTATTCGGGTTAACCCTTTCCCTCATACTACAAACGTGTTTTCACGCATTTGCAAACCGAGTAGATCCTAGAGGAGCCGTCTGATCAGGATCTGCTCTATTTGCTAATGGGATTATCTTAAAGATCTGTATCTGTAGTTTCTAAAATGGGTACAATGTTCCATGCAACCTCCATTTTTTGTTATAATGTTTTGTGTATGAATATTCAGTAGGTATTAAAATTTGAAATAAACATAGAACAGGGAAAGGGTTAAACAATTGTGACATTTAACCCTTTTTACTTTTTTTTGAATACCCATGTAAGAAAAAATGATATCGTGAATACTAATTAGATCAAGTTTTATACCATGAAATATGGCCATATCAGAAGCCTTTTGTTATTAATTCGTATGTTTATTTCCCCCAGAAAGGAGGGCATTGGTACAAAACGTACTGATCATGCATGGGCAAAACGTGTTTAACACTAAACAGTTTTAGTATAATTCAGGTTCAAAATGAAACAAAACATATATATGGGAAACCTTTACAGCAGTTCTTCAGAAAAAAGACTGATTACAAGTATGTTTCACAGTTCCGTGCGTTACCAGCATAATGTTTACTCAGTAAGCCGTATTTAGCATGTCATGTAGTAGTTCAGTACTCATTCAAAATTCAGTGGACGAACTTCAGATATATTCGAATGAAAGTATCAGAAAACAATCAATATTTATAGCATTACATGTATATATAAATATCCACTTTAACATTCATATTACATTGTTGCATACGTTTTGAAGATTGTGGTTAGACATGCGGAACAAAGTATGTCATCATTCTGGCGTTTGCGAACCGTGTTGGTCAGTAGGCCAAGAAGATGGTCATAGATATACTTGACCTGTGACACTACATTGTTTTAATAAAACTATTGGCTGTAAACAATCATTGACATGAAGCTAAACTCATGCGTGTAAATACAAATGACCAACGGGTGGGAATCCTTTGTCAGTATCAACAGTCATACGAACTTCGGAATTGGATATATATGATTCATTCACATTCATAAAAACAAGACAAACTTTTCGAAACGAATTTCAAGATTAATATGCAGGAGTCAATCCTACATCGATCACATACAAAACACGATGATCCTGTCGAAACGAAAACAAATAAACCTGTTTGATCAAACCTATTTGCTAGGGGGGGGGGGTTGAGTAGTTTTGCACTTTTGATTACTACTCATGAACAGACTCAATAAAACCGAGTCTGCAATTTTCACTTTTTGCATTTCTACTTTTGATTTCGAAGGAGCAACCATTTTCAGAATATATGTACTTCACAACAGGAGGTGTTAAGTGCGTGTGTGGTGACCGTGAAAAAGTCGACCCGTACTTCATTCTCAGTGTTGTTATATTTTCTGGTTCTTCGGGATCATTGGTTTTGATGTTATTAGTTTTGAAAAGTGAATACTGCTTAAGCCGATGTGAGTAGTGTTGCACTTTTGATTACTACTCATGAACAGACTCAATAAAACCGAGTCTGCAATGTTCTCGTTCTGCATTTTTACTTTTGATATCGAAGGATCCACCGATTTCAGAATACCTATACAGAACGTTAGTACAAACATATACTCTGGGACTAGTAGGGTCTACCGAACCCCCCCCCCCCCCGACGTTGTTTTCATGGGTACCAAAATGTTCAAAAAGGTCTACCGAATCAGAATCGCGAATGTGCTCAAGAATAAATTATTTTAGGCTATGTGTAAATCTAACCGTTTCCATGACCCCCACCCACACACTTTTCGTAATGATGACCCATACCTGCAAAATCGCCCATATCACAGACAGTTTTGTGGTTTTTATTTCCAGCTAATTATTTGAAATTTACTTACATGTATTTGAATACTCATGAATATTTATGAGAACATCAAAACTATTAAAAACTGAATAGAACTGGCGTAAACCTTTCACTTTTTTATCATACAAATATCAGAAAACAACTTCAGTTTAGAATTATAACAAAATTCTCAGAAATCAAAATATTTAATTTGAGGACAAAACAATTAACTTTAAGTAACGTTTTAACTGTTTCCATAGTAATCATTCATTTCAATCTGTTCACATGTATTTGATTAGTCGACACTTACCTGCAATAATCTTCCATATCACAGAAATGTTTTGTGCTAACTGTATAAAACTGGTACCGAATTAAAGCTAAGACATTGAGCTATATTTAGGAATAAGTTTATTTGCATACACGTGGATATTAATAAGAACAACAAAAAATATTAGAAACATATAGAAATAACGTAAACTTCTCAATTTTTATACTACCAATATCAGAAAACAACCTCAAATATAGTTTAAAATGATGACAAAATACTAAGAAAGCATCTAAATCGATAACCAAACAATGAATTGTAAGAAACATTGTAACTGTTTCAATGGTAACCGATCCTTCCACACATTTTCGAAAATTGACATCTACCTGTAATACTCCGCTAGAACTCAATTATTTTTGAAATCAATTATTGCAAACATAGAGCTGGGGCAATGCTTTAATGGTAAATATTACTTTTCTGATATAAACTAATTTGCATATGTATGAATATTAATGAGAATTTTCGAAAGACTCCAGTCTTTCTTTTATAAAGCAAAGAAAAATGCAAAATGTAGTATTAAGCTAAAGTTTAAAATGATCACTGAATATCACTATAATTGTTAGATAAATAAATTTGGGACACATTATATAGCACTGATGGTAATATATCTAGGCAACCATTCTAACCCCATTGTTCATATTACAGGTTTAAATACATGCAACATACAAATATATCGCGACCTACTTTGGCGATAATTATATATGATACAACCATATAGTTGATGTGTGAATCTTCATGTTTGATTTACTTTATGCAAATTACCTCATTTGCATCCTCATGAATATTGATTAGTACACAATATTGAAAATAACATGTTTAGCAGTGTGGCGAGCACATAGGTCTACGCTAGGTCTATCCTAGGTTTCCATTGAATCTACTCAAGGACCAGACTGGGTCTACACTATATCTGCACCTAGACATACACTAGATCTGTGCTAGGACTACACTATATCTGCACTTAGACATACACTAGATCTGTGCTAGGTCTACACTATATCTGCACCTAGACATACACTAGATCTATGCTAGGACTACGCTAGGTCTATACACTGCTTTTGGAAAGTCTAATTTCCTATTACACATATATAGTCGGACCGTATGCCATAACTGACACGAATCCATTGAAGGCGGGAAACAAGTGTACTGGCATTTACAAACAGTGTAGACCCAGATCAGAATGTTCTGGGAGGAGTCCGTCGTTCAGGTTTTGTATTGCATGTCATTCAAATTTACGTACAAATTTAAAACTTTCGTAACGATTATATTAAAATCAGTTAATTAAATATATAAATGTCAAATGAGTCGCAAAATTGAGATTGTTATGGAGCAATGTAATTGCCAAACTGAAAACGAAATATAAGAGCGTTTTTTCTTGCCCTTTCGCTGTCTAATGTTTACACTTCGAACTCTTTATGTGCTGAGCGCAAACTGACTGGCATCTGCAGGCAACATGGATCCGAATGAGATGGTGAGATCGTAAGCACGTCAGTAATTTCACAAACCCTTCCAATTCTCGGAAGTCAGTAAACTGTTCAACATACCGGAGATTGAGCGGACATTATTTTTCAAGCATGAAGAGAGGAAAAAATATGTCCCTTAATCGTGAAACAAAATATTGTCACAACCTAAAAATGCAGACAACACGAAAATGCATACTAAGTTACTACAAAGTTGCTGACGAAATAACTAGGCATTGAACGAGGAGGCGGATCAGCAAGTTTCCCACTGTGTATTTCAGCAAGATCTTAACCCTTCGCTTGCTATTCACGTCAATATACCTACCTGTAAATAGTGAAGACCCAGATGAGACAGCTCCTGTAGGAGCTGTCTCATCAGGGTCTGCACTATTTACAAGTTGATTGTGCAACCGGTGCACTCCACAGCAGTGATTGCATAGCGAAATACGTGTACACAGTGAAGATATATGTAATTATACAACAGGGCATGGGTAAAGAAGGAGAAATGTATTTTAAAATTCAGCAAGCGAAGGATTAATATCGTCTTCTGCAAAAACTGTTGTAAGTTTCAATTCTGAAATAATACGCTTATTTCATCACTAATGAGACTTAACTTAAAATCAACGTAAACAGTATCCCCGTATTTCATTCTATGTTTCTATTTTCTGGTCCTTCAGGATCATTAATTTCAATGATTTTAGTTATATGCAAATAGAATACCACTTAAGTCGGTGCTAAGACTCATGAGTAGTGTACACTTTCAGTAACTGCTAATGAACAGACTCAATACAACCGAGTCTGCATTTTTTTTTATTTTCGCATATCAGTAGTGAGACATCAAACTACTCGTCACGAGAATGAGTGAGTACGCTATCACTAGTGATACATCAAACTACTCGTCACGAAAATGTGCGAGTACGCTATCACTAGTGATACATCAAACTACTCGTCACGAGAATGTGTGAGTACGCTATCACCAGTCAGCCATCAAACTACTCGTCACGAGAATGAGTGAGTACGCTATCAGTAGTGAGACATCAAACTACTCGTCACGAGAATGAGTGAGTACGCTATCAGTAGTGAGACATCAAACCACTCGTCACGAGAATGTGTGAGTACGCTATCACCAGTCAGCCATCAAACTACTCGTCACGAGAATGAGTGAGTACGCCATCACTAGTGAGACATCAAACCACTCGTCACGAGAATGTGTGAGTACGCCATCACTAGTGAGACATCAAACCACTCGTCACGAGAATGTGTGAGTACGCCATCACTAGTGAGACATCAAACCACTCGTCACGAGAATGTGTGAGTACGCCATCACTAGTGAGACATCAAACCACTCGTCACGAGAATGTGTGAGTACGCTATCACCAGTCAGCCATCAAACCACTCGTCACGAGAATGAGTGAGTACGCCATCACTAGTGTGACATCAAACCACTCGTCACGAGAATGAGTGAGTACGCCATCACTAGTCAGCCATCAAACTACTCGTCACGAGAATGAGTGAGTACGCTAAATCAGATTAATTTGTTATAATATAAAACGAACACACTATAGAATCATATCTATATTAAATCATAAGCAAACAGAGCAGGCCCAGATCAGACGGCTCCTAGAGGGGCCGTCTAATCTGGGTATACTCGGTTTGCAAAGGAATAGAAAGGTGTATACATGGAGAAAGGGGTTAAATAAAGAGCACGCAAACGTTTAAGAGATAAAACTTTCACGGTGTGATAAAATACAGTGCACATGCATATTTAACTGCACGTGCATTGTCTGGTTTTAACTATCCTTTCTCTGCTGATCGCGAAATGATCGGCAGTTGCAGTTAGTTTGGTTCCGGCTCATGAGTTGACTCGCAATTGCAAGCATCTTGGTATATCTTCTCCCCTCTATTCACGATCTTACTCGACTTTGCAAGCACCATGGTATATCTTCTCCCTTTATTCACGACATAACTCGCAATTACAAACATCTATATTCACATACTTTATCCTTCAGCAAGAAATTGATGAGTCAGCGGTTACCGTTAACCCTTTCCCAAATATAAACGTGTTTTCACGCATTTGCAAATAGAGTAGACCCAGATCAGACGGCTCCTAGAGGAGCCGTCTGATCAGGGTCTACTCTGTTTGCTAATAGAATTTGAAATATCTGTCTTTACTTTCTAAAATGGTTACAATGTCCCACCTTCCATATTTCATTACAACTATTTTGTCCATGAATATTCAGTAGGTATTGAAATTTGGAATAACTATAGAACAGGGAAATGGTTAAACGTGTCTTTGAAGAAAAACTATTTGAAAACAAAACGTTTGCCTCGAAATAGTAACCCTCTTCCCGCTAACGGTGAGTTTGGTTACATTGGTGAACAACTGAAGTCCTGATGAGACGTCTGAGTCACTCGGTGTCAAATCAGGATCCAAGCTGTTTGACACACGGTCAGTAGGCTAGTTTCTCAGTCCTGATGAGACGTCCGAGTCACTCAGTGTCTTAGGATCCAAGCTGTTTGACACACGGTCAGTAGGCTAGTTTCTCATAAACTGATCTAATCAAATTGCACCAGGCCCAATTTTGAGCAGACATTATTTTTTCACAGCAGGGTAAGGGTTAATGTTAAAAACACGGAGCAAAGAAAGGTTGACGACAACTTTACTTCGGACGCAGAAGATTATCGGAACTTATCAGAAGCGTTATGGCAAGAAAAGTAACTCACCACTGTTGATTAGTTTGTTTCATTTTTATTACCTCCCTTCCTAATATCAACCGATGTAGATCCATGAGTTCAAAATAATATTAAAATCTGCCAAAGTACAATAAAGTTAAAGGCTACTAAGACACTAGTAGACACTAGTAAATTAACATAAGTCACAAAAAGGGAGATGATTTGAAAAGTAGTGGTTGGCATTAAAATCATCAACTTTTTTTCTTTTTCTTCTTTTGCGAAAACTATATTTCGAAGCCTTATCGAACTGATTTTGTTGTATATACACAGGCTGTTTTGGGCTAACAGAACCTGTATAATCAGATCTATGTATTCCATAAGCAAACAGAGCAGACCTTGATCAGAGGACTCCTGCAGAAACTGTTCGATTTGGGTCAAGATCTACTCTGTTTGCAAATGTGTTAAAATACATATCTATGGTATGAACAATTTAAAAACTACAAGATCTAATTAGAAGTCGCTAGAAGTGAAAAGAGAGTTTGTTGGAGATGTGGATGTTTTAACACCTGAAGCGGCCAGGAAATGACCTGCAAATTTACAAATGGTGTGTGTGTGTGGGGGGGGGGGGCAATTTCGAGGCTATCTAAATTCTCGTAAATCTTTATATTTGGTGGGAGAAAAAAATCCACCATTCAATTTCGTTAATTCATGAAAGATAGAAATGCCCCCCCCCCCCCTCCACCCCCTCGGGGTCAGAAATTCAAGAAAGGTCCCGGCAAACCTTCGACCTTCCTTGAATGTATCCTCGGGTGAGATATTTCTATCCTTCATGATTAGGCCTATACTCATTGTGAATTCTTATAGTATAACAGGTTACTTTTAGCTTTACATCTAGACTCTATTTTTAAAAAAAGATTGTAGATCTAACTAGATCTTCTTTTGATAGACCCACATTCGTTTATACGTTCTTCATATGATACGAATATTAAATTCTAAACACGCAGACCTGTATTAATCACTGTCACTGTACTTTTATTCCTACTAGGGAGCGTTTACTCGGCGTCTCATCTGGATCCAAGCTGTTTGCAAATGTGAGAATCCAATAATCATAAAAACGAGTACAAGATTATATCTGTAACATAATCAACATACATTTTTGCAGCCAATTTTTCACGAGTAGAGATCTAGTCTAATGTAGATTGTAGTAAACATTCCTTATAGATTTCTAAATTGAAATAATCAATGAAAGGTGGTATAAGGTTTGCTAAGGGCATGGTAGATCTACAAAGTAGGTACAAAATTCTCAATATTTTATTAACTTATTGTCATATCAACCGTGCTTTCAATTAGATCTAAATCTCTCTGATATTCTTACTTAAAGTTTAAACGAAGACACACGTATACAGTTCGCCTACTCACCGCTCTCACTATATGGGATTCAAAATGCGAGAGTGGATAGTCTGCACCAAATGTGCCCTGGACTGATATTTTTCTTGGTTGGGGTCAAAGGTCAATATCAAACTGACCCAAATTTGATACGGTAAAGTCTCGCTAATAATTATTGCGTTTTGTGTATTTAACAAAACGCTTCTATATAGAGGCTCTTACATGGGTGTTAAAGTGAGTGCCATATTCATTGTAGTAAACGAGTTTCATAAAAACAATTTGTAATGAACACGACTGCAAGATTCTTTTTATCACATATAACCCTTAAAAGTGCCATAGGAAGTGAAACAGGCTTTAGCTGGTGCCATTGTTTACAGCATCGATGCAAATGCAGCGCTACGACTGGTTAACGATTAAATGATGTCAATGATGTCATGCATTGGTTCCGGGTGTTTCCTTTTAGATTCATCATCGGCCAGATTCAAACTGCTCATTTGAATTTAAAAAATGCATTAATGCATTTCCGCGGTTTACGACACTCTGTTTCGGCACTCCAACACCGAAGATTATGTGATAAATGAGCTTTATGCATAACTTTTGTCCCTCATGAAGCTATCAAATGTTTAAACCAGTTCCCTCATATAAACGCCTTTTCACGCATTTTCAAACAGAGTAGACCCAGATCAGACAGCTCCTACAGGAGTCTGCTCAGTTTGCATCTGAAATAATACAGATTTGACTTTACAGTGACCACCAAGGTGAACAATTCCCTTCCCATGTTCCAGTTCATTGATTATGTATATGAATATTAATGAGGTGATAAAACATTGAATAAATGCTAAACAGAGAAAGGGTTAAAAATCGAGAATACGAGTAGATCTACGTACTTCTTTTAGTGGTCGTATTAGCCAGACGTGACAGTACATGACAATTCTCAATCCTGAGACGAATCGGTATTCATAGTCGATGTGTTTTTTATTTATTTTTTAGATAATTACGGTCCGAAGGTTATGTAGTAGAATATATGCTCTGACAACAAACGAAGGATTGGAGAACTGTCTGACGGAAAAACAATAATACAATGTTGAACTATTTAATCCAATTGTCCCCTACAGAGCCTGATTTACACATCTAAAAGGGGGACAACTCTAACAACAAATACGAAATTCTGAAACAGTCTGTTCACTATGGTTGTCCAGAGATAGTATACAGGGAAATCCGGGCGCTATCCCTTACTCTTATCACTGGGGGCCAACTACGTATTATTATCAAAATGTTTTGCTACGACAATTTATATGAGTATTATAATAGATTTGTTTTCCTACGAAGGCAACTTTGTTTTCGTAGGAAAACATTTCCCAATTGATACACTGGCATCGTAGGAAAACAAATATATTATAATACCAATATAAATTGTCGTAGCAAAACATTTGATAATAATACGTAGTTGGTCCCCAGTGCTTATTATCGATAGAGTTTATCTGGCTCTTTTAGATGCCAAGTGTAAAGCTCTGAACATTCAGAACTCGGTTTATAAAGTATCATCCGAAGGACTTGGTTTGGCGAGGGATCGTACCCAGGTCCCTGGTATTGTAGCTGTAACATTATAAGCGGTAATTGAATCTCTTTGATATTTAGCATTTATGACAATCGATCATTCACTATTCGACCTAACATTTAATTTTTAGATAAAAACTTTCAATTTGTTCATACAGGTGACAGTTTCAGACTGAATTTTTGATGAATATTCACTCAGACTCACAGGGGTCTGGACCGCTTCATGGGGTCTATATATACTATATAATAACAAGGGTTCCAACTAGCGGAACGGATAACCGTGTACCACGAGTACAAATATGACTGTAACTCTTACAATTTAAATGATAATTTCGTAATTCTTTCAGCTATTGAAAGCCAATATATTTTACTATCAAATAAATATAATATTATAACGGTTACTTATGAACAAGTATCAATCCAACAATGATTTCTCAAAATTTCACGTGTTTTTGGGTCATTGACAAACGCTCGTTCACCCTGGTTTCACTATATCACAGCAATAGCCTAACCTGGCAATTTGCAGTTTAAAAAATGGCGTGGTTCAATAAAACGAATCAATTCTATCACCCACCTCCATTTTTTTAGTCCCCAGCATCAAAAGAATGATGTAAAACTAGCGAGTTTTGTCAATTAGTTTCAAATCGTCGAAGAAGGGGCCATTGTACGTGACGTCACGGATTTCCCAACTTTTCCTTCGCTCATTCAATCAAATGGCTCCATTCAAATTTGTTGCAAAATGGCACCATCCGAAATAGAAACATAACGACAGACGGAAAGGCTGCTGTTGCTAGTTGCTTACTTATTTAGAGGACAAAACAATTGGAGATATTTGGTGATATAAATGGGTTGTTTTATTGAACCATGCCATCTTTTGAAGTGAAAATCACCAGGTTATGGCTGTGATATAGTGAGACCGAGGTGAACGAACGATTGTCAATGACCCAGAAAACCCTTGAAATTTTGAGAAAATCATTGTTGGATTGATAATTGTGCATAAGTTACCGTCAGAAGATTGTATTTATTTGATAGTAAAATATATTGGCTTTCAATAGCCGAAAGAATTACAAAATTATCATTGAAATTGCAAGAGTTACATTCATATTTGTACTTGTGGTACACGGATGTCCGTTCTGCTAGTTGGAATATATATTATATAGTACATATAGACCCCCATGAAGCGGTCCAGACCCCTGTGCTCAGACTCAGAAAAGTTGGAACTAGTATGATATACATAACAAAATCATTTCAATAGTACTGCCACATGTGTTTGTACATATAGGAGTATTAATAACCATGTACTGTAGGATGAAATACGCATTGCTTTCAATGTCTTTGTTTGTAACGCTGTTTTTCGCATGCATTTATACAACGAAGATCTTTGTTTTGAAAAATGGTACATGTATATAATTTTACTGTCTAGGAAGGAAATGTACACTGTGATGTTTACCATGAGTCAAATGTTTTCTTTCCTACATGGCTCATCCTAAGTTGGGAATTGCTTCTCATGCCTATGTATATGTTAGGCTACTTAAATATGGCTTTGCAAACAGAGAAGATCCAGATCAGACGGCCCCTGTAAGAGCCGTCTGATCAGGAGCTGGTGCTGTTTGCTTATGAAATAACATAGATCTGCTTGTACCGTTTCTTCCACGTCAAAAACATCTTGTGTTCATAGCCCTATGCCATTATAATAAAGTCAGCTTAAATAATTAATATTCATGAATAGTTCTTACATGAATATTCAGGTAAATGGTTAGTTCACGCGTGATGGGGTTGAAGTGGGAAGTGATCTAAATATATTGTTACGGAGGTTCGCGTTTTTTCTTAGCCAAGTAGAGCAATAAATTTAGAGGTTCAGGAGATAGCCTAATTAAATTTATGACTATGTGATGCGGTGAGTGCATTATATAGATCTAGATCTAAATCTAGATATGCCTGTGCATGGTTATTTCTTAGTCTATGAGAAATCTAGATCAACTTTCAAAAGATAATCAGATTAACACTTTTAATGCGCTGACTATTCAAACTGGAATGACTCATTAATTAGTGTTTAATAATAGCTCTAGATCCCTCTCAGAATGATACAAAATTTGCTAGAGGATTTTGAATGACAAACAATGCAGGCCTTGACATAAGGACTCCTCTAAGAGTCCTTTGATCTGGTTCTTCACTGTTTGTAAATACCAGTACACTCGTTTCCAGCATTCAAAGGGAGTAAAACAAAAAATAGCAGACGACGTTATATATTCCGTCTCGATAGCATAGAAGGTAAAACCAGTAACCGGTTAAAACTGGATACCAGTATACATGTGTCTGTGTAGACACAACACACGTGTAGACCTAATAGAATGTGTAAGCCTACGTTACTAAAACAGCGTTCGCTATATACATGTATGTGTATATATCAATAGGCCTAACACTTTTTGTGTTCGCAAGTTGAAGGTGTTATGTACTGGTCCATATGGCACTTGTAAGGGTCATACATAGTATTTATCGTGTTTTTGTCAGTGTTTACTGATCATGAGAAACAGTGCATCTGTGGCAGATACGTCAAAGATAAGGAATCAAGATCTATTACTTATACTCCAGTGTTCAGTGGTACGTAATTCTACTCCACCCACAAGCGGATAAGGGTACGATTCTACGCGAGAAATATAGAGGTAAGTCAGTTAGATCGTTTTCTTGTTTGTAAAATCTAGTCTCGTACAAAAATCAATAAGCATTATTTATATATGTTCAAGAGTTGTTATAGAGAGTTTGTATTGTCAACCCTTTCCCTCATACAAACGTCTTTAAACACCTTTGCAAACAGAGTAGACCCACATATGTAGGAGCCGTCTGATCAGAGTATGTTCTGTTTACTAATGAAAGTATATAGATTTGATTCTACAGTTTCTCCCATTTGAAATATTAACCCCTTCCGTCCTAGTCCAAATAATTTGACCTCACGCAAGCTTATTTTTCATATTGATCTTTCTCTGCTGGCGTGAAGTCAAACTTCGTATTTCGCAGGAATGATAAAAATTAAAAAAATAATAAAAAATAGAAAAAAACCGATGTAAAAGAATAAAAATGTAATGAAGAACGATAATTATGTGATATTTCGAAATACAGAAGTTTTATATTGTAGAACTACTTCCGTCCCACAATGATGGGTCTATGATATCACATGCAAACAGTTTGGATCCAGATGAGACGCCGAGTAACTCGGCGTCTCATCAGCATCCAAACTGTTTGTTACTGTTACTATGTTTTTGAAACAAAAATGAAGAAAATAAAAAAAATGAAAATTTATAGCAGACGACAAAGTTAGCAGACGACAGAGTTTGGCAGCGAAAGGGTTAAGGTAATTAATCTCCACATAGCCATTGAATTATTTCCGTCATATAAACGCATTTAAAAACATCAAGTAGACACAGATCAGACGGCTCATAAGGATCTGCTCAGTTTGATTCATTTTGACATGATATAGATCTGATTCTACTGTGTTTGTCAAAGCAAACGGTTTCCTTGTAAGGTTTAGGCCTACTTTAAAAAACATCATCTAATAAATACTCATGGTTTCATAATTTCTCACATGAATATTCGCACAGGGAAATGGTAAGTCATTCATAATGTAATGGGTTACTTGAATTATATCATGCTCTTAGTTCATTTCACGTACTATTAGTTAATAGTCTCATTAATTTATTAGATGCAGCATGTGTGTTTACATTTACAGTGTACATCCAGATCATCCTCTCTGTTTCCTCCATAGGCTATTTTTAGAACAAATCTACCAAAAAGGAGCATTTACTAGAGAAAGGGAACATTTTAGAATTTTGTAGTTGAAACCAATGTGATAAATAGAGCATTTGCTCCTATAAGAGCAAATGCTCTATTTATCACAATGGTTTCAACAGGTGATTTTATAGAGGCGTAGAAAGGTGTATTTATGGAGGAAAGGGTTAAGAAACGATATGTGATAAGTATCTAGCTATGTACACTGCATGTCAGTTTGATCATTACTTATGTACATGTACAGACAAGGAGTATCAACTATTACTTCTGTAATGGTCGCTCAACATATTAAAGATATTATTAGGTCTGTTCGACTAACTTTAACTTCTGGCAATTTCGCTTCTGATTCGATGAAACGTTTGAGACAGTTTGGGTCTGATCAGAGGTCGAGTAACTCGGCATCTCATCTGGGTCCAATCTGTCTGTAAGGGAACGTCTAGTAACACGGCATCTCATCTGGGTCCAATCTGTCTGTAAGGGAACGTCTAGTAACACGGCATATCATCTGGATCCAATCTGTCTGTAAGGGAACGTCTAGTAACACGACATCTCATCTGGGTCCAATCTGTCTGTAAGGGAACGTCTAGTAACACGGCATCTCATCTGGGTCCAATCTGTCTGTAAGGGAACGTCTAGTAACACGGCATCTCATCTGGATTCAATCTGTCTGTAAAGGAAAGTTTAGTCACAGCGCATCTCATCTGGGTCCAATCTGTCTGTAAAGACAAGTCTAGTAACTCGGCATCTCATCTGGTTACAATCTGTCTGTAAAGGCAAGTCTACAAAATCAATATGACGTTTTCTCGCGGTGTTGTAATATAATGGATTAACCGTTAAATGCAGTAACAGGGTGTACTGGCATTAACAAACTGTATAGACCTAGATCAATCAGCACTGCTTAAGCCTTGTCTTTTCAAATCCTCTTTTCCTCATGAACATATTGTAAGAAATAATGACCATGAATGATAGAATATTAATCAATAAATGCTTTGGTGCACTTATGAACAAGGGAATAATTATGTTACTATGACAGAATCTGTAGGTTAAGATCTATATCATGTTATAAGCAAACAGTGCAAACCCTGTAGAAGCCGTCTGGTCTGGGTCTACTCTGTTTGCAAATTCTTCAAGATGTGTTTATATGCGGTAATAAACACTGATGAACCATTCCACGTTCAGTATTCACCAGTTCCATTGCGTTAACGTCAACGTGCTCGTAATACTTGTTTCGAACTAAATAAATGTTTGCGACTTTTCTAGCAAAATATCTTTTCTTTCCATCTTATATTAAGTAACACCAGTGTCAAGGTCATGGTTATCTTTTGTACTTAACCTTAACACTGTATTCCATGAATATTCATGTAAGAAATAATTACATCATGAATATTAATTTGATTAATTGTTATAATTGCACATGGTCACGGGATGTTTTGGCCATGACGTAAACTGTAGAATCATATCTGTATCACATCATAAGAAAACATAACAGATCCAGATCAGACGGCTCCAATAGGAACCGTCTGATCTGGATCCGTTCTGTTTGTAAAGGCGTAGAAATGCGTACTTATGGAATAAAGGGTAAACATACCGAACAAACGTTGTTTGTCAAAAAAAAAGTTGTCTAATTAAGTTTTCAGATTTAAGCATTCCCATGCTGAAAAAAAACAAAGTCTATTAAAACCATGGCCTCTTAAATTTTTACTTAATCATTCCACTGTTGAAAAACCTAAGTCTGTTAAATCCCTGACCTCGTAAATTTTTACTTTCACCCGATTCATTTAAGCTTTTAAGAAACTTTTGACCTGAGTTAGTATCAAATTTCTTGGATCCTGATGAGACGGATTCAAAATGTTTGCAAGTATTACTGAATATTCGCCCACGACGCAATATAGGTTAAGACATCACTTTGGAACCAGACCAAGCATCGCATCATAGACGAGGTGTCTGATTAGAAACCACGCTATGTGCCTAATTGGACGTAGCTTTTGGAATCTACATATATCCTCTGCTAAAGTATGGTAGTAAATCATCAAACATTCTCATGCTGAGACTAGACCTTTGTCTTCACTGTTTCTAGATCCTAGAAGACACATATTCAGAACATCGTGGCATGGCTTATAGGGTGAATAGCTACGCTTGAAGTAGATTTTCTATAGTTACTTTAGACAATGGGTTCCAGCTACAAGACAGTAAGACACAGCCTCTAAGTGTCATGCAGTAGGATATCTCGAATATACTGACCGGTTAATCCTTCACTTGAAAGATACAGACACCTTTGAGCAGGGTCTACCGACTCTGCTCTGTTTTCTGATGAAATAATATAGATATGATTCTACAGTTTCTACAGGTGGGAATACATACTTATGAGTGAAATGCCTGAGTTCTGTATATGTCAGACGTTCAACGTGAGGAACAAGCATCCGTAGAGGACCGCCGTGTTATACTGCAGTAGTATATTTAGATTGTCCGATCTATTCGCGTGGGAATTTTGCCCGTGCTTCGTCATCCTTGTCATAACATTGGACTTACCAATTACATGTACAACATACGGGTAACCTTAAATATAGACTGGGATACAGTAAGCCTTTACTCCACACGCCTATTAACTTATTTACAAACAGAGTAAACCCAGATCAGACAATGTGCATTACCCTTTACTCAACAGACACGCGTGTAATGACAGCGTGTACCCGGATCAGGCGGCACCTTAGGAACCGTCTGATCAGGGTCTATTCTACATTTGTATTTGCTTCTGAACTAATACAGATCTGATATATACAGCTGTTGCCAAAAATCCCTCGATCATTTTCCCTCTATAAAAAAACTAATTGATGTTCATTATGTCATTAATTATTCATGAGGTAAAATTGTTTAATGTGGACTGAGATACAGTAAAAACCTCTCTATAACGGCCACTAAATTACATCAAATAATTTGTGTTTAAAGGCAGGTGGCTGCTTAAAGCAAGGTGAAAGTTAAACAGAACGCTCCTATAGGAGCGTTCTGTTTTACTTTCACCTTGCTTTAAGCTGCCACATGCCCTAAATACCAACTAATTAACACAATTTAGTGGCCGTTATAGAGAGGTTTACTGTACATCATATGGATTACTGGTATACTCGGAGAGTTTTCCAACAATGTAGACTTAGATCCTCAACCATATAGATGGGGAATGTGGAGGGTATAGTGAAATATGTATGCCAATGAATATCGCGATAGACAATTTTGGAACTGTCATTTTTGTTTCAAGCATATGACAGCTTTAATCATGTTTTATCAACTGACAATATTAACCTTTTCCGAGTGGTCTAGCCCGTCATGGTTTATTGGCAGAGTCCATACAGTAGGAAAAAGTAACCTTTGCAAGAGGATTATGAATGACAAACAGAGCAGACCCTGATGAGGCTCCTCTAGGAGTCATCCGATGTTGGTCTACACTGTTTGCAAAACAATGGCAGCCATTCGCGTCCTCCTTTCGCATGGTTAACTTTAAATCGGAGTGTCAAACGTAATGTATTGTCTATTAAAGACAGTTAACCCTTATACTGCTAGACGCAATCTCATTGGTATATGCAGACCATTTTTGACACAGACTCTGCTTCTAACCAGGATGAATACTCTCTGTTTTACACTCGATCAGTAATTTCTCAAATGTTTGGAGGAGTCGGGAGTAAGTTAAGATTGGAGCAGTTCATAGTTTGGCCCTGTTTGGGTTGACAGCTGTATTAAACTCAGAGTAAGGGTTAAATTGCGACCAATTTAGATGTTGACATTACATAGCAAACGCACTGTGCGAGGAGTTAAATCACTCAGGTTGTTCGCGTGACATGACTCTCATTTGAAAACAGCTTAGATCAAGATGAGACACCGAGTAGCTCAGCGACTCATCAGGACCCAAGCTGTTTGACACCTTGTCAATGGTTGAATCGGAAGTAGTCAAAATTTCACCAGATCTAGATTTGAGCAGACATTATTTTTGACACAGCGGAGAGAGGGTTAAAACTGAGAAATAGATTCACACTGTATTTGTCATCATTCAGTCATTCGCGGCAGTTTTTACTCGCCTTTATAACCTAGTTTAGCCCTTCGCTTGCTGTTCAAGTCAATATACCTACCTGTAAATAGTGAAGACCCAGATGAGACAGCTCCTGCAGGAGCTGTCTCATCAGGTCTGCACTATTTACAAATTGATTGTGCAACCAGTGCACTCCACAGCAGTGATTACACGGATAAATAAGTGTAGACAGTGAAGATATAATTATTATGTTATTATACCACAGGGCATGGGTAAAGAAGAAGAAATGCTTTTTAAAATTCAGCAAGAGAAGGGTTAGTATGGTCGAATGAGTCATTTACCTATACTAACGGTTTGGATCCAGATGATATGTCGAATAACTCGGTGTCTCATTAGTATCTCACACCGTTTCACAATCTGACTTAATCAGCATTTTGAACTGGAAAAGATCCAAATTTGAGCAGACATTAGGAGTTAAAAGCAGGTTATACTGTATAGTGGGTTTTTTGATGAGCTAAACTCTTTTTATACGCCCGTTTGAAAAAGAGGGACGTTTTTCCGTCTGTCTGTCTGTAACATCTCTAACTCAAGTTCTGCTTGGTGAATCCTTCTCAAATTTAACCACACTATTTATCTGGACATGCTACAGTCGGATGTCCAGTCCCGGTACGTATGTCCAATGTCAATGTCACATTATTGGACTTAGAATGTGCGTTTAGCATTTGCGTTTAGCAAATATGTTAAATGTCTGTCTGTCTGTCTGTAACATCTCTGACTCAAGTTCTGCTTGGTGGATCCTTCTCGAATTTCACCACAATGTTTATCTTGACATGCTACAGTAGCATGGATGTGTCCTGTCACGTATATCCAAGGTCAAGGTCGCACAATTGGACTTAGAGTTTTCGTTTAGCATTTGCGTTAAGCAAATATGTTGACCTCAATTTATGTTGTAAGTCCACTTATTGAAATATCCCTTTGAGATAAAGGTTTGAAACTTGGAACACTTGTTCATCCATCACAAGCTTTATCTGTATACAAGAGTAAATAACTCTGTCAAGCATTTTGACAGAATTATGGCCCTTTTTAGAAATTTCGGTTAAGGTTTTTGTTAAAGTCCATTTATTTACATAACCCTTCGAGATAAAGCATTGACGCTTGAAGCACTTGTCTACCATTACAAGCTCCATCTGTTTAAAAAAAACGAGACGTAACATATTATGGAATGGCGCTGTATGCCTGTCTGTCTTTAACATCTTTAACTCAAATTCTGCTTGATGAACCCTTCTCAAATTACACCACAGTGTTTATCTGGACATGTTACAGTAGCGTGGGTGTGTCCCAGCATGTACATCAAAGGTCAAGGTCGCACAATTGGGCTTAGAATTTGCATTTAGCATTTGCGTTTAGCAAATATGTTGACCTCAGTTTATATTGAACAAAGCCTCGACGGGCGTTTAACATATTGTGCCCACTGCCGTCTGATCTGGGTCTACAGGAGAACCTGTCCTAAGCAGCTGTTTTTTATTGAACATAGGAGTCTTAAAACGCAGGTGGTTGGCTAATACAGGGCAAACGTAATGCAGAAAGCTCATACAGGAGCGTTCTGCGTTCCTTTTGACTTGCAATTAGTGCCCCTGCCTTACAGACCCATTGTAGACCTCTTTTTGATGGCCGCTAAAGACAAGTTCTACTGTAATACGTATTTACCAGAAGCTGTCTGAGCTGGATCTATTATGTTTGTTTACCCATTCCCTAGTGACTCATTTTGGAGCCTCTGTAAAACTCACATTTTGAAACCATTGTGATAAATAGAGCATTTGCTCCATGGGAGCAAATGCTTTTTTATTTATTTCAATGCTTTCAAAACTACATAAATCTAAAATTCTCCTTTTCTATAGTTTATGCTCCTTTTCGGTAGATTTCTTCAAATAGATTGGGTCTAAAAATAGTCTAGGAGGAAATGAGTTAATGTGCCATAAGGTGTCTCTATAGAGTGGATGGTAAACTCTTTGTTTCGGTTCACGAGTTGTTAATTCACACTCTCAACCCCTTGAATGCTGTATTTCAAAGCGGAATAGTCCATCAGCGTAACACTATAGAGTCTACAGTAAAACCTCTCTATATATAACGGCCACAAAATTGTGTTTATTAGTTGGTATTTAGGGCAGGTGGCTGCTTAGAGCAGGGTGAAAGTAAAAGAAGAACGTTCCTATAGGAGCATTCTATTTTACCTTCACATTGCTTTAAGCAGCCGCCTGCCTTTAACACAAAATACATGATGTAATTTAGTGGCCGTTATAGAGAGGTTTTACTGTAGTCAGTATGAAAAGTTTGAATTTGTCAGATGATTCTAAATGGCTAACAGTTCAGATCTTGATTAGACCCCTCCTCCTGTAGGATACATGTACCTCTGGGTCTACACTGTTTACAAATGCCAGTATACACTTGTTTCATTGTTCATAGAGCAACCACTGTGTGGTGAGTAACTGAGTGTCTGATTTCGTTTGTGTAACCGTAGGCCCTTTGACATAGCTAGATATCGGTGTCAAGCTGACTGTGATATGTTCAGACATGTGGAAAATATTACTGGACCCTGTTGAACTGAAAGAAAATAAATATAAACGTTGAAGTATCTAAATATACAACTAAACTTACTGCTCTCTATCTCACGTGCATCGCGACATAGAAGTGCCTGAACTGTAAGTCGGTTTTAGTTCATTATTAATATAAAGTATAATGTATAATAAATAATATTGCATATGATATACATGTAGATTCTAAAAGTATTGCATTCAATTCATATGCGGCTATTTCGAGATTTTATATTACCTTTCTTCAATGTGTATTAAATGAACACAATATCAGGTAGGCACAAGGTATACCCAGTTTTACAATACTGTATTTTCAAATGACGTTACACTGCCCCAAACTTTTAACTTTAATTGATTCTTATTTTGTTCATGTTGCGTTACGGTGCCCACTTTCTTAACGCAGTTTGATTTTTTTTCAAACTACGTTCTTTATCATTTGCTCTGCAAGCAGCCCTACGTTCGGTTAACAGTTGAAGTTTTATGCAACAGACAGCAGTACATATTTTTTCAGACCAAAATGTTGCGATTACTGTATTTTGTGTTAACCCTTTACACCATATATATGTTTTTCTACGCCTTTGCAAACAACGTAGGGTCTGGTCTGTTTGCTTATGATATAATATAGATATGATTCTACAGTTCAGTTTCTGCCATGGCTAAAAACGCTCGTGCCCATGAGCTATTATAGCAAATTGATTAATATTCATGACGTCATTATATCTTTCATAAATATTCATGGATGAAATGGTTAAATTTGTGCATAAAACTATACAGGTTACTGCTAACTGACTACATGGCTGGTAGCTCATGTATTGTTAACTGACTACATGGCTGTTACATGTAGCTCATGTATTGTTACTGCTAACTGACTACATGGCTGGTAGTTCATGTATTGTTACTGCTAACTGACTACATGGCTGGTAGCTCATGTATTGTTACTGCTAACTGACTACATGGCTGGTAGCTCATGTATTGTTACTGCTAACTGACTAAATTGCTGGTAGTTCATGTATTGTTACTGCTAACTGACTACATGGCTGTTAGCTCATGTATTGTTACTGCTAACTGACTACATGGCTGGTAGCTCATGTATTGTTACTGCTAACTGACTACATGGCTGGTAGCTCATGTATTGTTACTGCTAACTGACTACATGGCTGGTAGTTCATGTATTGTTACTACTAACTGACTACATGACTGTTAGTTCATGTATTGTTACTGCTAACTGACTACATGGCTGGTAGCTCATGTATTGTTAACTGACTACATGGCTGTTACATGTAGCTCATGTATTGTTACTGCTAACTGACTACATGGCTGGTAGCTCATGTATTGTTACTGCTAACTGACTACATGGCTGGTAGTTCATGTATTGTTACTGCTAACTGACTACATGGCTGGTAGCTCATGTATTGTTACTGCTAACTGACTACATGGCTGGTAGCTCATGTATTGTTACTGCTAACTGACTACATGGCTGGTAGCTCATGTATTGTTACTGCTAACTGACTACATGGCTGGTAGTTCATGTATTGTTACTACTAACTGACTACATGACTGTTAGTTCATGTATTGTTACTGCTAACTGACTACATGGCTGGTAGCTCATGTATTGTTAACTGACTACATGGCTGTTACATGTAGCTCATGTATTGTTACTGCTAACTGACTACATGGCTGGTAACTCATGTATTGTTACTGCTAACTGACTACATGGCTGGTAGCTCATGTATTGTTACTGCTAACTGACTACATGGCTGGTAGCCCATGTATTGTTACTGCTAACTGACTACATGGCTGGTAGCTCATGCATTGTTACTGCTAACTGACTACATGGCTGTTAGCTCATGTATTGTTACTGCTAACTGACTACATGGCTGGTAGCTCATGTATTGTTACTGCTTACTGACTACATGGCTGTCCGCTCATGTATTGTTACTGCTTACTGACTACATGGCTGGTAGCTCGTGTATTGTTACTGCTAACTGACTACATGATTGGTAGCTCGTGTATTGTTACTGCTAACTGACTACATGGCTGTTAGCTCGTGTATTGTTACTGCTAACTGACTACATGACTGATACCTCATGTATTGTTACTGCTAACTGACTACATAGCTGTTAGCTCATGTATTGTTACTGCTAACTGACTACATGGTTGGTAGCTCATGTATTGTTACTGCTAACTGACTACATGGCTGGTAGCTCATGTATTGTTACTGCTGACTGACTACATGGCTGTTAGCTCATGTATTGTTACTGCTAACTGACTACATGGCTGGTAGCTCATGTATTGATTAGTGAAATGTCTGAATACGTCTGAAAACAGTGGCCAGAAAGTATGTTTATACAGTCCATAAGGCCTATTGCATTGAATGTGAGCGATATGGGGTCATGATGACATCATGGAATTCAACTAGGCATATTGTATTTATATTTTTCCAGCTAATCGAGAGCTGACTCGCATTTGCAAACAGTTTGGATCCAGATGAGACGCCGAGTAATACGATATCTCAAACTTTTGACACTTGTTCAATAGTTTTTCAAAAACTTGATCGATTTAGAAGTAATCTAAAGTGCACCAGATCCATATATGGGCATACATTTTTTTTCAAAGCGGGGTAAATGTTTATTACAAGTTGTAAATGAGAAAAAAGCAATTACTTTGAGGAAGTCAGCATAAGTGTCTATACATGACATCATTTACCTCTTAACCTTTTCCCTCACATTGACGACTTTTGACGACTCTGTAAAAGCCACTTTGTGAAACCATTGTGATAAATAGAGCATTTGCTCCTATAGGAGCAAATGCTCTATTTATCACAATGGTTTCAAACTACAACATTCTAAAATTTTGCTTTCCTCTAGTCAATGCTCCTTTTCGGTAGATTTATTCAAAGAGGTTACAAGTATCTAAAATAGCCTATGGGGGAATGGGTTAAATATTTACAGAATAATTCAGTAACTGAAATCTTATAATGGCTAACGAACTAGGGACTATGTTTGCCCATTTCAGAAAGTGCAGAATCATATTTTTATTACTTACATGGAAACAAAGCAAACCCTGATCATAAAATTCCTATAGGAGCCGTCTGGTCTGGGTCTACTCTGTTTGCAAAAGCGTTAAAGGCGTATGCATGCAGTAAAGGAATACCATGTACATTTCGCTGTGTCAGTCTCACCCACTTGACACTGGGCCTGTACCTCATTAGAAGTACAGTAGAACATGTCCCAAGCTGCCAATCATTTATTCAACATAGGATTCTAAAAAACCAGGTGGTTGCTTAATGCAGGGCAAAAGTAATGCAGAAAGCTCCTATAGGAGCTTTCTGCATTACTTTTGATCTGCATTAAGCTACCGCCTGCCTTCCTGTTCATAAGTAGACCTCTTTTTGACCACTTCAGACAGACTCTACTGTGTAAGTACAGTGCGTTCAACTCGAGCTGTTATGAAAACTAGTTACACTAATGATGCTTTACAACTAATGATCTGCTGCACATTTTGCTTACTTCTGACCAAGTGGCATGAGGTAAAGGGTTAATATCGGGATCAACACACATGAATCACATGGCGTCACTACTTCATAGATATTTATATCAAAGTCCACCATTCTCTATCAACGTATAGAAACAGTGCTGGTTCTCTTAGGTAGGTAGGTCACCTGGGCTAAAATAGATTTTAATTAACATTATTGAAAGTGATATTCTTTATAATAAACGCATATTTTTAATAAAATCATAAAACCTGGTGTTGATAATGTTCAGTTATGTTTACGAATATTGTTAATTTGAGCGTAAATCGAAAATGCCCATTTATACAAAATAAGCTGAAATAAACTTCATTCATAGAAATGAAGATAAAAAGGTTCTCTGTCAAAATAAAAGTATTTCCAGCCGGCTACATAAGTTAGTAGGTCACAGTAGCTAATAATATTTAGGTTTAATGAACCATTTGTTTAAACGATATCTCCTCCTAAAGGATTGATTGATTAATTTTATTTATTTATTTATCTATTTTATTTTTATTTATTTCATTTATTTGTTTATTAATATTTCGAATAAAATTATCACCGAAATCCGTGGTTGAACAGATCATCCACTAAATGCAAATGAGGTACTGTAACGTGGTCGCCACGTGATGTCTGCCTCCTAGAAAGTAAACATAAATGGCGACTAACAAGCTGGGTATGGCACGGAGTCACATTCAAGGCTGATACTTGAGGAGAATAAACAAGAACATAAGTCGAGACACATCGTCCGCGAAAATCAAGAAACGTGCGGAATATGGAACCAGTTGCTTGCATTTTTTCAGTTCTAGTTTGTCTTTTGTTATTGCACTCAAAAAGCGGTAAATCCAAACATCTAGAACAAAATTTCTATATAAATAACAATCGATGACCACTGAACTCACTGGCATATCATATGCGCTTTAAATTGGGATGTTTCTGCTTTTTCCGTGATCTCGTTTTTAAACAAACACGACGTAAAATGATGCTATTTTGTATAAAAAAGCTCATGTGTAGGCAATTGTCAAGTAACTGGGCGCAGAAATTAATTCACTTAAAAATACAACTGGACTGTGTATGTACTTGATGTGTACTTAATGCCTACTAATGAATATTAGAAAAGTGTTCAAGAGAGTAAGCAAGATCTTATCCATAACAACGGAAATGAGAAAATTTCACTGAAAGGCGTGCACCTAACTTATACACTCTTTCTCTGTTATTTTGTTTTTGTTGGTTTCAAAAGTCATATTTAGCTGTTGGAATGCTAATGGCGAATTCATAGTTATATTCGCAAACAGATTGGTGTCAGATAATTCTTATGAGTGACTCAGTGTCTCATCAAGATTCAATCGCCACATTGAGTGTGTATTTTTTTTAAAGAAGAAAAGGCAAAGTTGAAATTTGATTTACATACACAACAATTTCTATCGGCGAAACTTTGCTAAGTGGGCTAGAGGTGAACCGCGTGAATGTGAGAAATGTATGAACTGATCTTTGCAAACAATGAAGACGAGGTTATAGGGCCCCTAGAGACACCCTCTGATCAGCGTATGCACCGTTTTTCATTCAAAATTCTCTAACGACTTTAAATATTTCATACTGACTGGACTAACTTTGATTTAGGGGTCCAGGTAAGATGCGTAAATTAAAACGTTTCAAAACTAACTCCTTTATTTCTCCATCAAACTCTTTGTTGTGACCACTCTTTAGAATCGTCTCCTCTCGAGTTTAGCGGAGGAATGAGGATTTTAGAATATCAGTACGCACATTAATTTTTTATATGTCGCTTTGATAAATGGTCATTCCATTTTGTAAACCCGGCTCTAAAATCGTTAGATGAAGTGAACGATAAAACTTGTTTTACTTTAGTCTTTGTTAATACTCAGGTAAACCTCTCTATTTGGATCATTCAGTAGTGGTTTAACCCTTGGTTTTTAGCTCGACTATTCGAACAATAGTGGGGCTTTCCGCGTCACACATTGGTTAAGGTTCATGTTAAAGTCCACCTTTCGCATTTAACCTTTGGAATAAATCTTTGAAACTTGGACCACTGTTCAAAATCACAAGACAAGAGTAAATAACTCTATCAGGCATTTTGACAGAATTATGGCCCTTTTTAACTTGGACTTTTTGGTTAAGGTTTTTGTTAAATCAACTTATTTACATAACCCTTTGAGATAAAGCTTTGAAGCGTGGAGCACTTGTTCGCCATCATAAGCTTCCTCTGTTAGCTAGAGTACATAACTGTGTCAAGCATTATGACGGAATTATGGCCCTTTTTAAATTAGAAGCATTTTACACTAACATCACTGAGTATAGTCGAGTACGCTGTTCTATGACAGCTCTTGTTGATACAGGTTGTAGCTTAATGCAGGACGAAAGTAAAGCAGAACGGGCATATGTCAGCGTGTTGCATTACTTTCGCTCTGCATTAAGCAGCCACTTGATTTTAGAGGCCCCAGCATTTATTCATCAAGTGATTTTAGAGGCCCCAGCATTTATTCATCAAGTGATTTTAGAGGCCCCAAGTGATTTTAGAGGCCCCAGCATTTATTCATCAAGTGATTTCTGTAATTTCGTCCAAGTATAAACTATTCCTGTCCTACTTTCGCGGAGTTCTTGTTACAGTGAGCAAATAATTGTTTGACGAATCTGCGATCTTTACGTTACACCGTGCGTATGTTGATTAAAATTTTGTCATTGGAAACTGCCGTTTACTTTAGATGTAATATTTCGTTTTTCTACGCCTTTGCGAAGAGAGTAGACCCAGATAAGTGAGTTTCTGTAGGAGCCGTCTGATTAGGGTCTGCTCTGTCTGCTCGTTATGGTACAATATAGACATGATTCTACAGTTTCTGATACTGCCAACTTTGTCCATGTGCCGTTATAGAAACGAATCTAATCAATATTCATGATGTCATTATTCTTCACATGGATATGCATGAGGGAAAAAGGTTAAAGTAGTAGTTTATAACTGTGTTACAGTAGTAGTTTATAACTGCGTTACAGTAGTAGTTTATAACTGCGTTGCGTTTTAAAACGGCTCAAAATTACATAAATTACAGTATTTGTATATGTGCTGTAAAGAAGTATATCGCAAGAAAACTGGTCGAAAAAGCGCCGCAGAAACATGTCCATGTATTTGATACCGAAGACCCGATATTATTCGACAATGTATTACTATTTATTCGGGTTGCGTTTTTTGTTTCGTAAGTGATCAATATCAGGTGCGGATCCAGGATTTCAGATTAGAGTGGGGCGTAGAAATTTGTTTGGAAGGGGGCGTAGCTTTTTATGTTTGATGACATAAATAAATAGTATGTTTGTAATACATGCTGAAAAAGAGCTTAATTGGATTGGGTGAGGGAAATAAAACACTCCTACTAGATCGTTGTTTTATTAATTGCATCAATTATTTTGTGTTAAAGGCAGGTGGCTGCTTAAAGAAAGGTGAAAGTAAAGCAGAACGCTCCTATAGGAGCGTTCTGTTTTACTTTCACCTTGCTTTAAGCAGCCACCTGTTCTAAATACCAACTAATTAACACAATTTAGCGGTCGTTATAGAGAGGTTTTACTGTATGTAGATCTAAAATATTACAAAATTTGTTTTGGCAATTTTAATGGGGGGGGGGGGGGGTGCGTACGCCGGTTCCGACACCCTCTAAATCCGCGCCTCGAACAACAAAAAAGTATCGACAAAAACGGTTTATTTTTAATAACGGGCATTTTTCGATATAAGTTCAAATTGACAATCTTCATAATAATGAATGAATATAACAAATACCAAGCTTTAGGCTGTACATGTAATCGAAAGTATGCGTTTATTGTAGGGACTCCCACTTAGCAATGCAGCCGCCCTCTAAACTAGACTTTTAGTAAAGCAGAATATAGATCTTTTAGGTAGGTGACTGCTTAGTGCATGGTGAAAGTCGTGCAGAAAGCTCATTTGGAGCTCCTTTGGAGCTTCTGCACGACTTTCACCCAATAGCAAGCTGGCATCTGCTTTAAAGAGCGACATTGAAACTAATTTGAGCGTCCATTTTAGAGGTTTACTTAGCAAGGTTTACTTAGGTTTAGCTTGCAAGTCCATTCAATTTTATTAGCCTATTTGACGCAAGCGCAAACTGGCGGTTGCTTAACCGTTTCCCTGATGAACATTCATGTCTGATGTAGGAAATAATGACGTCATGAATATTAACAAGATTATTTTTTATAATTGCATATGAACACAGGATAGTTTGGCTCAGGCAGAAGCTGTAGAATCAGATATATATTACACCATAAGCAAACAGAGCAGACCCAGATCAGACGGCTCCTATAGGAGCCGTCTGATCTGGGTCTACTCTGTTTGCAGATGCGTCAAAATGCGCTTACATAAGGGAAAGGGTTACATGTAATACAGGACAGACGTAATGCAGAACAGAATGCTAAATGTAATTCCAACATTCCAGTCAGACAAAAATAGACTAGCATGGATTTTAACCCTTATTTACATAACTCGAATTTAAAAACATATTAGCTGCAGATGAGACGCCGGATAACTCGGCGTCACCAGGGTCCAAACTGCATGACGTCGTTGGTAAACGTCAGTAGTTCTCAAAAGCTGGATCGGATTGGAGGTAGTCAAAAATGGCACAAGATAACATGTTAACAGACATCACCTTTTGAAGCGGGGTAAAGCCAAAACTCAAAACAGATTCGTAGATGATCGCCTGCTGCATTTGTCGTCTGCCCAGTCTCATGAGTCTGTCACTTGCCACTATTTTAGTATTTTATCGTTTGTTTGTGTCTTCAAAACGACAGATTTTCTCTTCATGTGGATACAATCTTCATACAAAATGGTGTCTGTTCAGTGTTCATCAAGACGTTAAGATAATGCGCGTCTCGTCCAGATCCAATTATTTGCCTTGTAATCTATCACAGATTTGCCAAAACACAATAAAGCATAGCAGTTTCTGCCAATGGTAAAAGCTATTTGACACCCGAATACCATGATATGCAGCAGCTATTTATTACAGTAGAACCTGTCTTAAAGCAGTCATTCATTTATTGAACACGAGCGTCTTTTAAAAAAAAGCAAGTGGTTGCTAAATGCAAGGCAAACAAAAGTATGCAGAAAGTTCCTATCGGAGCTTTCTACATTATTTTTGACTTGCATTAATTTACCAACGACCTTACAGAACCATAATTCACGTCTCTCATAGTATCATAAGCAACAGCAGACCCTAATGAGACGGCTCCTGTAGCCGTCTGATCTTGGCATACTGTGTTTGCAAATGCGTGAAAAAGTGTTTATATGAAGGAAAGGATTAAACGAATCCAAAGAAACTGAAAGACCAGAGTTTAACCCATTACCTCATAGGCTATTGTTAGATACAACCTCTTTGAATAAATCTACCAAACAGGATCATTAACTAGAGAAAAGGATTTTTTTAGAATTTTGTAGTTTGAAACCATTGTAATAAATAGAGCATTTGCTCCTATAGGAGCAAATGCTCTATTTATCACAATGGTTTCACAAAGTGCCTTTACAGAGTCGTCAAAAGTCGTCAAGAAAGGGTTAAGCACCCATTATTGTTTAACACCTTCAGTGCAATAAAAACTAGTCTGTGGTATCAGATGCAAACAGGCTGGGTCCTCGGCGAGTAGCTCGTCGTCTCATCTGGATCAAAATTGTTTGACCCTCTGTTTATGTGAAGAAATTGAACAAACTTCAAGCAGACGAAAATGTATCCTGCCTGCAGACGACAATGTGTCTAGCAGACGACAATGTGTCCAGCAGATGACTAAGTGTCTAGCAGACGACAATGTGTCTAGCTAACGACAATGTGTCCAGCAGACGACAATGTGCCATTCAGAAGACAATGTTGGCACTGAAAGGGTTAAGAAGACTATGGGTCAAGGTCGTAGTTGAACACAGAACTCAGGAGTGTCCTCTGACTCATGAATATTTATGTCAGAAATAATGACATCAGAAATAATGACATCATGAATATTTATGTAAAAAAATGACATTGTGAATATTTATGTCAGAAATAATGAACTTCTGACATCATGAATATTTATGTCAGAAATAATGACATCATAAATATTTATTGGCTGATTCTTTAATAATGGAATATGAGTACGAGACGTTTTAGCCATGACAGAAACTAGCATTATATCGAAATTATTTCATAAGCAAACTGAGCAGACCCTGATTAGACGGCTCTCGCAGGAGCCGTGTGGTCTGGGTCTACTCTGGTTGCAAAGGGGTGAAAGGGCGTCTCTAATAGATAAAGAGTAAACCCTCTCGACACTAACAAGTGTCGTCTGTGTCCGTCGTCTGCTTCTCAACGTACTTTGTTTTCTTCCATTAAGTTTCAGACGAGAAGCTGAATTATTCTCCGTCTCATCTGTTTACAAAACTGCACATGTTATGACAAACAAGCCAGCAAAATGCGTCAAGCTTTTAACACCTTTACATGTTATGTTGCAGGAGACCCTAACTGACAAACAGAATTTTAATTCAACAGAAGTCACCTCGTGAGCTGCACTGGAATCAGCCAATCGATGTGGCGAAGACGTAACTATTTTGGAGATCAGTGTTACAAGAGGACGTGCAGTGTATTTACAGGATTATATATCACAGCTAAGATGGTTTCGTAATAACTACTGGTAGAATACTTACTCCGGGGAATAACTCGGATACTGTGCACTAGATATTGTAACACACACACGCACATCACTCGAGCTGAACTGTGGCTCTCACAACGCGCTTATCACTACAATGAATCATGGCGGAAGGGTGAAAAAGTATAACGGTGCTTCCAGTATGAACGGATTTATAGTTTTGAATTAATGGGATACTAGATGAAATGCATTCAGCATTATTCATGTCCGTGCATTCCGGTGCCATGGTAACTGCAGGTCGAGTGGCGAACCTTGTAGATTACGTTATTAATGTGCCAGCTCCCCAGTATGTGTTCAGATAGGACTGGGGAGACAGTGATTTACAACACAACGAGTGATACATTATACTCCAGTATATTGTTTAACATTTAATCTGTGCTAGTAGCATATTGGTAAAGTTGTTATACCTGTACAACCGGTGCTGTTTGACATTAAATATTTTATAAAAATACCGTTATCATGTATATAAGATAGTTCTGTCGATTTCGTCGATGCTAATTAATGTTTTGTTTTAATCCTGTGATTAGAAAATTGAGGGACCACTTTCCTGTATTGGATAGATATTTCGCTCGGTTGTGATCTTTTTTTGTTGACACTTTGCCTTAACGCTTTCATTAGTTCGGTATTTCTAGTCGACCATTAGTTCTGTATTCTAGTCAAATATTAAAACTGTTTTGTAATAAACATGTAAAGTGACATTTCATATTTTCGTCAGATTTACATGGTGAATTAAAATGTTGCGTATTAAGCGAAAGTTTTTATCGTGTTTTGCGTATATTTCACTGATATTATTTCTAATGGTGCTGTTGTCATTTGTTCTAATGGACAAATCCTCCAATGAGGTTGTGATATTCGACGGTCCGGAATTATTACGTGCTTATCATCTTAAGAATGAGTTCGCCTCCTCTGTTCAAACTACAGTGCCAGTCCCGAAGCCGAATTTTGCAACACCAGACTTGCCATACCCAAACGTTCTTGTCAATCCACGGAAATTAAATTTTAATTGTGCCAAATTATTCAAGAATGATAAGACTGAAATGAAACGAGCCAAAGACTACCTGATCTCACACAAGTATAACTACACACACAGAGAAGATAGTTTGTTTCAGTTACTGACACAAAACTGTGAAAGATTTAAACGATTACGAGCATACCCAACACGGTCATCTACAGAGATTGAAAGAACATTTCCGTTAGCGTTTAACATCCTGATGTATCAAAACGTGGAACAGTTAGAACGGCTTTTACGGACAATATACGCCCCACAAAACCAGTACTGTATCCACGTGGACAAAAAGGCTCCAGCGGACGTTTTGAAGGCTGTGAAAGCTATCGCTGACTGCTTTGAGAATGTCTTTGTGGCATCTACTTTAGAAGTAGTTGTCTATGCAAGCTATACGAGATTACAGGCCGATATTAACTGTATGCGTGACCATACTGATAGAAATACAGAATGGAAGTATTTGATAAACATGGCGTCCAGCGAGCTTCCTCTTCAGTCAAATTTTCAGATGGTTCAGATTTTAACTCTTTTCAAAGGGGCCAATGATATTCACGAAGTATTTTCAACTATGGATGCCCAACGATTCAAGCAGAAGCATGTGACACATCTGGACAGTGAGATGGGTTATATAGTGAACACGAATATTTTGAAGGAGGACCCACCTCACAAACTGACAATCACCAAGGGCAACGCATATAACGTGTTCAGTCGGAGGTTCGTTGAGTTTGCGCTGCAAAACAAGATGGCGCAAGACTTGCTGGAGTGGTCAAGAGATACATATACACCGGATGAGCATTACTGGGCGACCCTTAACAACATCTATAGCAACCCATTCCTGAAGACACCTGGAGGATGTAAAGGTATACTGATTGGTTCGATTTTCTTTGTCGGGACACGAAATCTGGGATGCGTTAAGTTAATAGTGATCGTTACAGTTTTATGCAACAGTTCGCACATTTTAAGACTAAAAAATGCTGTAATCGCAACATTTCGGTCTTAAAGTTTGTGAACGCTTACTGTTAACGCTTACTATTGATGTAGGAAATCATTATTTCATTAATATCTTAGCTTATGCATAAACAGTAGAATTATATCTATATTATACCATAAGCAAACAGAGCAGACCCTGATCAGACGGCTCATACATAGGTCGTCTAATACGGTCTACCCTGTTTTCAAAGGTGTGAAAATGCGCTTGTATAAGGGGAAGGGGCTAATTGAACACATGTCGGGTCATGATTGTTTAACTCTTAATGTCGAATATTGAAAGTTGAATTACCCATGAATATTATTAGTTATACAGTTCTTTCCCAGGGTACATGACGATTTATTCCCGGCTGAGGAAAATCATGTTGCCCGAGCCGTTAGGCGAGGGTTACATGCTTTTACCAGCCGGGAATAAATCGTCATGTACCCTGGGAAAGAACTGTATAACGAATTTATGATACTGCAAAGTTTTACGGTTCGGATAATTTATATAAATCCATTTTGGCATGTTGAATCACTAAACACGCTAATTCCCCTAAAAACGCCCCAATACCTTTATTTCTACCCGAAGGTATCCGAAGTGGTGTGTATTGTATTTCATCGGCGTTCGTGTTATTATAGATGGCTGGACGATATAATAACTCCTCTAAAAACTGTTTTATTTGTCATTTCAAACAATGATGTTTTTTAATTCATTCCTGCATTGTTTTCTTTACGTATCAATAGTTGTCGATTATGAATTTTGCTATTGTTTAGCCGAGTCGAGAAGTCGGTCTTTTGGTTTCTGACCATAATATGTGGGGCCTGCCATGGGGGATTTCTATGTACCCTGTCAGCTCACAGGGTACATGGACTCATGTACACGGCTAGTTAACCAATCAGAAGTGAGGATTTTACTTTGCAGTATAATAATTAACTATAGAGTCCATCAATAAGAAATGCTAAATTAGCTTGGGAATTTTGAATGACTAACACTACAAACTCTTATTGAATGGCTCGCCTAGGACCCCCCACTGATCTGGGTATGCATTGTTTGCAATGTCAGTGCACTCGTTTCCCGAATCCGAAGTGTTACCTCTTTGAACTCTAGCGGCGACGAGTCATAGCTGTTGGACACTCTTACCATGCATTTTGAACAATAACGGAGAAAAACAAATCCACTATAAGAATGTGTAGCTGACGACAAAGTTTGCACGAAATTTACTTACCGTCCAAAAACAGTTTTCATTTCACTTCAGCATTGAAATTTAGTCGGCACCTTGTGTGCCATAATTGCATTTTATTGGTTATATTTTCCCCACAAAACAGCACTGAAAGTAGGCGATTAGTATAAATAAATGTTTGTCTAATGTCTCTGCATGGGATGTAGCCGCCATCTGAACGATGTATTTTCCATGTATGACTACATGTATATATAAAAGTTCTCATCTGCATCCATTGTCCGGATGTCTTTATAATTTAGGAGCACTATTTCTGAATATTGTGCAAAACATCTCGATTCCAAAATGTTCCCGTCAAGGAGTGGCTGTTCATTTTCTTTATGTTTACAGTAGAAACTGTCTTCGACGGCCATTCACTTCTTGAACACAGGTGGTTGCATAATGCAAGACAAAGGTAATACAGAAAGTTCTTTTAGGAGTTTCTTTGGATTACTTTTGACCTGCATTAAGCTACCACCTACTTTACAGACCCATAATTTGACCTACTTTTGATGGTCCCTTAAGACAGATTCTATTGTCAGTCTAATTCGAACAGAAAACTGATTGCTATTAGCAGGCTAATTTCTATTTATGACCATAATGAACTACGCTGAAACCATTTTAACCAATTTCACAATCGTTTTGAATAAATACTTCTGTGTAGACTCACCCTGTACAACATTGTCCAAATTAACCCCTTGAATATCGGACAAGCATACACTGCCATTTGCCAACAAACAAGAAACAGGTCCGATGACTCCTAGAGGAACCCTCTGGGTCCATGCTTATAAAACTTTTAGTTGAGTCTGAGTACGTTCTCAAGCTTTTGATTGGTCAGATTTGAGCCTCTGGCTCAAATCTGACCAATCAGAAGCTTGAGAACTCAAATCTGACCAATCAAAAGCTTGAGAACGAAACTCAGACTCAACTAAAAGCTTTATAAGCATGGCCCTGATCTCGGTCTGCACTGTTTGCCATTCCAACCCACTAGCAAGTGTAAGCCTTTCATATTGCGTGGACTCTAGTTAACCCATTCCCTGTTCTGTGTTCATTCCAAAGTTTGATACCTACTGAATATTCATGAGCAAAATAGTTATAACGAAATATGGAAGGTGGAACACTGTAGCCATTTTAGAAGGTAAATAAACAGATCTTTCAAATTCCATTAGCAAACAGAGCAGACCCTGATCAGACGGCTCCTCTAGGAGCCGTCTGATCTGGGTCTACTCTGTAAATGCGTGAAACACGTTTATATGAGGGAAAGGGTTAAACACTGATGTACTATTCTGCTATGAAAATCCAACGTTCAAATGACCTATGTGAATTTTAAATATCATAGTGGCCAGGGTTACAACTTGATTCCCATAGATGGCTATAGTGGAAACCTAGACTGGAATTCAATATAAGTTTACAAAATATCCCTTGCTTGCTTAATGTAATATGAAAGTGATGCAGTAGTTCATATTTGAGCCTTATACATTAAATTCATCCTGTATTAAGCTACCACCTGTCCAAAATTTCAATGATCGAGTTACTATATGGGGCAGTAATACAGGTGGGCGGCGTCAACATTATGGATTTTCAGATAACTGTAATTAGGACTGATCAATATGTTTTAATCAAACTTCGTATATATACTATATTTCACGGAGATGAAACTTTGGATTGCACATATCTGGAGTTCAATGTCAAGGTCACTGTTACCAAACAATAGAAAATATGTTTCCGCTCAACAACTTTAGTAAGAAAAGCAATATTGTATGACAAAATGTCGTATACTGATAGCTGTTTAGGGGTGCAACGGTTGGAATTGTATCTGGGCGTATGAGTTCAAGGCTAATAACTATGCACAGTGTCTATGAGTGCATCTGCTTAGTAGGAAGATAATTCCGATACTAATCATGGGGTTTTAATAAATTTGTATTTCTGAATAGCTGAAGCAATTGACAAAAGGTTACCTGTATTTGCACGTGAATTGCGTGCATATCCGCGGAGTTTAAGGTTGAGTTGTAAATTTAAATGAACGCCCCTCGTATATACGTAGATAGTGCGCATAGAGACAGGAAAGGGTTAAATTATATTTGTTTCATATTGCTAAAATGTTGATTTTCAAAACATACACTTTTCCTCCTTTCGAAATTATTTCCCCAATACATTTAATGAAATATTTTGTTTTAAAACATTTATAAAATATGTGAGGGATTGTTTCACCACCATTATTGCAAAAACCGCAATTAATAAGTGTCTTTCGATTTTAATGGACGTAGCCATTTGTTTAGTAGTAAAATCCGGTGTAGGATCCTTAACTGTAACCAGTATAATGTGGTGTGACTGGTGTCCCGCATTAAATAAAACGGTAGCTTGTAAAACGGGCTCCATTGCTTGTCCAGATCTGGATTTAATCATTGGATATATCAAATGATGTATAGATGGTGTTGTTATTTACTAATGAAAATGACCATGTTTAAATGTATAACTCTAGTAAGTCCTACCTACCTATATCTATGGTGGATACAATGGCAAGTGTGCACATAGATTTTGCTATCATCGTTTTTAGCTCACCAGAGCACAAAGTTTTGTGATAGCCTGATGTCCGTCGTCCGTCGGCGTGCGTCGTTCGTCGTGCGTCGTGCGTCGTCCGTCGTTCGTCGTCCGTCGTCAACAATTTGAACCTTTAAAATTCTTCTCCTCTGAATCTACAGGGGTCTCAGCTTTCATCTTTGGCACATAGCATCATCTGTAGGTCCTCTACAAAAGTTATATAAATTATGTCCCTAGGGTCATAATTGGCCCCACCCCAGGGGTGCATTGTTTTCTATAGAAACATATAGTGAAAACTTTGAATATCATCTCCTCTGAAACTGAAAGGTTCTCAGCCTTCATATTTGGCACATAGCATCATGTTCAGGTTCTCTACAAAAGTTATATAAATTATGCTCCTGTGGTCAAAATTGGCTACACCCCGGGGTGTACAGTTTTCTAGCAAACTTATAGCTGACTGCGATTTTAAGCATCTTCTCTTTGCTCATAAATAGGTCATCCAGTCAAGCAGTGGGATAGATGACCAGTGGCTATTTTTAGGTCACCTGTATCTGGTGCTGGAGCTCTGTGCCTTAACCCTTTGCCTGTTCTATGTTTATTATTAATTTGAATGCCTACTGCATATTCATGAACAAAATAGTTAAAATGAAGTATGGAAGGTGGAACATTGTAGTCATTTTTTTCCAAATTTCACAACCTACTGAATATTCATCTACAAAATAGTTATAATGAAATATAGTAGGTGGAACATTGTAGCCATTTTAGAAACTTAAGGAACAGATGTATAAAATTCCATTTACAAACAGAGCAGGCCCTGATCAGATGGCTCCTGTAGGAGGCATCCGATCTGGGTCTACTCTGTTTTCAAAAATGTGAAAACACGATTGTATGAGGGAAGGGTTAATTAATAATAGTGATTGGCATTATGATATTATTACATGTATAACCTGCCCTGCAGTTCAGAAGAAGGGTAAATCATGTAAAGACTCCAGAATGCCAAATTAAAGATTTCAAATAAATTATGAAATATGAAATTGTATTACTTGAAACTATTAAGTTATACTTATGAAGTTATGATTATGCAATTATTATGTAATAATTTATAATAATATTCAAATGCAAAAAATCAGTTTGGAATGCTAGGGTACACATACCCGTTCAGAAGAACAGTTGATCGCCTTTAGTCAGAACTTTGTATGACCTTGTTTAAATTATGCCCCTGGGATTAAAATTGGCCCCACCCGAGGGGTGGTCAGTTTTCAATAAAAATATATAGTAAAAACATTGAAAATCTTCTCTGAAACTGGAAGGGTCATAACTTTCATATTTGGCACATAGCTTCATGTTCAGGTCCTCTACAAATGTTATATAAATTATGCCCCTGTGGTCAAAATTGGCCCTGCCCCAGGAGTAGCCAGCTTTCAATAGAAACATAAAGTGAAAACTTTGAAAATCTTCTCCTCTGATTGTCTGGTGAGCGCTTCAGGGCCATTCTGGCCCTCTTGTTTGAAACTGTAGTTAGATTTATCATAACTTGATAAGAGAGGATCCGTCTAGTCTGGGTCTGCTCTGTTTGCAACGACGTGTAAAACATTTATATGAAGGAAAGGTATTCGCCGGTCCGCTAACATACCCGTACTGTCCAACAACACGCACTGTATGATAGTCAATGAATTAAAAAGGTCCAGATAAGATGCGTCAACAAAATTATTTTCTAGAAAAAAATCTTTATTTCTCCGCCCAACCCTATATTGTGACTACTCTGTAGATTCTAAAGAGTGATCACAACATAGTGTTCGATGGAGTAAGGATGATTTAAGTATTTATCTATTGTGCTGGAGTAATAATCCGAAACAAGTGGCTTCAATTATGTTATCATACTTTCAGGAAATCCAGATAAGAAACCCTTCTTTGGTCGCTATATCGGTTGGAAAAATAGCAAGCTATCGTCGCGATGCAGAGCAGGACATTACATCCACAATATCTGCGTGTTTAGTGTACAAGACCTACCGATGTTGTGTCAGCGACACGAGATGATAGCCAACAAGTTTGATATTGATTATGATCCCGTCGCATTTTCATGCATGGAGGAATGGCTGAACAATAAAACACGTGACCACACTGACATTAACAGGGTATCCGAACGACATTATAAAAAGATAGCGTCACAAAGTGGCATTTGAGGTCAGAAAAAATAAAATCTACGATTTAAAATCGTTTATATGTTTTTAAACTGCAATGTTGCCATTCAATGTTTCGCCTTTTGCGGTATCTGTCATTCTAGAGTTATAGCCATCGACTGTTTTCCCTGTCCGTCCGTCCTAAAACTAGTTTGGCCATACTTTCGAATGTTTGTTTAGAAGTTCAACCAAGTTCTTCAGGATAAAAACTCTCTAGTACTACAAGAAGAACCATCTGATTTATAGGTCGTCTGAATCAGAATATGCCATGTTAGAAGCAGCATTAGATATAAAACTACATGTACAGAAGAATATAATACAGCGTATACTTAACTCATTCTCTCCTAGTGACGCCTGTTTGCGCCTCAACTCATTCTCTCCTAGTGACGCCTGTTTGCGCCTCAACTCATTCTCTCCTAGTGACGCCTGTTTGCGCCTTAACTCATTCTCTCCTAGTGACGCCTGTTTGCGCCTCAACTCATTCTCTCCTAGTGACGCCTGTTTGCGCCTCAACTCATTCTCTCCTAGTGACGCCTGTTTGCGCCTCAACTCATTCTCTCCTAGTGACGCCTGTTTGCGCCTCAACTCATTCTCTCCTAGTGACGATTCTCTCCTAGTGACGCCTGTTTGCGCCTCAACTCATTCTCTCCTAGTGACGCCTGTTTGCGCCTCAACTCATTCTCTCCTAGTGACGCCTGTTTGCGCCTCAACTCATTCTCTCCTAGTGACGCCTGTTTGCGCCTCAACTCATTCTCTCCTAGTGACGCCTGTTTGCGCCTCAACTCATTCTCTCCTAGTGACGCCTGTTTGCGCCTCAACTCATTCTCTCCTAGTGACGCCTGTTTGCGCCTCAACTCATTCTCTCCTAGTGACGCCTGTTTGCGCCTCAACTCATTCTCTCCTAGTGACGCCTGTTTGCGCCTCAACTCATTCTCTCCTAGTGACGCCTGTTTGCGCCTCTGTAAAACTCATTTATTGAAACCATTGTGATAAATAGAGCATTTGCTCCATAGGAGCAACTGCTCTATTTATCACAATGGTTTCAAAACTTCGCAATTCTAAAATTCCCCTTTTCTATAGTAAAAGCTCCTTTTCGGTAGATTAATTCAAAAAGATTGGGTCTAAACATAGTATAGGAAGGAATGAGTTAAACGATACGGAGTCACCATACTATTGGCTGTGCTTGATGTCTCTTTCCTGTGGTATGCCATATATAACGGAGACTCTCTCTGAAAAGATTACAAACCATGTAGATGCAGACCCGAAACCACGTCTATGTTGAGGTATCCGATCAAGCTTTACACTGTATGGAAGGATAGGAAACCAGGGGCGTAGCTAGCCCTCTATTCATGTGGATTCATAATTTTGTCAGCCTCCTCCGCCATCACATCCACCCACACATCCCCCGCCCTACCGACCCTTTCCAGAAAAAATGAAAAATGTGTTGTTTTCTGGACATTCTGAGGCGTTTTATTTAGTACGGAAATTCAACAAATAAACCATTTACTTGACAGATCTTGTTTCTGAAGGAAGGCTTAATATCAAAGAAATACGAGCCCAGTTTTTCGAACAAAGGTCTTTTTCAGTCATTTTTCCATGTATGAATACATTTCCAATGTTCATATACATGTATGTGACATAAAACATTGCTAGTCCAAACTGACATTTAGTGACATTGTAGATCTCATGCAGTTCTTCACTCTCCTCATAATACTGAACTGCCTCTCAGCTGAGGCTGTTGAGACCAGCATAGTGATAAGCACCAAACATATGAAAATGTCAGTCCAGAGTTTTGTTTGTGTCTTTTGATGTTGCACTCAGGTCAGAAGGTTTTGTTTCATTCGAATACCAACTCGCAGTGTTAAGTGCTTGTGTGGCGGCAGTAAAACGTCGCCCCGTACTTCATTCTCAGTGTTGTTATACCTTCTGATCCTTCGAGATCATGAATTTCAGTACATCTTGTTCTGAAAATTGAATACCGCTTAAGCCGGTGCTAGGGGCGTGAGCAGTGTTACACTTTCAATTACTGCTCATGAACAGACTCAATAAAACGGAGTCTGCAATTTTCTCTTTTTGCGTTGCAATTTTTGCTTTCGGGGGATCACCTCCCTTCAGAATTTTCTCTCCAGCGGACAACGTCTTAAGCTTTCACGATATCCAATGAAGTCGTAACAAAATGCACCAAAATTGGTATCTTTCGGAGCAGGCGTCAGTTCATGGACAATACTTCGAATCAGATATAATGTACTCTGCTTTGAATCTGTCTTTGGATATTACATGCGATCTTCCATTCTACAACCAGGCGGTCAAGAAACGGGTAGTATATTGCCCGTTTTCAGTATTCCGATACGGAATTTGTAGGCACTTTGCCAGGGTAACGTTCATGGCAAGCTACTCTTGGCTTTGAAGGATCTGCTTCCTGCGTTCGGCCATGGCCACTGTTTTGCAGTAGAGCTCATCACACAAAACAGAAGGTTGCTTTAAGAGCCTGGCTCTCCCTGACAGCCTGCAAAATCTATAGCTGCGCACATTGGCGTCTCCTCGCTCTAGCACCTTGAGGACATTTTCTATAGTGGCGTATGCGTCTTTAAACTTGTACCGAGTCTGCAATTTTCTCTTTTTGCATTTCTACTTTTGTTTTCGAGGGATCACCCATTTTCAGAATATTTGTAGATGGAGTTCGCATGACTGGTCAGAGAGAGAATGGCCAGAGACTCTTCAAGCGGATTCGCTTGTTCATTTCTTCTCTAGCAACAGCACTGACTTTGTCCAGCAAGTTTCTAACAAGTGCTATCTTTGCAGGCATGCAAAATGGAAAGATTCAAGCTATGCAATTCGCACATGGTTTGTGGAACTAGTTGCTGTACCCGAGTTTGTACTCCACAATGACACCCGGAACATTACTGACTCTAGATATCGTAATTCTGGTCACGCATCTAAGCCAATATTCCCCTGGCCCTCAATAAAATAATCGAACAGAGCTTCTCCAGCAGTTGACTCCTGAATCATCACGAATGTCATTTTCTGACCAAGAATATTATCACACACACATTGGTAAACATGTGATAAACAGTAAACCCCTTCTCGATTGTTATTTCGGTGGAGTATAGTACACAAAGGCTATTTAATAAAGAAGAAGATAGGAACGTTTTATACCAGTACGTTGGCTGATTTTTCATATTTTTTATATTTTTTATTAAATTTATTTTTTGGTCAAAATTATGTGGATTCAGCTGCGTACTCGCGTATAGGCGGCTACGCGCCTGGAAACAATTGCTATACATTGTGATGTTACAAAATCATTGTTTGAATAACATTCAAGAAATATCTATGCATCCTCTTACTATTGCCACAAGACATTCTTCATACTGATATACGTATCGATAATGGGCTCTTTAATTTTTGTCTGATTGGAATTCCAGGTGGGCATCTCCCAGTTCACTATATTAGCCACGAGCGAGTTTCCCGCCAGATTTTCCCGCCCTTGACTTTTTGGCCGAGGCAAAAATTACGGAGTTAGATATTGCTATGGCCTTACATTTTATAATCCGATCTAAAGTGACGTTTTTCCTGGCTTACTTTTGTTCTAATTTGAAAATGTTTAACCCTGTCGGTACCAAATGTCTAATCAGATAGATATATTTATTTCGGCAAACAGAAAACATAATATGGTTCACAAAACATGTATCAAATCATAATAAATAGAGATAAGTAAAATAATGCATAGTAAAAAACAATGACATGCTTTCTATACCAATTTCAACACAAGAAAGAGCATGCTCTTATTTTCATTGTCGTCTGCAAACCAATTTTGTTAAATCATTAGGTAATATTAGGAAAGGGGACAAATCAATGCAAATTTCTAAGGAATAAAGCACAGATATAGAAATAGAGTTTGAGACAAAAAGTGAAGTCCCTGATCAGACGCTGCCTTGAAAAGGCGTCGTCTGATCTGGGACTGCACTATTTGTCGTGGTGCATTTATGCGACATTGGCGGTGAAAGGGTTAAGTAATAGCTTTGAGAGGTTCTTCAATATACTGCCAGACAAGCAGATGCATCCAAAGTGCTTCATCTGGTCAGTGTGTACACCACTGATAAAGGTTGATAAAGAAGTAATGCAGGTGCGACTGTATGTCAAAGACGTATACCCTGGTCAGACGATTTGATTTTTAAACCCAATGGCTGATCTGTGTCTCAACTGTTTCAAAAAGCACCGACAGATTTCGAGACGCTGTTGAAATATTCGAAATTTCACTGATCTGATTCGACACTGTTTGCAAATCCCAATACACTCGATTCCCACCATCTGCTTTTAAAATGATTCACCAAGTAACCGCTGTAGAAGGCTTCTACTGTAAAACAGTGTCTACTAATAACTGTTTCCCTCACTGCTAAGAATTTGTTTCTTTGGATTATCTGTCTACGAATCAATACCACACATGCGTAGGAATGATGCATGCGTACAACTCGCGCTCGGAGCCTCTATCGATTGCCGGTAAGATGCATTACAGTGGATTAACATGTGATGCGAGCTAAATGCATCACAACTGAATGAAAATAATAATTTCATGAATAATATCCTTGGTTTGATTCTGCAGAATACTCTATATGGGGAATCACAACAAGCATATATATGCGACACGTTCTTCGAAAAAAGGGATCTAATGGCATTTCAGTATAGGCGCAGCGTTTTTGGAGAAGGAGTAGCATTGCATTGCAAACAGTGTGACCCAAGATTTCTTTTAAAGAATGGGATCTTATTGCATTGCAAACGGCGTAAACCAAGAATTTCTTAATTAGGGATATTATTGCATTGCAAGCAGTGTAGGCTGCATAGATGTAGGAAAATTGGTCTTATTGCAAACGGCGTAACCAAGATTTCTTAGAGATCTTATTGCACCACAAACGGTGTTGGCACTGCTTTTTAGGTCACCAGAGCACAAAGTGCTCAATGTGAGCTTTTGTGATCGCCTGATGCCCGTCGTCCGTCGTCGTATACGTCGTGCGTCGTCAGTCGCCAACAATTTGAACGTTTAAAAATATTCCCCTCTGAATCTACAGGGTTCTCTACTTTCATCTTTGGCACATAGCATAATCTGTAGGTCCTCTACAAAACTATATAATTTATGTCCCTGGGGTCAAAATTGGCCCCGCCCATGCAGGGGTGCCTCGTTTTCTACAGAAACATATAGTGAACATTTTGAAAATCTTCTCCTCTGAAACTGGAAGGCTCTCAGTTTTCATATTTGGTACAGAACATCATATTTAGGTCCTCTACAAAAGTTAAATAAATTATGCCTCAGGGGTCAAAATTGGCCCCGCCCCAGGTGTGGCCAGTTTTCAATAGAAACATATAGTGAACACTTTGAACATCTTCTCCTCTAAAACTGGAAGGTTCTTAGCTTTCATATTTGGCACATAACATCAGCTTCAGGTCTTCTATAAAAGTTGTACAAATTATGCCCCCGGTGTCAAAATTGGCTCCTTCCCAGGGGTGACCAGTTTTCTATAGCAGCCTACTGTTTGAACCACATCCTTTGCTGGTCAGTATTAATTAGGTCAAGCAGTATACAGCAGACAGGTGTACTCACTGTGTAGTAGACTTGGAGTGCTGTGGCTTATACTTATGTTGAGTAGAGCTTTTTTTAACCCTATAGTTCGTGAATATTCATGTAAGAGATAATGTCATCATGAATATTAATTAACATAATTTCTATAGTGATGAATGAATCAGCAAAAACTTCGTCCTTATAAACACTAGAATCAGATCTATATCATGTCAACAGCAAACAGAGCAGACGCTGATCAGCCGTCTGATCTAGGTCCACTCTGCTTGCAAGGCGTAGAAAGGCGTATTTATGAAGGAAAGAAACATATTGTGAAAACTTTGAAAATCTTCTCCTCTGAAACTGGTAGGGTCTCAACTTTCATATTTGGCATATAGCATCATCTTGAAGTCCTCCACAAAAGTTAAATGAGTCATCACCCCAGGGGTGGCTAGTTTTCACTAGAGACATAGTGAAAACTTTGAAAATATTCTCCTCTGATTGTCTGGTGAGCGATATCAGGGCCATCATGGCCATCTTGTTAAAGAATGGATCTTAATGCATTGCAAACAGTGTAGTGTGCACAGGGGGTTTTACGAAAGGGGACCTGGGTCCATGCTTATAAAGCTTTTAGTTGAGTCTGAGTTTCGTTCTCAAGCTTTTGATTGGTCAGATTTGAGTTCTCAAGCTTTTGATTGGTCAGATTTGAACCTTTGGAACTTTGAAGCTTGAGAACGATCTCAGGCTCAACTAAAAGCTTTATAAGCATGGACCCAGAACCCTTTCCTTTATTGAAACGCATTGCCACGTCTTTGCAAACAGAGTAGACCCGGATCAGTGGTTGAGACACATATTACTACAGACCAGAAATTCTGGGTAATGGGAAAGAGGAGCCAGGAATAGAGTTAAAGAACGCGTGAATCAGGCTCTCGTATCTTATAAGTACAGTAAAACCTCTCTATAACGGTCACTAAATTGTGTTAATTAGTTGGTATTTAGGTCGGGTGGCTGCTTAAAGCAAGGTGAAAGTAAAACAGAACGCTCCTACAGGAGATTTCTGTTTTACTTTCACCTTGCTTTAAGCAGCCACCTGCATTTAACACATGATAATTGATGTAACTTAGTGGCCGTTATAGAGAGGTTTTACTGTACACGATTTGGATGTTTCACAGAAAAGAGAAATAAACATCGCAATAAAATATTGGTCAGAGGAGAAAAGCATTCCATTAGCCATTACCATACAAATAATGACTCACAGAAAGACTGGATAAAGTTTCGGAACCTAGGGTGAAAATTTAACCAAACCACTTTAGCCTTTCCCTCGTGATATTTATGTAACGATCTATCATTTACTGAGTCACATTATATTTATTAACCCTTTCCCTGTTCTATATCTATATCGGACGTTCTCTGATAAGGATCAACACTGTATGCTGAACCGTTTCTCTGTTTAATATTCATGTAATATTTACGCTGAATTTTTATTTTAGTATATGTACTCAGGATGTATTGCCTCAGGCAGAAACTGTAGAACCAGATATTTATTATGCCATAAGCAAACAGAGCAGACCCTCATCAGATGACTCTTATAGGAGCCGTCTGGTCTGGGTCTACTCTGTTTGCAAATACATGAATGGCGTAGATATGAAGGAAATGGTTAACAAAGTAGATTTCTATTTTCCAAAGATCACATTAGAAAAATATTTCTTGTAGAAATACTCATTCAAAATTCATATTTCGGAAGAGTCTCCCATGCCAATTAGGCCTCAGTGGGTTACGAGGTCGATGCCCTGCCTTCATGACCCGCAATAAAACTATTTAGGTTGACCTTTGTAGAAAAGTGTTGTCGTAATGCCTTACCTATACTCACAGCATGTTTATCCATGGGAACAACTAGATACGCTATGCGTGTCTGGTAAACTCGTATTATGATAGTCAGTAACCCTGTACTTCAGACAGATGCCTTTGGCACCTTTGCAAACAGAGAAGATCCAGATCAGACGGCTCGTGTTGGAACCGCCTGGTCTGGGTCTTCTCTGTATGCTTATATATTGCAGCTTATTTACTGTACGCCATGATATCCTTGATTTACATATGTAATACAGGCATTAAGACAATTCATATTTATAATGGGTAGAGCCATGCATGCATGTTCTTCAAATAGAGGGTTAACCTTTTACCTGTTCAGTATTTAACCCAATTTCAATACCTACTGATTGTTCATGGACAAAATAACTATAATGCAATATTGAACGTGTAACATAGTAGTCATTACACTTTCCTCCATGAATATTCATGTAAAAAATGATGACGTCATAAATATTTATTAGATTATTTGTTATACTAGCACATGGACACATGAAGTGTTGGCCATGGCAGAAAGTGTAAAATGATATCTGTATTATATCATAAGCAAACAGAGTAGACCCTGTCTCATCTAGGTCTTCACTAATTGCAAAGGCATAGAAAGGCGTATTTAATCTATTTATGGAATAACGGTTTAAATCAGCGGACTATTACCAACTTATTTTCTACAGATCACATGGACAAATACGAATATTTATTGTAGAAATTCATCTCAAAATTAAAATTAGATTAATTCAAATTCTTATTTGGACGAATTCACTACGGACATTGAATTTAACCGCGTTAAGGGTTGGTACACCTGATGTCCCTCAATACAACTAGTATGGTTGATATTAGTAAATAAGTTACACCGTAATGTCATTTTAAACTCACTCTGTGGTATCCGTGGGAAAACTGGATACGTTATGCTTCCGTGGCTCGTTAACCCTTTATTCCATAAATACGCCGTTCTACGCCTTTGCAAACAGAGTAAATCAAGATCGGACGGCTCCTGTAGGGGCGTTCTGATCAGGGTCTGCTCTGTTTGCTTATTCAATAATATAGATAATATTCTACCGTTTCTGCTATGGCCAAACATTCTCATGTCCATGATATTTATAAAAATATTCTAACATGAGGGTAAAGGGTTAAATCAACGGACTAGAATTTCAGCAAGGCGGATTAGCCTACCGGAAGGAATAACAGTTACAATGTGACCCTTATCTTGCTTTTTCTGGTCCAATTTTGACAACGTTCGATTCGATAATTCTCTAACTCCATAAATATGTCTTTCTATACCTTTTTAAACAGAGTAGAACCAGATCAGATGGTCCCTGTAGGATCTTGATCCAAGCGGTTGATCCAAGCGGTTTGCAAATACGAGTCAGGTGGAGGATAGCGGGGTAATTGTAACCCATTACCTCATAGGCTATTTTTAGATCCAACCACTTTAAATCAATCTACCGAAAAGGAGCATTAACTAGAGAAAAGGAAAATTTTAGAATTTTGTAGTTTGAAACCATTGTGATAAATAAAGCATTTGCTCCTATAGGAGCAAATGCTCTATATATCACAATGGTTTCAATAGGTGATTTTTACAGAGGCGGAGAAAGGCGTATTTATGGAGGAAAGGGTTAATAGAAAGTTTGATAAGGACACGGTCCTTTGGTCACTGAACCCCTTTGCAACAAGGGGTTTTTCTTGTGCGAGTTCTGTGATACATCGAGATAACGACTGGTACAGTACAACATCTGTGATTCGACCACTTAATACATAAATACATGTATACCCATTTATCAGAGCAAATGGTTACTTACTGCAGATCTAAAGAAATGCAGAACGATTGTGAGAGCTTTCTACATAATATCCGTTCTGTATTAAGCTACAATTTTCTGGAAAGGCCCACCGTTTGTTGTATTTTCAGAGGCCGTTATAGAGAGGTTTTACTGTAAAAGACAACGATAAACCACTTAATGTGAACATATGAGAGCATCGGGCGGGATGCAGACAGATTTCTTCCGCCAGGTGCTGGGCTGTTTATTCGTGTTAAGAGTTTTTTTTATGGGTTTGATGTTTTGAAAAAAATCATTACATACACATGTAGCAATTTGCAGCTCTGGGCACTTAGATTCAAACTAGATAGCGATCAAACTAGAACATTAAATGAATATTTTAGATGAAAATAACGTCATTAAACCTATCAATGCCAGGGCATCTGTTTTTAAAAAAAAACATATACAGTAAAACCCTAGAGATAACCCGGAATGTTAGTAAAGAACAATTTTGGTATGTTTTAGACAGTTGGTCGCTCAATGTATGGGGAATGTCAAGCAGAAAGTTCCAAAATGAGCTTTCTGCATGACTTTCAACCTGCACCAAGCTGCCACCTGTCTGAATGACTGACACTGATACTAATGGTGAGTCTTAGAGGGGTCTTACTGTATATGACAAGGTCACTGGACGGGTTTGCCCCTCTTGTAGGCAAATAAACAAACTTTAACCCTTCGCTTGCTGAATTTTAAAACACATTTCTCCTTCTTTACCCATGCCCTGTTGTATAATTACATATATCTTCACTGTGTACAAGTATTGTGCTGTGTAATCACTGCTGTGGAGTGCACTGGTTGCACAATCAACTTGTAAATAGTACAGACCCTGATGAGACAGCTCCTGCAGGAGCTGTCTCATCTGGGTGTTCACTATTTACAGATAGGTATATTGACGTGAATAGCAAGCGAAGGGTTAATACGGGACTGAATGACCCGTCTTCTAGAAACGTTAAACTACAGGTAGGCATAAATCATATATAGTGTTCGATTCTCAGTGATAATTATAGATTTTACAAATATTTCAGCTGATAAAGCAGAAAGGTTGAGGTTTGCATTAAAATCAGTTGTAGTCTGCACCATGTACGTGCTGGACATTCAGAGTGAAATGACCCATCAGAGTTTAATTATAGAGTCTGGTCAGTATGAAAGTAAAAGTGGCTAGAATTTAAACAATGTAGACCCTGGTCAAGGAATTCATCTAGAAACTATCTAATGCTGGTCTACACTGTTTGTCAACGCCAGTAATGTCATCGCCCGCGTTCAAAGTGTTAACCGCTATCATGCTGTTAAACAATATGTCTCCCCAACCTGCCATCAGCTGTAAGGTTTACTAACCCTTTCCCTGTTCTATGTTTATTTCAATTTTTAAACCTACTGAATATTCATAGAAAAAACAGTTATACTGAAATATAGAGGATGGAACATTGTACTCATTTTAGAAACTAAATAAATGGGTATTTCAAATACCATTAGCAAACAGAGCAGACCCTGATCAGACGGCTCCTTTAGGAGTGTCTGATCTGGGTCTACTCTGTTTGCAAATGCGTGAAAACACGTTTGTATGATGGTAAGGGTTAACCCTTTGTTACATAAATATTCATGTAAGAAATAATGACATCATAAATATTAATTAGATGTGTTGTTATTAGCAGGGATTTTGGGCCGTATTATAGAATTGGCAAAATTATAGAATCATATCTATATCATATCTAAAGCAAATAGAGCAGACCCTGGTCAGACGGCTCCAACGGGAGCCGTCTGAGCTGGGTCTACTCTGTTTGCGAATTCGTAGAAAGGCGTATTTGTGGAGCAAAAGGTTATTGATAAAATACAGGGGTCTGTTCGAACAGGTAATGATGCATTTACGCGCTCGTTCTGCATGAAGCTACCACTTATTTCAAACATTTATTCCATGAATATTTATGTAAAACATAATGGCATCATGAATATCAATTATAGTTTTATAATGGGACATGGAATATAGATTACCTTTTTGCAATGGCAAATCATGCATATCAATTAGATTACTTTTTATGATGACACATGGAATGTTGTCCATGGAGGAAAGTGTAGAGTTATATATATTTATTTCCATAAGCAGCCAGAACAGACCCTGATCAGACGATTTCTACATGAGACGTCTGATCAGAGTCTACTATGTTTGCAAAAACGTAGAAAGGCGTATTTATAGAGTACGGGTTATAGACGTAATCAGGTTGGTATCTGGATCCGAACTGTTAGATATCCGAACTGTTTGCACAGATAGTCGTGTCTCGGATTAACGTGCGTGAGTATGTTAAAGTATACATGTAAATTCCAGGGGTCCAGATAAGATGCGTGAATTAAAACAATTAGAATAATTCGGGTATCTTTCAGTGGCCGTGTTAGAGGGGTTTTATCGTATTCGCAAAAAACAACAAAAAATATCTCTCATCGAGGCACAGTTCAAATAAATATCTCTCATCGAGGCACAACTCAAATAAATACCTCTCATCGAGGCACAGCTCAAATAAATATCTCTCATCGAGGCACAGCTCAAATCATTTTTACACTGTTGGAGAGTATCGTCTACATTCTATTGTACTCCGCAAATAAAAGAAAAACGAAAGTTGATACCAATCTTTACTTTCGATAATTTTCATGCAATTAGCTTATGCAGGTAACAATTATAATTTGTTTAAATCCCATACACACTACAAGGGCATTCTTGTTAAAACATAACGTATTTCTTTAACCCTTCGCTTGCTATTCGCGTCAATATAGCTACATGTAAATAGTGAAGACCCAGATGAGACAGCTCCTGCAGGAGCTGTCTCATCAGGGTCTGCACTATTTACAAGTTGATTGTGCAATCAGTGCACTCCACAGCAGTGATTGCACAGCGAAATACGTGTACACAGTGAAGATATATGTAATTATACAACAGGGCATGGGTAAAGAAGGAGAAATGTATTTTAAAATTCAGCAAGCGAAGGGTTAACATTTAGGCTGCTTTGATGAGATTCGCTTTCGCATAACTTATTTTTTTATTTTTTTTAAAACGTAAGTTTTCTTAAAATATACAACATTGGTGTCAAATAGTTTGGATCCTGATGAGACGCCGAGTTACTCGGCGTCTCATCTGGATCCAAACTGTTTGTTCAGATAATAATAAATTCCCCCGTGTAGGACTATAAGTTAAACCAATTTAGTGCAACTGGAAACCTATATAACCATGGACGCAATTATATTAACAATTATCTCGCTTCTAAAATAATGTCTGCTCAAATTCTTGTCTCGCGCAAGTTTCACATTCTTCCGACTCGTCCAAGATTGTAAGAAAATGTTGGCCGAGTGTCAACTAACTTTGATCCAGATCAGTTGCCGAGTTACTCCACTTCTCATCTGGATCCGAGCAGTTTACAGCAGTGAGTTGGGCCACGACTAGCGGACAAAGAGTTAAGGTAGAGAAATAAGGGATTAGTTGACACAAACAATACTTTTCAGCTTTTCTTTTACCCCACACCTGAAATTAGAAATCTAGACGTGGAGTTCAACTCAGCACACAAGAATATAAAGTTGCATACATCTTAAAACCGCTCGAACGTGTGGAAACGAGTGTACTGACATTTGCAAACAGCGTAGACCCAGATCAGAGGAACCCTAGAGGACTCTCTAACTCCTAGAGGAGTCCTCTGATCTGTGTCTACGCTGTTTGTCATTGAAAATCGCGTAAATAATATATTTTCATACCGAATAGAATCTAATGTTAAACACTGATAGGCCAATCAACTTTAAAAGTTCAGCATTAATTGGGATAAAAGTGTGCTATTGTTATTGATTGGATATTTATTTGAGGATTATTTGGTGACTGTTTCTTCATACTTGCTACATGTATGTACATTCATGCAGTAAAGTATCGCTAATGTGACCACACTTTATTAACACAGGAGTATGTAAAAGGTGCAGTGCTGCTTAATGCAGAACATAAGTCATACAGAAAGCTCGTATACGACCACCTGTGTAAAATTCCAGAATTAAACTTTTTAAGTGGAAGTATTAGTAATACTTTACTGTGACTGTATACATAGAAAAATTTGCTCGTTTCAGTCAATGTTACTGTCACTATCTCAAATTAAGGCAATAAAACGGCATAAATAAATGAGAACAGAACGGAGCAGAACTTCAGATAGCATCAAAGGTAAACGTTTTTCATAGCTGCTTTTTTCTTCTTCTTCCAATATGCGTTATTTGGCGTATACACTGTCTTAACCCTTTTGGCGCCAAATTTCTAATTGTTGTCTGCAATCCAATTTTTGTTAAATCATTCGGTACAATAAGGAAATGAGATAAATAAATGAAAATTTCAAAGGAATAAAGCACATGTACAGAAAAAGAGATTGAAAAGACAGCGTCTGATCTGCGACTGCACTATTTGTCTTGGTGCATTTATGCGACATTTGCGACGAAAGGGTTACCTAACCTTTCACCCCATGAATATTCATGTAAGAAATAATAACGTCATGATTATTAATTAGATTATGTTTTAAATGAAATATTAACTCATGGAATCTTTGCTAAAAAAAGACTGTAGAATCATATCTATATTATTTCATAAGCAAACAGAGCAGATCCCGTTCAGACCAGCCTGTAATGCCTAACTAAATTTTAGCGTTTAGTAAAGGAGCACTGAGAACTTCTTAACATTTTACTCCATACATACGCCTCTACGACTTTGCAAACAGAGTAGACCCAGATCAGATGTAGGAGCCGTCTGATCAGGGTCTGTTATGTTTGCTTATGAACTAACATAGATAGGGCAATGATTTACAGTTTCTGCCAGGCCCAAACAATCCTGTGGACATGAACTAACATAGATAGGGCAATGATTTACAGTTTCTGCCAGGCCCAAACAATCCTGTGGACATGTGCCATTATAAAAATAATCTAATTAATATGCATTATGCCAGTTTTGTTACATAAATATTCATTGAGTAATGGGTTAAGCAGATGACTGCTAAATGTAGGGTGAACGTCCTCTAAAAGCTTACATGACTTGTCTGATATGGGTCTACTCTGTTTGCAAAGGTGTGAAAATGCGTTTATATGAGGGACAGGGTTAATCATTTATCCCGTAGACACGCCTTTTCACGCCTTTTCAAACCGTGTAGACTCAGGTCAGATGCCTCCTACTGAGTCTGCTCGTACATATGATGATACAGTTTCTGACAAAGCCAATCAATCCAGTGTTCATTTCAGTTAACAACTATTCATTACGTAATTTCTTACCCAAAGTTTCCGGTGATTTAATCATACAATTAGACACAGTTTGAGACATCGAACTAGAAAGGTTTTAACCGTGCGTGTAATTTGTTTGCCAGTTATGTCTCAAGAGTCATTTTCTCATAACGCCGGCAAAATAATAGATCACCATCTTAACGTCGGCAGAAAAATCGTATTAATTTTGATGAAAGATTAAGCAATTTGGGGTTCATTTTCTAAGTGCACTTGCCCAAAATGTGTATTATAAATCTAATTTTCATTTGAATGAGATGTACTACAAGAAATATATTGTGACCTTATAAAAAATCATGAAACAAAGAAAGCATCCACTAATTCTATGAGCAGGGTTTCTTTAGAAGGCTGGGTCTACATCGTTTTGCCACTGCCTGTTTTAGGGACACCGGGTATAGAAAGGGTTAAGTTGTTCATAGATTGTATTATTCGAATAATGGGAACAGGTTTTGCTGAATTTACAAATTTTAAGATATTGGAACAGTGTGCAAATACTGTTGAAGTTTCCAGGTTTGCAGTTAACGTAAACACAGGTGTTGCAGTTTCCGCCGGTGTCCAGGACGCGGTGATGAGTGAATCCTGGTCTTTATCTACTAAACCGGGCCTTTAGCCTGCCAACCCTGCCATCACGTGACCTGGTTGGTATTTACAAACCGCTTGAATCCTGATGAGACGCCAAGTAACTCGGCGTCTCATCAGGATTCAAGCTGTTTGCCACTTGGCCAATAGTTTCCAAATAAACGAAGAACAGCATTAACCCATTTGCGCCCACGATCCCATATATGGGACGTAGGCAAACAGTGTAGACTCTGATCAGACGCCGCATAATGCGGTGTCTGATCAGAGTCTACACTGTTTGCTGATAGGCAATTCAATATCAGACAAAAATGAAAATTTAGACCAGACATTCCTTAGATAAAAAATGGACTAATCCAATATATAAGCATGGAAGAATCCACTGGGAGCAAATGGGTTAAGGAATTAAGAGTTTTTTTCGGCAGACAGCATGTCACAGTAACGCAGTGGTTCGTATGCAAAGCACCATTGTCCAGACAAGTGTGCATGGACCAAGATCAGGCGTCCATTTAAAACTTTCACCCTTGTCGCCTGCAACAGTTTCCTTTGTAACAACTCTCCCCTGCTACAGGTTATTCTGTCTTCAGCCAAGCAATTTAGCTTATTAGTTTCGTCTACAAACAATGTCGTGTGGTTTAAGTTTCAGTTTGGACTTTCCTTCAATATCTTCTCTAAAGAGTCAGTGGTAGTCTATGTCAAACATGTGGATCCTGATGAGACGCCGAGTTACTCGGCATCTCATCTACATCCAAACTGCTTGCAAAGATCACCCACAGGATGGCCCATTGAATCAAGCCATATGGACTTCGGTGTGAAAGAGTTACACCATGCATCCCTCACAGGGAGCCGTGTCACTCGCAATTACATCTGCATTCAACTGTTTGCGAACATAACACAAATTCACTGACAATGTTTTATAAAGGATTTCACCAAGCATCCGATCAGGATCCAAACCCTATTTTTTACACTAAGTAGTCAGCTAGAACAAAGTTAATTCGATCAAGCTTAACCCTTTCAACGCCAAATTCTCCCAAAATTCATACAGGCGTATCGTGAATATTCAAGGATTTTTAAAAAAGAAAAGTGTAACATGGCAAACAGTGCAGACCCTGATGAGAGCACTCCTCTAGGAGCCCTCTCATTTGGGTCTACACTGTTTGCAAAGGACATTAGTGACTCGTTCCCACACTGAAAGGGGTATTCCTTTTGCTCCCCTGTTAAAATTAATGTCTGCATAAAGTCGGACCTATTGCAAATTAGACTACTTCCGATTCGATCAATGCTTTGAGAATCTACTGACAGAGTGTCAAACAGCTTGGATCCTGATGAGACGCCGAGTAACTGGGAGTCTAACCGTGATTCAAGCTATTTGCAACTCCGACTAAAGTCGCCATTAGTGAAAGGTTTACATTGTTGCTGACACCTGTTGTCGTCTGCACCATTTGTCGTCTGCTTCAGTTTATTCTTTTTATTTTCTTCATAATTCCTTTTAGATAACATATTCACAATAACAAACTGTATGCATGATCAGAGGCCGAATTTTTAACATCATTAATCAAAAGGGAATGCTGACCGTGGCAGAATTCGTAGAATCAGGTTCATTTTATTTTATTAAGCAAATAGAGCAGACTCTCATCAGATTACTTCTACAGGAGCCATCTGATCTGTGTCTACTCTATTTACAAATGCGTAAAAAAACATTTACACGAAGGAAAGGGTTAAATCCGAAGCAAACAGTAGTTTCAGCAGGAGTTTCTCAGATGTAGAATTAATTGATTCTATCTAATTATCTTGGTTTCTAAACATTTATTTTAAATCTGGTTGGAGATCTTGTTTACTTCAGACTAATTAATTTTCTGCTGGTTAAATAGGTCAAGTGCTAAGACTGCAGAATCACTTAAATTTACAGCTTCTAAAAGAAAGCAATCGAAGCTGAGCATTTTCATCTTTGTTTTAACCCTTTACGCCATATATATATACGCCTGTTAACTCATTCTCTCCTGGGATATTTTTAGACCCAAACTCTTTCAATAAATCTACCGAAAAGGAGCATTTACTAGAGAAAAGGGAACTTTTAGAATTATGTAGTTTTGAAACCATTGTGATAAATAGAGCATTTGCTCCTATGGAGCCTGATCAGAGGCCGACTTTTTAACAGGGCAAATGCTCTATTTATCACAATGGTTTCAAATAATAACCTTTACATAGGCGTCAAAAGGCGTCATTAGGAGGGAATGAGTTAATTCATTAAGCTTTACATGAATACTCACGAGTTAAGTGGTTAACACACTTGAACATTATTTTCTGATTTGTTATTATTATTCTTTTAACAACGGCAAAATTGACGCATGGAACTGTTTCGGGAAAAGACATTGACATTTCCTGTGTGTAGGCTCAAGTGCACAAGTAACTCTCTTGATCAATTTAAATTTCAGACCACTTTTCCCCATATGCCTCGGACTCCAACTGACTTTGCGTTATACAGTAGAACCTGTCTTAAGCGATCATCAAAAAGAAAGGTCTAATTATAGGTACGTTGGTAGAATGTAGCTTAATGCAGATCAAAAGAAACGCAAAAAGCCCTAAAAGGAGATTTCTGTATTGATTTTGCCCTGCATTAAGCAACCCTTGCTTTTAAGACTCCTATAAAATTTTGTTCAATAAATAAATGCCCGCTTAGGATATATTCTACTGTATATACATGCAATTAGAATTGTTTGTTTGTTCAAACTTTGATATATTGCAATTTTAACCCTTTCACCGCCAATGTCGCAAAACTACACCACGACAAATAGCGCAGTCCCTGATCAGGGACTTCGCATTTTGTCTCAAACTTTAGTTCTATATATGTGTTTTATTCCTTTGAAATTTGCATTTATTTATCTCATTTCATTATTTTACCGAATTATTTAACAAAATTGGGTTTGCAGACGACAATTAGAAATGTGACGCCGAAAGGGTTAAGAAAGTATCGATCGGGAGTCAAACAGGCGGGATCTTAAAGGCATTTCGAAAGGAATGTTGACCCATTAACCCCATGCTGTGTATTTTGGGAGCTGACTGTGAGGCGTCTGATACACAAACTGATAAGGCGGGCTACCATCACAGAGGATCAATGTATAATTGCATAACTTTATCACTTATGGCTATGGACTCTGACTGGACACTGCAGGAGCACAGCTGGATACTGTGTATAATGGGGGGGGGGGGGGGGGTTCACTTATATAAGGAGCTTTGAAATGCCTTTAAAGGCATTTCAAAAGGAATGTTGACCCATTAATCCCATGCTGTGTATTTTGGGTACTTTATGGTGCCATACTGGGAATTTCACTGCTGGATATCGATAGTCAATTATCAGGTTATAAGGTTTAGGCTGCAGAATTATTGATAAAATATCTACAGGTAAATGAAATGATAGTTTGCGTTATTTATCATTAATTTCTCTATAAACTGTTTCAGCAGTTAATTTATGTGATTGAAAAAATAGTAGTTAATAGTATTATTATCATAATTATTTTAATATTTTTTATTATGCACATCATTTAAATGGTCTTTTTTGTTTGTATTAAGTTGAAATTTAGGTGATTGATAAAGACTTTCCTTATTGTTATTAATTGCATTTATTTCAATTTGATGTTAAAAACAAATAATGATTTTAGTTTATCAATATTATTGTCAATTAATAATTTTTATACGCCCGTTTGAAAAAACGGGACGTATTATGGAATGGCGCTGTCTGTGTGTCTGTCCGTCTGTCCGTCTGTCTGTCCATCTGTCCGTCTGTAACATCTCTAACTCAAATTCCGCTTGGTGGATCCTTCTCAAATTTTAACACAATGTTTATCTAGACATTCTACAGTAGCCTGCCAAATCCCGGTTTGTTTATCCAAGGTCAAGGTCACACAATTGGACTTAGAATTTGCGTTTAGCAAAAATGTTAACCGGTCTGTCTGTCTGTCTGTAACATCTCTAACTCAAGTTCCGCTTGGTGGATCCTTCCCAAATTTAACCACAATGTTTATCTAGACATGCTACAGTAGCCTGCCAAGTCCCGGCTCGTTTATCCAAGGTCATGGTCGCTTAATTGGACTTAGAATTTGCGTTTAGCATTTGCGTTAAGCAAAAATGTTAACCTCAATTTATGTGGAACAAGTCCACTTATTTACATAACACTTTGTGATAAAGCTTTGAAACTTGGAACACGTGTTCACCGTCACAACCTTCACCTGTAGGCAAGAGTAAATAATTCTGTCAAGCATTTTGACCGAATTATGCCCCTTTTTAACTTAGAATTTTTGGTTAAGGCTTTGTTAAAGTACATTTATTTACATAACCCTTTGAGATAAAGCTTTTAAACTTGGAACACTTGTTCACCGTTGCAACCTTCACCTGTAGGCAAGAGAAAATAACTCTGTCAAGCATTTTGACCGAATTATGCCCCTTTTTAACTTAGAATTTTTGGTTAAGGCTTGTTAAAGTCCATTTATTTACATAATCCTTTGAGATCAAGCTTTTAAACTTGGAACCCTTGTTCACCATCACAAGCTTCACCTGTAGACAAGAGTACATAACTATGTCAAGCATTTTGGCAGAATTATGCCCCTTTTTAACTTAGAATTTTTGGTTAAGGTTTTGGTTGAAGTCCACTTATTTACATAACCCTTTGAGATAAAGCTTTTAACCTTGGAACACTTGTTCACCATCACAAGCTTCACCTGTAGGCAAGAGTACATAACTCTGTCTAACATTTTGACAGAATTATGCCTCCTTTTAACTAATAAATTTTGGTTAAGGTTTTGGTTTAAGTCCACTTATTTACATAACCCTTTCAGATAAAGCTTTTAAACTTGGAACACTTGTTCACCATCACAAGCTTCACCTGTAGGCTAGAGTACATAACTCTGTCTAACATTTTGACATAATTATGACGCTTTTTAGCTTGGAATTTTTGGTTAAGGTTTTGCTTCGACGGGCGTATATTGTGCCCACTGGCACTCTTGTTGTATTGTGTTATGGCACAAGAGAAGCAATTTGTGTTTTATGTTGATATGGTAAGAAGCATTTCCCTGTTTGCTTTGACAAAAACTGTAGAATCAGATCTATATAGTGTCAAAAGCAAACAGAGCAGACACTAATCAGACGGTTTCTGTAGGAGTCGTCTGATCTGGATCTATTCTATTTGCTAATGCATAAAAATACTTTGTTTCTACATGAAGAGAAGTTTTTGCTTTGACAAAATATATCGTGTCAAAAGCACACAATACCTACTGAATATTCATGGACAAAATAGTTATAATGAAATATGGAAGGTGGAACACTGAAGACATTTTAGAAAGTAAAGAAACAGATCTAGCAAACTCCATCAGAAAAAAAGCAGACCCTGATCAGACGGCTTCTATATAGGAGCCGTCTGATCTGGATCTACTTTGTTTGCTATTTCTATAAAGAGTAGTTTTTGCTTTGACAAAAACTGTAGAATCGGATCTATATCGTGTCAAAAGCAAACAGAGAAGACCATGATCATCGACTTCTATCTGGGTCTACTCTGTTTGCTAATGTGTAAGAACATGTTATTTCTGTAAAGAGAAGTTTTTCTTTGGCAAAAACTGTAAAATCAGATCTATATCGTGTCAAAAGCAAACAATTAACATATAAGACCCTGGTCAAACGGCGTCTCTGATCTGGATCTACTCTGTTTGCTAATGCGTAAAAATTATGTACTGCCTAGCACATACTTTGCTTATCTACCTGGATCAAGGTATAATTGCATAACTTTATCTCATGTGGTCATTGACTCTGACTGGACACTGCAGGGGCACTCCAGGGAGACAATAATCACTAATCTGCACAGCTGGATACTGTGTATATGGGGGGGTCACTTTCTGAAGGAGCGTTGAAATGCCTTTAATGAGACGTCGAGCTTCACGTTCAGGGCCTCATCTATAGTCAAGCTGTTTGCCAATGCTGCTCAGGTCGCATAGCAAGATAAGGCTGAAGATATTTTTTATTTGCAAATAAGCATCTACAGCGAAATCTTTTTTAAGCAACCATGGACTGATTAGACATGGGGGTCTGAAAAAGCAGGTGGCTGTTTAATACATGGGGAAAGTTCGGCTAAACACTCATTTTGGAGCATTCTGTGTTACATGTAACCTGCATTAAGCTTCCACCTGGCTCAGTGACGGACTCAGAATATTATACATTTTTATAGTCGCTTAACCCTTTTCTTCATTTAAGTCTAATGAGGTAAATGGATAATGTTTTACTGTACTTTTGAAAAAAAAAATACTTTTCACATATCAGGATACTTAGGAACGTATGCTTCACCTTATACAGAATGAAAGAGACTAAGGATTTAGCTATCCCTGAAGCAGTTGAAGCTGATGACTCGAAGACTAGGCTGGTTTGCTCAGAAATATGCACGGAGACTTTTGATGATGGGTGCGCTAAAACCATGGACGATAGTCGAACCATGTGCGCTAACGCCTTAGTCCTTCTCCGGCGAATGACCGAACGCAAATACGACCTGAAGGGTTCTGGCGCGACGCTTACTTTAATGGACAATAAACTGGAAACCAAAAATACAGAGGTAATATTTGTGTTTTAGCGAGTGTAGTATCGGATGCATTGTCAAAAAATAAATATCAACAAATAGCACGTGACTTGTGCTCTCTCTCTCTCTCTCTCTCTCTCTCTCTCCCTCCCTCTCTCTCTCTGTACCTCTCTCTCTCTCTCTCTCTCTCTCTCCCTCTCTCTCTCTCTCTCTCTCTCTCTCTGCCTCTCTCTCTGTCACTCTCTCTCTCTTAGTCTCTCTGTCTTAGTCGCCTTTTCTTAGTCTCTCTCTATATATCCCTCTGCCTCTCTGTGTGTCTCCCTTAGTCTCTCTGTCTCTTTTAGTCTCTCTCTCTCTCTCTCTCTTAGTATGTCTCTTAGTCTGTCTCTCTGTCTCTCTGTCTCCGTCCCTGTCTGTCTGTCTCTGTGTGTGTCTCTCTCTATCTGTCTCTCTCTCTGTCTCTCTGTCTCTGTCTCTGTGTCTCTTTGTCTCTGTCTCTCTCTGTGTTTCTTTGTCTCTGTCTCTCTCTGTCTCTATGTCTGTCTCTCTCTTTCCCTCTCTTGCCTCTCTCTCTCCTGCCTGCCTCTCTCTGTCTCTCTCTGTGTATCTGTCTCTCTGTCTCTGTCTCTCTGTGTCTGTCTGTCTCTCTCTCTGTCTCTCTCTCTGTCTCTCTCTCTGTCTCTCTCTATGTCTCTATCTCTATCTCTCTCTCTCTCTCTCTCTCTCTCTCTCTCTCTCTCTCTCTCTCTCTCTCTCTCTCTCTCGCAACGACAATATAATATGTTTTTATTGTAGACTTTTGACAAAACCAACTTGAAACCAGTACGAAAGAAACGATGTGTTCCTGGACTAAAGACCTCTAAAAGGTTCGTCCTCCTTATCTGTTTATTGGTACGCAATGTAATAGTAGTTGAAAGGAAATAACAGTAAGTACAAAACTTTTGAATTTTACAACTAACATTCTTCCTGTGTTTACCAACACAGTATGTGTTACACTAGAATTTAGTAACCTTTATAAAATATACGCCTTTCAATGCCTTAACAAACATGGTAAGTCAGGGTCTGCTCTGTTTGCTTACGAGTTTCTGTTAGATAGATTTATTTCAATAGTGTGCAAGTAACATGGTTACAATAGCAATACACTGAAAAAATATCAACATTGTGGTAATTAAAGCAATGCATATATAAACATCATGAAATAATTAATAAACCATGTCAGTCACATCAATATCAAGGATGACACAAAAAAGGGAAGATGATCCCTTAACTCTGTCGGCGCCAATGTCGCCTGTTGGCACAATTGAAAACAGTGCAGTCCCAGGCCAGATGCCGCCTTTTCAAAGGCATCTGACCTGGGACTTCACTGTTTTCTGTATTATTTTAGCCCAAGCATACATGTTTTTAAAAACAAATGTTTTACTAATATACCTTTATTATTTAGTTTAGAATTATATTTAATATGAAATTATTATTGCAGACGACACTTTTAAATTTGGCGCCAAAAGAGTTAAATCCATTGCGGTCCTTGATAGTTATAGTCTGACATAGAGAGACACGAAAATATATAACAGACATAGCCAACAACATCCTTAAAGTACTAACCGCCAACACCCGTAACGGACCAACCGACAATATTCTTAATGGCCCAACCGACAATATCTATAACAGACCAGCCGACAACATCCTTAATACGGACCAACCGCCAACACCCTTAATGGACTAACCAACAATATCCATAACAGACCAACCGCCAACATCCTTAAAATACCACGGACATCTTTAACGGACAAACCATGTCTCAGTCAGCGATTCGTGTCACAGTATTTTGATATATTGGTCTAACATTAAAAGAAAGGTAGCGGGAGGCAGACTTTCAAAGGTCTTAAAATTAGAAAATTGCATTAAAATAGAATTGCATTTAAATTAAAACAATTCAAACGAGCACTGCTGCAACCTGAATTGTAATAACAACCGGAAGGTACCTCGCTACCTCAACGGACCGATCGACAACACTCTAAATGGATCTATCGGCAACACCTTAAACGGATCAATTGACAACACATTTACCGGACCAACCGACACCATTATTTATAGACACACCGACGGCATACTTAACGGCCGAAATACCCTTAACTGACCAACCGACGACATCCGTAACGGTATTACCGGAATTCTCCTTAACGGATCAACTGATAATGTGTCAATGTACATCATACGGCTATGCCAGTAATACCGACTGTTACATGTCACAGACGCGAGACGTCAATTCATGTTTGTGCACATATGAGACCGCCATGAAACATGAACTAATATACCTTCCATAAGAGGCATAATAGAGGGTTAATACACATTTTTTCGGACAATAACATCAGTGTCCCGAGAGGATATTGTTGTCCCGAGCCCGAAGGTCTGTATAAACAAACAAACAGATAACGTCCAAGCATTCTGGTAATCGGCATTATAAAACTTAAATCAATCGATATTCATAAAGTCCTTATTCGTTTCATAAATGTTCATCTGGTACATGTAATAAAGGGTTAAACAGTAAACCCTGGTCAGACAGCGCGCCTATGAAGTGACGGCTTGTCTCGGATGACGCATATTTTCTCGTGATGTGTGTCATATATTTGTTTTGTCCTGGTCCTATCGCACAACCGCATACCTGATATCCTTTGGTTAGTATATATAGCATATATACCTTGAGAAAATGTCACTGTAAACAGTGGAAATTGAAAAAAAGGTTCGGAATTATTTTATAGAAAGGCGAAACCGATTACCAAGAGTGTATCTACACCCCGTGGAACACACGGCGCCGGCACAGGAGAATACAGCACCAAGAACACCTCAACGGGTCCTACACCCCGTGGAACACGCGGCGCCAGCACAGGAGAATACAGCATCAAGAACACTGCAACGGGTTCTACACCTCGTGGAACACACGGTACCGGCACAAGAGAGTACAGCATTAAACATACTTCAATGGGTCCTACACCTCGTGGAACACACGGCGCCGGCACAGGAGAGTACAGCATTAAGAACACTTCAACGGGTTCTACATCTCATGGAACACGCGGCACAGGAGAGTACAGCATCAATAACACTGCAACGGGACTCATTGTACTCAACAATAAGAATAAAAGGGTAAAGTAACACCTCTCATGTTAAGTGTGACCTGGTTGACAAATTGCAAACAGATTGGATCCAGATGAGACGCCGAATAACTGAGTATAAACTGTGTGACACTCGGTCAGTAGTTTTGCAAGAGTTTGTTCGAATCACAATTGCATCTGACCCACACATGAACCATTGGGGTATGATATTTCATAACTCAGAAGAATAAGCTTACTTCTGAGTTATGAAATACATTTGTAGTATAGTCCAACTGACGATGCCAGAGAAAGAGAACAATCTACACCATTGCACGGATAAACCCTTTTTTCACAGGGTTGTAAGTGTTAACCCTTCGCTTGCTATTCACGTCAATATACCTACCTGTAAATAGTACAGACCCAGATAAGACAGCTCCTGCAGGAGCTGTCTCATCAGGGTCTGCACTATTTACAAGTTGATTGTGCAACCAGTGCACTCCACAGCTGTGATTTCACAGCGAAATACTTGTACACAGTGAAGATATATGTAATTATACAACAGGGCATGGGTAAAGAAGGAGAAATGTATTTTAAAATTCAGCCAGCGAAGGGTTAAATCTTGTCCAACAAATCGTTACTTGACTTTCCTATGCACTTTATAGACGCTCGGTCAGTACTTTCTAAAACATCTAGAGTGAACATCAAATACTATTTAAAAGTGTAGTCTATATTAATCATTGTAGAATAACATTTGAAATACCAAACAATTCTCTATCTTGATAATATACACGTTTGTATAAAGTGCTTTCCATTATATGGCTTATTCCAATACGAAGCTGTGTCAGAAAAACTATTTTATTTGCAATATGTGGTTTATTTCATTTGCCATCTGTGATTTATTTTATTTGCAATCTGTTTTTATTTTTTATAAATCATTTGCCATCTGTATTTAATTTTATTTGCAATTGTGTATTATTTTATTTACCATCTGTTTTATTTAATTTGCAATCTATTTTCTATCTGTGTTATAGTTTATTTGCTATAATCGGAGCCTATATGTGTTATTGTTTATTTGCAATCTGTGTTATAGTTTTTTTGCTATCTGTGTTATAGCTTATTTGCTATATGTGTTACAGTTTGTTTGCTATATCTATGTTATATCTGCCGTCTGTGTTTCACTCTAGTTGCCTTATGTTTTCAGACACTCAATATATCCTAACAACCGGTTTGTAAAACTGAATAATTCAATTTGTCATATTTTGGGTAAATGGAAATAATACTAACATAGTAGTAAATAGTGTAGATTAGTGTCTCAGTTTGTCTGTCCGAATACATTGGGCAACTAGTGTAGTTTCATCATTGAACTTACTAGCACTTTGTCATGTTGTTATATTGTTCCAGCAAGGGGCGTCCAGGCTTTATAAAGCACCAGTTACAGATGACCATACTGAGAGGTAAATGGCGGCTGTTATGTAAACACTATGATGTTCTTTTTGTTAATAATGAATATTGTCATGTAAAATTAATAACATCTTAAACATGAGAATTTTATAATAGCAAATGATAACAGGATTTTACCTATTCCAGTAGCACGCACAGCATGCCCTGATCAGACAGTTCCTACCGGAACCGTTTTATCTGGGTCTACTCTGTTTGCAAATGCGTCTCTATATCAGTTAAAGTATTTCATAAACTGATTCATATTTGCAAATAGTTTCAATCCAGATAAAATGCCTTCCATGAATATTTATGATGTAAAGGCTTAATCATCATACTTTACCACGTAGTACGCTATCAGAAGCTTTACCACGTAGAACGCCATCAGTAGCTTTACCACGTAAAACGCTATCAGAAGCTTTACAAGGTAGAACGTTATCAGAAGCTTTACCACGTAGAACGTTATCAGAAGCTTTACCACGTAGAACGCTATCAGAAGCTTTACAACGTAGAACATTATCAGAAGCTTTACCACGTAGAACGCTATCAGAAGCTTTACCACGTAGAACGCTATCAGAAGCTTTACCACGTAGAACATTATCAGAAGCTTTACCACGTAGAACGCTATCACAAGTTTTACTACATAGAACGCTATCAGAAGCTTTACCACGTAGAACGTTATCAGAAGCTTCACCACGTAGAGACGCTATCAGAAGCTTTACCACGTAGAACGCTATCAGAAGCTTTACCACGTAGAACGTTATCAGAAGCTTTACCACGTAGAACGCTATCAGAAGCTTTACCACGTAGAACGTTATCAGAAGCTTCACTAACTCCATACATACACCTTTCTACGCATTAGGCTTCGTTGGAGTCGTCTGATCAGGGTCTGCTCTGTTTGCTTATGGTATAATAATAATATAGATATGATTTTACAGTTTCTACCATTGCAAAAACATCCTATATCCACGTCTTATTATGAAATTAATCTAAGATGCTGGTGGAACAATAAATGTAATTGATATTCATATTGTTAATATTTATTACATGAATATTGATGGAGTGGGTAAAGCTGAATAGGTTTGGTTTTTATCAGGTTTTACGTCGTTTTAACGGTATTACAGTCATATCACGACGTCCAGTTAATTACAGATGGAGGAAGACCCCAGAGGTTCTTCTGTGCACGGAACAAATTGCATTGTTTGGTACACAGAAGAACATCCAAGTAGAACCACCAATCTACCGCAAGCCGAATAAGTCAATGTGCCACTACTCTGATAACTTTAAATTTGACTGAAAGAGTAGCGAATTGTAAAGACCCTGATCAAACTGCTCCCTCGGGAGCAGTTTGGTCTAAGTCTAAGTCTAAGTCTAAGTCTAAGTCTAAGTCTAAATCTAAGTCTGCAAACTGTGTTTGACCGAATTCTAAAGATACGTGTACGTGTACTAATTAAGGGGCTGTTGATCTGGGGCTAAACTGTTTTTCTAAGTTTATCTTTCCGAACGTGTAGGGTACTTAAGATATACGTCTGCATTGTTTTCAAAAATATAAGCATTGCCTGTCAGCTATTGCTTACGCCCTCTGTGCAACCTGATGAAATTCCCAGATCTCTATACATGCATTTGTATGGGGCGTTAGTTTCTTTACAATTTATCTACAAATGGGAACGCCCCGTGGTCGTTGTTGAGCGTAAATCACCTTATCATGTTTTATTAATGCACCATGCATTTTAATTCAATTCTTGCATGCAAAAAGTTTTAATTTAATTTCCCAATTTATATTTTCAGAAACTGCGAAGTTAATCCCAAGCGCCATTTGCCGTGTAAGTCTACCGCTGAGCTCAAAGGCTGTACGTGATACAGTACGATCTCTAGACAGGACTTTCAAATAAGTGCATACATGTATCAGGGACGATCTTTAAGACAGGAGGCTTAATTTTGGGTGAAGGTCATGCAGAATGCTCCCAGTGGAATTTTCTGTATGATTTTTATCCTGCATTAAACAACCTAAGAAGACCTGACTTTCTATTTCTAAGTCCGGTTTAGAGCGGTTTAACTGTACACGCATGTAAGCGACATCTTGGGAGTCAGTAGATGATGTAGAAAGTAAACAAATAGAAAGACAGAAAGACATACAGAAAAAATGACATTCAGAAACACAGAAAGAGACAAAGGGAAAGAAAGAAGGAAAGTAGAAAGAAAGAAGGAAAGCAGAAAAAAGAAGAAAGAAAGAAAAGAAGGAAGAAAAGAATGAAAGAAAGAAATAAAGAAAAAGGAAAAAAAGATAGACAGACACACATACAGACGAACAGACAATTTTCATCTTCAGCATGTTGAACAAAGTTTTGTTTGCCCAAATTTTCGTACACTATACCGTATTTTCACAAGAAAAGGTAAGATGAAGTTTTCTATAAAATGCACTTAGAGTGTCGAACAGTTTCGAGTTAACCCTTTCGCTGCCAATGTCGGATCTGTGATTACCTGTGCAAACAGTTTGGATCCAGATGGGACGCCGAGTAACTCGGCGTCTCATCAGGATCCAAACTGTTTGTTACTGTGACTATGTTTTTGAAACAAAAATGAAGAAAATAAAAAAAATGAAATTTTGTAGCAGACGACAAAGTTAGCAGACGACATAATTTGGCAGCGAAAGAGTTAATCGGCATCTCATCTAGTTCCAAACTTGTGTATAGGCAATCACATCCGTGGTATACTACGAATTGATATACTTATGTAATTGTATGTACCAGTTTCTCCTAATAACTTAGAAAACATTATTTCAGGGATACGATCTGAATCATTCAAGGGACGCCACTCTCGATGTCAAAGCACCGGGCAGTTGATGTTTGAATCGCCCTCAAAATCACCGAAAGTGATACGAAAACGCCCCAGTTCTTTCCACATAGGTAAATTAAGAAATAATAAATTCATACCAGTGTTTTATCGTGCAATCGAACACTGGTAGGAGTTGAGATGCGTAGTAATTAAATCACGAGGCCGATATATATTTATTTCTTAATTCGAACATAGATACGTCCCTTTTGTTTATGTAGATGTGTGCGCGAGGTGTGTTAGAATGTTGTATTAATAACATGGTGTGCACTTTAACCAATTTCCTCATATAAACGCCTTTTCACGCATTTGCAAACAGAGCAGACCAAGATCAGAGGGGGACCGTCTGATAAGGGTCTGCTTTGTTTGTATATTACATGATATAGAACTGATTCTACTTTTTGTCAAAGAAATAAATTCCCTTGAAAATTTTGCAGTAAAATGTTTTTAGCTAATTCTCGGTGTAATTATTTCTTGCATGATCATTGAACAGGGGAAGGGTTATATTATTATTATGTTATTGTATCGAAAGTATTCATAATGCACGATCTCAATAGAATCACAAGTCTTTTACAATAGATAGATGTTGTATTAGTAAAATGGAGTGCAATTTAACCCTGTACTCCATAAATATTCATATAAGAAATGATAACATCATGAATATTAATTAGATTATATTTTAAAATGGCATATTGAATAACAAATGGAGTTTTAGCGAAAGTAAGCAACCAGAGCCGTCTGATCTGGGTCTACTCTGTTTGCAAAGCGTATAAAGGTGTATTTAAGTAGTAAAACGATAAATAATAACTTTGTTAGAGTATCACCAGTATTAATACATAGGCCAAGTCAATAGTGTTACAAGATGTTGATTTAGTAAAATTAGTATTAGTATTGTAACATAGTGTGTTCTTCGCTACTGCTTTACTACAGTACCACAAGTATCAACATAAAAAAATATGATGTAAATCAGCAGGCATTTTGCAACCGATATAAAGTACTCACTACAGTTTGAGAGTTGGATATCATCAGTTCAATCTGAAGTACTGTAAAAAAAAAGAGAGTAAAAAGTAGTCTAATTACGGATCTATGAGGCAGTCGGTAGCTTAATGCATGACGGAAGTAGGATGAGATGTAGTTACTTTACAGATAAGTAGAACCTGTCTTAAGCGACCATTAAAAGATGTCTAATAAAGGGTCTGTTAGGCAGGTGGTAGCTTAATGCAGGTTAAGAATAATGCAGAAATTTCATATAATATTTATGAACTCTCTGCATTACTTTTGCCCTGCATTAAGCAACCATCTGCTTTTTAAGGTACTTGCGTCAACTCAGTATAAAGTCGTTTATGACAGGGTCTACTGTAGTTTGATTGCCACCTGTCCATTCTTCATTTACTTCGTAAGGAAAGGCCGATGCCCTTTTTGACCAGCCCCTCCCCGTAACCATTTACGCGTTTATCATTTATTCAATATTTCTTCATCTCATGAATATTCATGGACATAATCCATAACACAGAACATTGAAAGGGGATTAGTTCACTATTGTATTTCTTGGTAGACAATTTTGAATACATCTAATTGTCAGCTTTAAGTGTGCTCTGTGCAAGGGTTATTTTTGCAATGTGACCATTTGAAAAACAATTTGTAAATAAATAATGCTGACCCTTTGTCTACCATGTTTGCTATTTTCTTGTCGAAGGACTCCGAGTGCGTATGAATCAAATGAACCTTTTCAACGCTGATTTTTAAAATGGGCTGTTCTATTATTAAAAAGTCATACTTGTTGTATATTCAGGGATATTTTTAAAAGAAAAACTGTAACATGCCAAACAGTGCAGACCCTGGTGAGAGGGATCCTCTAGGAACCTACTCATTTGTGTCTACATTGTTTGCAGTCGACATTTATATAAATGACGTGAGTCCTGCACGGTTAATGTACATAAACGCTCATTGTGTTTTGTTTATAAACCATTATCCTCTATATCTTATATTTCAGGTACTTTGTTACACGACGGTAAGAAAACTATGATTTATATAGTAAAACCAGCAGCATCAAGTCTATTTCTAACGTTGTTTGCACGTAGTATTCATTCAGCCAATCTAGGCATAGGGGCCGGGGAGAAGCCCCCACTGGTGGGACAGGGGGGGGGGGGGGAGAGTATACTTTGCAAATGCTATATTTATCACAATGGTTTCATAACTACACCATTCTAAAACTTTCCTTTTTCTATAGTTAATGCTCCTTTTCGGTAGATTTATTCAAGAGGTTGGGTCTAAAATTATTCTAGAAGGGAATTCATTAATTTGTTTGAGGTAATGATTCGAGGAAAATGGTTTTCCCTAATGTTGTAACCCGATACAGGCATTGTTTTTGTGTGACATGTGACTCAAGATTAAGTCACGAACAATATTCATACTATTGTATTAATGTGAATGTTACAAGCTGAAATTATTCGTTTAAACACGTGAAGACTGAAAAACAGATATTTACCTGCGTGAGTTCGAATCCCATCACATGCTAAAAAAATCCCTTTTGTAGCTTAACCCCCTCCGCCGGCTATTATATCCCTTCCTAATAGCCCCCCACCCCCACCCCCACCCCGCCCCATCCCCACCACTTATATTGGAAACGTTCATACGCCTATGCCAATAGAAGTATTTTTATGTATACGTAATACAGCTAAAATTTTACCATAAGGACCCACATTCTAAAATACAAACTGTTAAAAAAAATATATAGCGGTATTATTTTTTAAATAACATGATACGTTAATTTAGCGCAAATTTAAAGATGTTATATTTTCCAGCCCGATCCTCTGTCAATCCACAGAGGCACAGACACTGCGTGCCAGAAACAGAAACCCAGTCAACATCACCTCGGTCGCCGATGTATTCGACCAGTAAGCAGTTCTTGGAGCGGACCGCGTATCATTCGCCTTATTTGTAGACCTTGCCCCGTATACCTACATAACATTTACAGATCAGTGTGTGAATATTACAGATACATTACCAACGTTCTACATTAAAAATAATGTGATCATATAGAAAAAATGCAGAAAGAACGTGAGTTAAATAATGCACAAATAAATGAAGAATTAAATAAAGTACAGCGTGCATTGGAAAAGTGTTAATCGAGAAAAATGAATCAATATGGATATTACATAATATCGGAAATGTTGGATCAAATATATCTATCTTCTTTATAATGTCAACCCCTCTTTTGACTGTTTCTGATATAACCAGAGTGACCGAAATACTGTACAAATACAGTTGAACTTCGATATCTCGAAGTTCTTGATAACTCGAACTAAAACTTCGGTCCTTTCAAAACGGAATTGCTCTAAAATGTATCACTACGCTTATAATCTCGAAACACATGTGACAGCTTAATGCAGGTCTAAAGTAATGCTGAAAGCTCCTACAGGATTTTCTGCATTACTTCAGACCTGCATTAAGCTGTGAACTTGAGAAATTGTCCAAAGTTGAATGTTATCTCGAACTAGTCCCATGAACTGTACAAAACTGTACAGACGCACGTTGTTCAGTATTTGCATACTCATACTAATGTTATGCATGTAACCTCTTACTTCATAAAAAATCATGTAAGAAATCAAGACATGGGCTATGCATATTTGTACAAACTGATATTGAACGAGTCTTGTCACTGTTCTTGTGGGCAGATCTGGAAGTAGACTCAGTGACGTACGATTAGGTAAAACATGTCTAAAGCAGCCACTTAAACACAGATTAGTAAAACATGTCTAAAGCAGCCAATTAAACACATATTTTAGTATATATTTAACCCTTTCCTTCATACAAACACCTTTTCACTCATTTGCAAATAGAGTAGATCTGCTCTGTTTGCTTATAAAATTATAAAATATCTGACCTTATAGTTTCTAACAACACCCAACACGCCCGTGTAGATATGCTACAGTTGAGCCTGTCTTAAGCGACCTTATATTTATTGGACACAGAATCTTAAATAGCAGGTGGTTGCTTAATACAGGGCAAACTAATACAAAAAGTTCCTATATGATCTTTCTGCATTACTTTTGACCTGTATTAAGCTACCACCTGCCTTACAGAACCATAATTAGACATCTTTTTGATGATCGCTTATGACAGATTCTGCTGTATTATAAAATTCTCAGAGCTACAGATAAACGTGCGTACTCAAGTACTATAATCGTCATTTCTCAATCAAACCCTATGTTGTGACCACTCTTTAGAATCTGAGAGACGATTCTAAAGAGTGGTCACAACATAGGTTTTGGTGGAGAAATAAAGAAGTTTTTCTTGAAAATGTTTTAATTCACGCATCTTATCTGGAGCTCTGATTCTGCTAATAAATATTCATGATGTCATTTATCTTACAAGAATATGCAACATTGAAACGGTTAAGACAGTATGTAGTTTAATGTTGGACGACGGTAATAGATAAAGATACGACAGGAAGTTTTGCATTATTTTCACTGTTATTACATTTTTATTTCTAAAGCTTTTAAAGACACGTGGGTAGCAACGTTAAATGTCGCGCCGACGCTAAATGTCGCACTTGACGTTATATGTCGCAAGGCTGACGTTAAATGTCGCACTTGACGTTATATGTCGCAAGGCTGACGCTTTATGTCGGAACCACCGCTAAATGTCGCCAAACCTCTTGACGTTATATGTCGCGCCTGTAACGCCAAATGTCGCATCAAATGGTACTGGGGCTATATGTCGCAACATCAACGCTAAATATCGCACTCCTTTATAAGCACTCGTTTGTAGCATTACTTCCTAGGTTAAGCTCCCGACGTATTCCGGAACAGTGATCCCGGTCTTACCAGGATGAACCGGGGTACGACCGTAAAGTATGCCGATGTATCAGATGTTTTAGATGTGGGTCAGGTTTGTTCCCTTTAATTCGGATCAAAATCAGATTCAAATTAAAACGTTCTCTGCTTATACAACTCCTGAGCTGTGGACCTATGACAAACACTGGGAAGCCTCTCAAATACACATGTTTAGATGTGGATCATATTCATTGATTAATAAACTCTGTATTTGGATCAAAACCAGACTGTCGTTAAAACAAGTTACAGTTGGAATCGAAAGATTGAATGAGCGCTCTCTGTCTACACAGCTCCTATTTTCCCATACGGTTTGGATTCTAATAATTGAATATAAGATAATTTGAGCATTTCCAATCGTTAAACTCGGAACTACTCGGCTTAATAATGACAAATCAACCCGGTGTCAGTATAATTTGACAGGGATGGTGTTCTAGTTGTTGAACCGTATGTCACGGATCGAATATGTAACACGTGTGTGATATATTCACCGTAAAAATCACACTTGTCAAATGTGTCATATTCGTCTGCCAAGAATGCCAGTAAAAACATAAACGTACATGTCTCGTACGTTGTGATATAATACCATTGCCATCATTCCCCATCACTATAATCCTAATAATCATCTTTGTCATCATCATTATCATCATTCACCATCAGCAACATCATTCACCATCATCATCACCATCACCACCAGTCCATCACCATCACCATCATCACCAAACATATCCTCATTACGACCATCAATATCAACAACAACATCATCGTCACATTCAACTCAGCACCATTTTATTTAGCGTTCTTGTTGTTTCTGCATAACTGAAAGTGACTTTCAGATCATGTGGAAAGGGGTATCTAAATCAGAGAACAAACGACAGTTTCATAACTGTAATAAACAAGAAACTGATACAGCTCTGAACAGTGATTTCAACGAATTAAACAGCATTTTCTGACATGTAATTTCTATATAATAACGATGTCATACATGTAATTATTTTAAGCATATGTGTACAGTTTCATGTCACTACATTTATTTGCCGTTTTAATATCATTGCCGCAAAAACGTAATGTCGATAACATATCACATAAATACTTAAACTGCTCTGATCTAATATTTCGACCACTAAGGGCCTTTGTCAAAGATTATCATGTCAAAATACACGTCACATGTTTGTTACATGCATTCAGCCATAAAATCAATTATTCTCTTTGATTTTATGGCTGAATGCATGTAACAAAAATGTGACGTGTATTTTGACATGATAATCTTTGACAAAGGCCCTTAGTGGTCGAAATATTAGATCAGAGCAGTTTAAGTATTTATGTATTATATTAATTCCCTATTTTGGAATATTTACTTCATTGTGAATTTGTGCTCCTTGGAGATATCATGGATAAAGCACGATTTTTTTTATTATTCTCTTTGATTTTATGGCTGAATGCATGTAACAAAAATGTGACGTGTATTTTGACATGATAATCTTTGACAAAGGCCCTTAGTGGTCGAAATATTATTCTCTTTGATTTTATGGCTGAATGCATGTAACAAAAATGTGACGTGTATTTTGACATGATAATCTTTGACAAAGGCCCTTAGTGGTCGAAATATTAGATCAGAGCAGTTTAAGTATTTATGTAATATATTAATTCCCTATTTTGGAATATTTTCTTCATTGATAACATATCAGTTAATGACACTCATATGCAACTAAACAGAAAACTGATATAACTATGAATAGTGATTTCAAAGAATTAAACGACATTGGCATACATGTTATTTCAATATAATAGCGTGTCATAATTGTTTTAAACATATTTTGAACAGTTTCATTTGACTACATTCATTTGCCATTTCAATATCACTGTCCGCGAATACGTAATGTCGATAACATCATACCAGTTAATGCAACTCATACGCAAACGAAGCCAGTCATTTACCTATCTTTGGTATTTTATTATCTGTTTAGTTGCTAATGCGACACCACTGTTTCTACCTGCCTTCATAAGCAGAAAACGAACACTGGCGGGATTTCGATTATTCAGTTGAATATCTGGTCTTATATAGAGATCTTTCGCCTATAAATACCCACTAACCGAAATAACTCCGATCTTGGCAATTACAAACTGCATAATTGTGTTTGAATTAATGCAAGTTTTCAAGATGATGATGATGATGATGATGATGATGATGATGATGATGATGATGATGATGATGATGATGATGATGATGATGATGATAATGATAATGATAATGATGATGATGATGATGATGATGATGATGATGATGATGATGATGATGATGATGATGATGATGATGATGATGATGATGATGATGACGATGATGATGATGATGATGATGATGATGATGAAGAACCAAAAACACTTTGTGGCATAAATAAGATTTCAATATAAGGTGATTGTTTAAAACAAATACGTGTTTTTTCAAAACATAACAATTAACAAATGTGATGGATTCGTTGCCATTTTCTTTTTTTGTGTCCACTTTGTGTCCACGAATATATCACCTTTTATGTACCATATTCGTTTGATGCGCGTGTCATTTTCGACCGAATATATCACACATGTGACATATTCGGTCGATTTTTTCACTCGTGTTACATATTCGATCCGTGACATATACGGTTCAACAGTGCTCATGCTATTTGTCTGCGACAAAAAAAACAACAAATGCTGATTATTTGTATGACTTGTACCACGTTTGCATGCAATATTAGATACAGGAGGAAAGAAACTAATGTCAACTCGCTCTCTCGTATTTGATAAGGTACTCTCTCTCTCTCTCTCTCTCTCTCTCTCTCTCTCTCTCTCTCTCTCTCTCTCTCTCTCTCTCTCTCTCTTTCCCTCCCTGCATGCCTCTATCTCCCTCTTCTCTCCATCACACTTATCTCAATCCCTCTCCCACCCACCTCTGTCCCCACCTCTCTATATCTTCCACTCCTCTCCCACTCTCTCACACCCAACTCTCGCCCTCTCTCTCACACTATTTTCTTACGTCTCTCTCCCACTCACCCCACTCTCTCCCACCTCTCTCTCTCTCTCACTCCCTTTCCCTCACTGCTGCTCTCTTTCTCCAACCTGTTCCACACCTCTCTCACTCTACCTTTCTCTCAGTCTCTCTCCCAGAAGAAGAAGAAAAACAAGAATATAGAAAAGAAGGCAATAAAGTGCTTTATAGAAGAAAGGAAGCAGGTCAGACAAAGATGCATTTAGCTCAGATTCCGACGACCATATAACGGACTTCTGTAAATAGTACAGGAAGGGTAGGGGGGTTCAGAATCCGACGACCTTATGTCGAACTTCTGTTTTAACCCTTCGCTTGCTATTCACGTCAATATACCTACCTGTAAATAGTGAAGACCCAGATGAGACAGCTCCTGCAGGAGCTGTCTCATCAGGGTCTGCACTATTTACAAATTGATTGTGCAACCAGTGTACCCCACAGCAGTGATTGCACAGCGATATACGTGTACACAGTGAAGATATATGTAATTATACAACAGGGCATCGGTAAAGAAGGAGAAATTTATTTTAAAATTCAGCAAGCGAAGGGTTAAAAAGACACCAGTTTGAACAAAGGCGTCTGGATTGAAATCCCACATACATCAGGTACTTTATATACGAAAACAATTTTACTTTCGGCCGTTAAAAGTGTGAAAACTGCAGGTTAAAGATGTCATAAAGTCATAAAAAGTTGAAATTTGAAGTAATAATCACAAAAAACTTTTCATGGTTTGAATATTCATTAAAAATTACAAGTCTTTGGAAACATGTTCTTCGTTCTGGATCAACTGTCTAAACGTATTAAATTTGATAAAAAAAACACCAATCAAAATCAACTCGCTTCATATACTTCTGCATACGACCCTGTACTTAATCCGAATTAGCATATTACGGTCTCAACATGCTTTTTCACGCAAAGCAGACCCAATTCAGTTGGCTCCTCAAAGGGTCTGCTTTGTTTACCGATGAACTAATATAGATATACGTAAGTGTAGGGTTTTTGCGATGCCAAGAGAAATATTTTCATATACTATCACAAAAATGTATTCATGATGCCATATCCCTTATATAAATAATCACGAGGTAAAGGGATAAACCCTGACAATACGTGTAGGCTTCACGGCCACCCTCATGCTGTATGTGTAAATAGGCAGAGTTTCACCGTCTACATTGTTTACTTGAATCATATTCTGTATTGAATCCAATTACTCCGTGTTCACTTTCTCCGCCATGTAAAGGCACTAACGCTTTGAATGCTGGAAAGGGTATAGGTTCATCAGTATCTAGCAATAGAGTACGTTCAGTATGGAAAGGTGTATGTGTTTTGACCGAGAAAGAGTGCAGACCCTGAGCAGAGGGCTCCTTTGGAATATGGATATGCACTTATCTTCTGAAAATTAAACGTTTCTATTTTTTGCATTACGGTTGAACTTCGATATCTCGAACTCGGATAACTGGAACTTCGAGATAACTCGAACAAAAAGTCCAGTCCTTCCAAAACTAACATTACAGAATTGCTCTAAAATGTATCGCTACAGATATCTTGAAACACATGTGACAGCTTAATACAGGTCTAAAGTAATGCTGAAAGCTCCTACAGGAGCTTTCAGCATTATTTTGGACCTGTATTAAGCTGTGGTCTTGAAAAAAATCGTTCAGATGAGAAATCGGATGACTCGAACATCTGTTATCTCGAACTAATTTGTACGGTCCCTTGAAGTTCGACTTATCGAAGTTCGACTGTAATTAACAATACCGACATGATAATATGATACTTTCACACCATAACCATTCCAAAAATAAATAAAAAACCTCATGAATAGTAATTACATTAATTGTTATGATAGCACATGGACATAGGGATTTTAGACATGGCTGAAATTGTAGAATCATATCCATGTTAATGAACGAGCATCAAACAGTTTGGAGCTAGGGTCCATGCTTATACAACTTTTAGTTGAGTCTGAGTTCGTTCTCAAGTTTTTGTTTGGTCAGATTTGAGCCTTTGGCTCAAATCTGACCAATCAAAAGCTTGAGAACTCAAATCTGACCAATCAAAAGCTTGAGAACGAACTCAGACTCAACTAAAAAGCTTTACAAGCATGGACCCTGATGAGACGCCGTGTTACTCGGCGTTTAAAATATCTGGAACAAAGTTGTTTGCAAAATGCGAGTGAGTCCGAGCTAATCAGGATAAGGGTTTATATGTACGTTCCGCTCATTATGAATAGTAACCCATTCCCTCCAAGACTATTTTTAGATCCAACGTCTTTGAAAAATCTACCGAAAAGGAGCATTTACTAGAGAAAAGGAAAATGTCAGATTTGTGTAGTTGTGTAACGAATGTGATAAATTGAGACTTTTTTTGTAGGAACAAATGCTCTATTTATCACAATCGTTTCGAAAATGACTTATACAGAGGCATCAAAACGCGTCAATAAGAGGGGATATGTTAATTATTATAAATATTGTGTTTAAAGAATAAATTAGGAAAGGCATTGCCACGTTGAACAGTAGATAACCATTACTGTAACACCGCAATCAAAAGTATATCCTGATCAGACAGTTCATACATATGTACGATCTGGGTCTACACTATTTGCAAAGCTATTGTATGGCGGAATTGCTATGGAGCAAATGGTTGAAGGGTGTTGCATGCATTTCATTTTACACTGGATAAAATATTTACACCATATCAGCTGCAGCTATCTTAACTAACAGATTATTATGTCAGCTGCAGATTAAGTTAACAAACACATTATGTCTTATCATAAATTTGAACTGCACTGCTGAACAGAGTGTCCTCGGGGCAGAGCAAACAATGTTGGGTCAGACCAATGACAGAATAAACACACGTGGTATGCTCAGGTTCTTACTAATCAGCTATCCGCTGTCAATGTCGCATCTGTTATTACTTATGCAAACAGTCTGGATCTAAATACGACGCCAAGTAACTCGGTGTCTCATCAGGATCCAAACTGTTTGTTACTGTGACAATGTTTCTGAAAGAAACAGAGACGAACATTTTGTGACAGACCACAAATGTTTCAGATGACAATATTTGGCAGCACAAGGGTTAAGTGTATGAGCAGATTGATGCTTAATACAGGGGAAAGTAATGCAGAAAGATCCATTGGGAGCACTTTGTATTACTTTTGTCATACACTAAGCTACCGCCTGCCTTTAAGACCTAACATTATACATATTTTAACCATTTTCATGATATAGGCGCGTTTTGATGCCTTTGTCAACAAAGTAGAAAAACATACGGTTAAAATAGGTGTCGTGTGATCAGAGTCTGCTCTGTTTGCTTGTGGAATTATATTGAATTGATTCTTCAAGTTCTATCAGAGTCAAACATTCTTGTGTTTAATGTAATTATATACAGTCAAACCTCTCTATAACGGCCACTAAATCGTGTTAATTAGTTGGTATTTAGGGCAGGTGGCTGCTTAAAGCAAGGTGAAAGTAAAACAGAACGCTCCTATTGGAGCGTTCTGTTTTACTTTCACCTTCCTTTAAGCAGCCACCTGCCTTTACCACAAACACAAAATACTTGATGTAATTTATAGGACGTTATAGAGAGCATAAATACTTGAATTGCTCTAATCCAATATTTCGACCACTAAGGGCCTTTTTCAAAGATTATCATGTCAAAATACACGTCACATTTGTGTTACATGCATTGCAGCCATAAACATTTAGAGAGGTTTTACTGTAAATACTTTTTAATTAATGTTTATGATATCGTTATTTCTGACATGAATATTCACGGCGTATATGTAAATGTCTCTAACCCATTCTCTCCTACTGACGCCGCTTGACGCCTCTGTAAAAATCATTTTTAAAAACCAATGCGACAAATAGAGCATTTACTCCATAGGGCATAGGAGCAAGTACTCTACCTGTATATATTATCACATTGGTTTCAAAAATATACAATTCTAAAATTTTCCGTTTCTCTAACAAATGCATCTTTTCTGTAAGCTGGGTCTAAAAATAAAATATGAGGGAGTGGGTTAAATACAATACATTGTACATCTGTTGATCAGATCTATATCATGTCAAAAGCAAACAGAGCATACCCTGACCAGACTCTTAACCGTGTCTACTCTGTTTGCAAATGCGTGAAAATACGTTTATATGAAGGAAATGGTTAAAAACTAATTGACGAGTTCGTCATTTTTATCCCTTTTACTCCATGGATGTCCTCGTAAGAAATGACGAAATCATAAATAGCAATTAAATTGATATTTATAAAGGCATGCGAACACATTAGGTTTGGGTCATGGCAACTATAGAACCATAATCTATATCATCATATTTCCTGATCAGACAGCTCCCACATGAGCTGTCTGATCTGGGTTTTGCAAAAGCGTAGAAAGGCAAATTTACGGAGTAAAGGGTTATACAAATGGACAAAATACACTTATTTTAGAATTGATGTACACGGCCGTTTCTGCATACGAGAATTTGCCCAGCAAACTAAAGTTGGAGTAAACCTCTCTACTAATTTGTGTTAATTAGTTGGTATTTAGGGCAGGTGGCTGCTTAAAGTAAGGTGAAAGTAAAACAGAACGCTCCTACAGGAGCGTTCTGTTTTACTTCCACCTTGCTTTAAGCAGCAACCTGCCTTTAACACAAAATACTTGATGTAATTTATTGGCCGTTATAGAGAGGCTTTACTTTACAATCTTTGACCCGATATTATGAAACGTTTTTCTTCAGTCTGAGATCATTCTCAAGTACCTGATTGGTCAAATGTTGAGATTCCTCAAAATCTGACAAGTCAGATACTTAACCCAGACGTTTTAGATACATGTATGCACATGTATATTCACGATACGGGCAGTACATCTGGATCAAAGCTCATTGCAATAGTACAATCACGTGTAATTTGAATAGCCTTGTACCAATTAAAGAGTCCATTTAGTAAATATAGTGAAAGGTCAATTCAGTTTATCAGCCAGGCTATCCAACAGGTGAATACTGCACCTAATCAACGAAAGGGTAAACATTGTCTAACCCAACTGTCCTACAAACAAGTGAGGACGGCAACATGCCCAACTTGCCACTGACGCGAGCCTTTGTGCTGCTTGTTAATCTTTGGAATGTTTGTGATGGTAGTTTGTTTGATCCTCACCTCTTCCCTAGCAAGGGACCATTTTTTGAGGGATGGTATCTCCGCATAACAGACTTCACAAAAAGAGATAGCGTCGGATTACTCTTCGGTAGCGTGCTTCCAGTCGCCGGTGAGAACATCACGGGACCTCTCGTTTTGGCCTCCATTTTAAGACGAGAGTGTGACGTAACTGGCGCGTGCAGATTGGTCTCTACAAATGGAAATTTTAAACTAGCAAATCTTGCTATAAGTGTGCTAGGCAAAAATGTTTCTAAAGACCCAGACCTGAAATCGCCGGCTAACTTTAAGTGGCAAGTAAACGATGATGTAAATGGTGGATATCTAATTCAAAGTGGAAATATTACAGAGGCGAACTTCCGCTTAAGAGACATTTCATTTAAGTTACAAGCGAGTGACCCTTTTCCTTGGAACGAGGACGGAACTGGACCCGAAGGGTGGATTTCCTTTTTTAAATTTCTACTTCCTCTGCATTGGTTTGTATTCAGTTTAAAATCAAAACTTGTCTATTATGAACTGCAGAATATAACCAGTGGTGAAGTGTTCAAAGGAAAAGACGGAGTTGTACACATGGAGAAAAACTGGGGAAAGTCTTTCCCACGTAAATGGATTTGGGCAGAAGGCGTCCAGAGCGAAAAGACGAATGCATCTTTTGCAATCTCTGGCGGACTCGTCGACTTCTATTCCGTGCCCATATCTGCGTATCTCATCGGATATAGGAACCCTGCAACTGGGCTGTCTCTTGACTTTCGCCCTGTGACCAGTGCGGTGACTGCCAATATCGATGGTTGTACGGGAACTGTGAATATCACAGTCACCAATTGGTGGTATAATGTTCAAATAACACTTAGTGCACACAAGTCATCTTTCAGTTCATGTCTCTATGGACCAGAATTGCATGGCTTTCAACGCGCATGCGTGGAAAGTTACGACGCTACTGCCACTTTTGAAATTTCCGAGCGTTCGTTTCTGCCTTTCATTTACAAAACAGTAGACAAACAGGTATTTGAGAATGTTGCCCTTGAGTTCGGTGGCAGTAATGTGTGTAATGAGGCGTGCTCTGCTGGCTAGGTTTCCACAGTGACTCCGCGGTTCTGGGTATGAGTCTCAAGTATCAGACCTGGTCTCAGTTTTACGAATATTCTTCAGTAATAACTTTAACCCATTACCTCATAGGCTATTTTAGATACAACCTCTTTTTAATAAATCTACCGAAAAGGAGCATTAACTAGAGAAAAGGAAAATTTTAGAATTTGTAGTTTAAAACCATTGTGATAAATAGAGCATTTGCTCCTATAGGAGCAAATACTCTATTTATCACAATGGTTTCACAAAGTGACTTTTACAGAGTCGTCAAAAGTCGTCAATATGAGGGAAAGGGTTAAACCAGGCTTAACTTATATGGGATATTAACCATTTACTCCATAGATACGTTTTTCAACGCTTTTGCAATCAGAGTAGACCCGGATCACATGGCTCCTACAGGATCTCATGATCTGCTCTATTTACTTATGAAATAATATAGATCTTTTTCTACAGTTTCTACCATGGCCAAAATTCCTGTATCCATGTTTCATTATAAAAAGAAATCTAATTAACCCTTCGCTTGCTATTCACGTCAATATACCTACCCGTAAATAGTGAAGACCCAAATGAGACAGCTCCTGCAGGAGCTGTCTCATCAGGGTCTGCACTATTTACAAGTTGATTGTGCAACCAGTGCAATCCACAGCAGTGATTTCACAGCGAAATACTTGTACACAGTGAAGGTACAGTGTATATGTAATTATAAAGCAGGGCATGGGTAAAGAAGGAGAAATGTATTTTAAAATTCAGCAAGAGAAGGGTTAATATACATGCTTTCATTATTTCTGACATAAATATTCATGGAGTAAATGGTTAAACTTGTATCTAGAGAAGAGAAGTGAAATAATTGTATCTAAACGGAATCTCTCAGAGCCAGGCTGTCAGACTGACGTATCTTTGCATGAACCATCTAATTTAAACTTAAATTGAATCTGATAAAATTCTTAAGTCCGTTACAAATACTTAAATGCTGTTGTTGTTTTTTTTTTTGTTTTTTTTTTCGTTTAAGATCTCTTTCAGTTATTATGAAATTACAATAGTTGTTCACAAAATGATAATTGGGTAAGCATCTTATCTTTTTGTCGAAATAAACACAAATTTATGAAAATTATGCTCTGGTGTTATTTTCTTTAATAACAGACATATCCAAGAAATAGCTTAAGAATAATTGTGAAACTGTGGCCTGGTGCCTATAAAATAGCTTAAGAATAATTGTGAAACTGTGGCCTGGTGCCTATAACTGTGGCCTGGTGCCTATAACTGTGGCCTGGTGCCTATAAAATCATTTTGAGTTTGAATACGAAGTCTTTCAAGCTCCAGATTAGCCAGACTTTGTCTACGTCATATGTATTGTATCTCCTTTTTCTAGTTTTTTGTTCTTTTCAATAATGTATAATCTATATACAGTAAAACCTCTCTATAACGGCCACTAAATTGTGTTAATTAGTTGATATTTAGGGCAGGAGACTGCTTAAAGCAAGGTGAAAGTAAAACAGAACGCTCCTATAGGAGCGTTCTGTTAAATTACTTTCACATTGCTTTAAGCAGCCACCTGCCTTCAGCACAAAATACTTGATGTAATTTAGTTGCCGTTATAGAGAGGTTTTACTGTAGTCTTTTCTTTTATTTTTAAGGGCCTCGCGGAAGACATGTTTTCGAATGAGGTCTCTCGTTAGATAAAGACTGTATCGGCACGTAGTAGAACCTATGCATACCTTGCGGCGACTGCTGTACAATTACTTAACCCTTTACCTCATAGGCTACTTTTAGATACAACCGCCTTGAATAAATCTACCGAAAAGGAGAATTAACTAGAGAAAAGGAAAATTTTAGAATTTTGTTGTTTGAAACCATTGTGATGCATTTGATGCATATTTCCGGTAGAGCATTTGCTCCCATAGGAACAAATGCTCTATTTATCACAGTGGTTTCACAAAAGTCGTCAACATGAGGGAATGGGTTAAACATTACATGGTTATTGCATGAGTAGTTTGCTGATATCAATAGTAACGAAGATAAAAAAAAAGTAGGTTAAATTAAACATTTCCATGTGCAGTATTTAAGCAAGAACTGATTAAATATGTATTAACTGGTGTTTTGTAATGTTTTTTTTCAAGGGATTTCTTTGCTTTAACAAGAAATGTAGAATCAGATCTATAGCATGTAATTGTCTAACAGAGCAGACACTAACCAGACAGCTCTGTTAGACCACATTCGTAACGGATCACATTTGTAACAGATATTTTACGAATCTTATCACATTCGTAACAGGTAAAATGTCTTACAAATGTGAGTGTCCAACATGGGGGTTGACATTAGAATCACATATGTAACAGGTAAAATGTCTTACAAATATGAGTGTCCAACATGGGAGTTGACATAAGCAGGTTGAGTTCCTGAATGACGATGTTCAGTTAGTTAATAGTAATAGGATGATCATTGTATATGTTACTATATTTCCTTGAGGGTCATGCCTCAACTGTTCACAACCTTAACAGCGCATTGTAAAGATATAATGTACATGCTTATAATATGTTTTAGGATACCTGCCTAAAATATATTGAAGAGTTTCCATTTTTCACAGAACTTGCCATATACGTGTACATGCACCTAGGCAATAACGTTTATGTGTGCCTAGGATTAAATAAATATTACTTTTTAGTTCCTTTATTTGATTTTAATTGAGCATTCAATACACTATGCCAAATATTTTAGCAACCATAAAGCTAATGATACACCATTAGAAAGCAAATCTCAGTCATTTCTTTTGTTAATATTTAGTTTGTTGTTAAAATTTGAACAAGGTTTCATTTTTGCGAAAATCGGCTTCGATCACATTCGTCACAAAATGTTTTACATATGTGTTCGATGTCCGGATCACATTTGTAACACGTGTTACAAATGTGATCACATTCGTGACACGTGTTACGAATGTGATTTGTTACGAATATGTTCTAACACAGCTCCTACAGGAGCCGTCTAATCTGGCTGTACTATGTATGCAGATGCGGTGAAAACATAGTTAATATGAAGGAAAGGGTTAAACTTTCTTTCAAGAATAGCCTCTTTATTCGCCCAAACCCAATGCTCTCACAGCTTTTTTGAATCGTCTTTTAGTGACGAGTCTAAACAGCGGTGACAACATATTATGATTTTGTAGGAAAATGACGATTTGAAATTTGAAATTGTAAATACAGTAGACCCTGCCTTGTAGCGGCCATTCATTTATTGAACATATGGAACTTAAAAGGCAGGTAATTGCTTAATGCAGGGCAAAGGTAATGCCGAAAACTCCCACAGGAGCTTTCTGCACTACTGTTGATATGCATTAAGCTGTTCAGCATATAAACAGTTGATTTATTTAATGTTTAGACATTTTAAAACACGTTGTAAGCACGGGCAATACAGGGAGTAATCAATGCAGAACACTATATTACTTACGACCTGCATTAAGCGACCACCTGCCTTACCCACCCATAATAAGACCTCTTTTGATGGTCGCTAATGACCGGTTCTAAGGTAGATGACTCATTTATTGACTATGTAACGTAATGTTAACGTATTGGTAGCGTAATATGAAATAGTCAACATAAAATAGAATATTTTACTTCACATTTCCTTAACACTTTCGCTGCTATAGAGAAATCTATGATCACCTTTGAAAGCAGTTTGGATCCAGATGAGATGCCTAGTCAGTTGGTTTCACATCAGGATTCAAACAAGCTGATACTGTGATTGCATTTTTAAAAAATAATATGAAGAAAACTCCGTTTGAAACTTGAAGAAGATAATGATCTTAGCAGATAATTTATTTGGCCGCAAAAGAGAACGTTTTAATTAGAGGAGAAATAAAGTTGACAACTCATTGATCTGTGATCGATCATCGATCATCTCCACCCTTAGCGTGCTTATGTGCACGGTTGATGGTCAGTTAGAAACTCGAACATTATCCGACAAACCTTCCGGTAACTCTACTCAGTTCAGTATCACTGGCACCACGGAACCAAAGGACACTTTTACCAAATTGTCAATGAAAGAAGAAATCAGTAATATGTTTTAGCTACGGTACATAGTAATGGCATTTTCGTCTGCACCATTTGTCGTCTGCACCAAGTTTCTTTCTATTTTGTTTTCATTTTTGTTTTAAAAACATAATTACAGTAGCAAACAGTTTCGAATCTTGATGACACGTCGAATAATACGGTGTCTCATCTGGATCCAAACTGTCTGGATGGATGATCTCGGATTTGCCATTTGCCATTAAGCAAAACTAAACTATCTGTTGGTAATATTTCAAATATCGCCAGCAGGTTTCATCCTTTAGCCAGTTATGAGCGAATTCATGGACATATTGTAGTTGTTTTATATTTGTATATTGATGGTATGCGGAGTATCTCTACATGTTACAATGATCAAAACCAATTGAAATTGATCACATGACCATAAAAAATAGAAGGTGTATACTTTTTAAAAATTAAGTAGGCAACTGTTTTTGGAGACTTACTTTTCCCGGGCATGCTAAACATTTATTGAGGCATGGCTACACAGCCTATACGCCTAAGTAAAACTTTAAACAAAATCCAAGGAAACGAAACGTTAAATACGATTGACCAATCAGATTTAAGATCATAATGACCGGCAGAAACATTCTATATCTTCGTCATTAGAATCTGAGGATTGCCACTAGGGGTTGCAAAGTTTAAAGTTTTGTTCCGCAATGGTGATTCAGAATTAAATGATACATTGAATATCATTGATTTTTGAAGGCTTTATAAGGCGACAGTTGTGGAGAAGACTTTATACTTCAGGACATAATTACACTGCAACAGGTAAGCAACATTTTCAAGTGTATTGTTGTCTATCTTAATATTTTACTCCACGACTATACAGGAAAGAAATTATGTATAAATTGATATTAATTAGCTTAATTTTATGATGTAACATAAACACGTGAATGCTTTACTATGTCAGAAACTTTAGACTTTGGTCTGTATAATTTCATATAATCATAGCAGTCCCTGATCAGTTGGCTCCTACAGCAGCCGTCTGATCTTGGACTTTTCTGTTTGCAAAAGGACGGTTATATGAGGCAAGTGGTTAAACGACCATAAAAGAAGTCTGAAAATGGATCTTTCGTGCTGTTTTGCTTAATGCAGGATAAAAAATAATGCAAAATGTTCCATGTATCAAAAATGATTGTGTCTACTTGCAACACGTTTTAAAAATGTCTACAAATTAAATATGACGTGTTTATACGTTGAAAAGAAGTGAATCGCATGATGTCATCGAATAAAGACTAAGAAGACAAAACGTTCATGTTTGATATGGGAGAACCCGTTATTATTCGCTGATGCATTGGTATTTATTATGGCTGCGCTTTAATTCCATAACTGTTTGAAACAGGCCAATACTATTTTGTATCGACGTAAAAGGTTAATTTCGATAAAAGTTCAAATTGACAAGCTGGATAAGAACAATTGAACATAATCAACACCATGTTTTTTAGTATTATTTCATTGACATTATGCATTGATTGTAGAGAATATCACATGCCGTTTGCTATGGTTAATCAGTTGGCTTAGACCAGGGTGTTCCTTTTTTTTATGATGTTTCTAGCATAATCAAACTCATGGTTAATGACAAGAGAAATGGTACAATCAGAAGAACAAGCAATCTGGCGTTACATAATTGTATATGTTGAATATCTAACCGTTGGTCGTGCAAAATATATATAAACCATAGAAAACGCTTATAATTGATATGATCATATATATCGTTTCTTCAGATATGGTTTTGACAATTTGTACAAGGAAACATTTTATCATAAACCAGTTCCTTAAAGAACATGTATGCGTCAATTGTTCATTTCATGATTATTCATTTACTTATGTTTTATATTGTCAAATTCTCAAATGAAAGTAAAACGTAAAATCCTCTTTGAATATTCATGTCAGAAATAATGACTGTATGAATATTGACCAGCTGAAGTTTTATAATGGCGCCCTGAACTAGGGCATTTTACCATGGCAGAAACTGTAGAATTTAGATCTACCTTATTTCATAAGAAAACAGAGCAGATAAACATAAGTCTAGTTCTAGGGTTTGACGTATAGGCTATTTTTAGATCATACATCTTTGAATAAATCTACCGAAAATGAGCATTTACTAGAGAAAAGGAAAATGCTAGAATATTTTAGTTTTGAATCCATTGTGATAAAATCCATGACTATTTACCACAATGGTTTCAAGAAGTTACTTTTATAGAGGCGTAGAAAGGCGTATTTATGGTGGAAATGGTTAATGCAGGGCGAACGTTATATTTCTATAACAACTTTCATGACAACTTTCCTCGTCACTTTCAGCCAGCATAAGCAGCAACATGTTTTATAACCCTTTACGCCATTGTACATAGAGTAAACCCAGATCAGACAACTTCTATAGGAGCCGTCTGATCAAGGCATATCCTGTTTGCAAAGGCGTAGAAAAGCGTATTTCTGGAGTAAGTGACTATGGGACACCCATCGTGGCCGCTTTTGAGAGGGTTCTGCTCCGTCTGCAAAGATTATCATTCAGCATGCTTAAGTTTAATAATCTCATACTTATGAATGTTGCATATTGTATTTTGTTTATATACACACTCATTCTTGATACAAATGTACTTTTATGAAATTGTTCTCAATCTTTTGCAGTCTAAAGATGGTATCTCGGACAAAGAAAACTGTATTGGTACATGCCATGATGATCATGGCATCAATATTGCCGGAAACTATGTCACAATTTGCCTCAACGGTACGCAGCAGTTTAAAATATATGTATACTCTTTCCTTGTTTTTGCAAACCTTTCCTCGGCCAAGACGCCTATTTGAGCTTTTGCAAACAGAGTTGATCAAGACTCCTTGGTGCTGCGTCTGATCAAGTCCGTTGTGATTGTTTATATAGAATTGATTCTACAGCTTCTTCCATGATAAAAAGTATGTGTTTTATACCATTATAGAACGTTCATAATATATTTATTTCTTATACGAATATTCATACAGTAAAACCCCTTTAGACCCAAATTCCAGTAGAGAAGAATTTAGATACTTTTAGGCAGGTGGCTGCTTAATGCAGGGTGAAAGTCATGCAGAAAGCTCATAGAGGAACAGTATGCTGCCACCGGTCTCCCAATCCGATATTTATACTAAATCAAGCGTCCAGTTTAGAGGTGGTTTACTGTATTTTGTTTATATATTTCCCGTGGTCCATATTTCCGCCTCCATGCGACATTTCCATGATGTTGGTCTCTCTTCTCAAACTGGATATCAGACTTGTACACATAACAAACATTTGTAAACCAAATGTGGGTGTTATGTTGTTTAGAGTGACTTGTGTAATCATCCTTTATACCCAAATTAAAAAGTACATGTAACTTGAGCAAATACTGCAGAGGAAGATCAAAATGCTCTCTAATAAACAGTTTGGTCAGGGTCTACACTACCAGCTACTATATTAATAACCCTTATCATACTAGGCGTGACCTGATTTGGTGTCCCATCTGGACCCAAGCTGGTTGACAACCGGTCAATAGTTGTTCAAAGGATTTAACGAATCGGATGTCAGTGAAAATTTTAAATGTTTTAATTTTTTAATGTTTTTTTTTTAAATAAATATAAGTTTAAAGCTTCAAAATATCCCTGTCTCTCTATATCTGGCCCATGTCTGTCGTGTCTGTGTCTCTCTGTCTGTGTTGTTCTGTTTATATCTGTCAGTCTCTTGTCTGTTACTGTCTGTCTCTCGCTTTCTCGTTCTCTATTTCTCTGTCTCTGTCTGTCTCTTTGTCTCTTTGTCTCTGTATGTCTGTCTGTCTGTCTGTCTGTCTGCCTCTCTCTCTCTTTCTCTTTCTCATCCTATCTCTCTCTTTGTCTCTCTGTCCCTCTCTGCCTCTCTCTGTGTCTTTCTCCATTTCTAATATATTTGTCTCTGTATGTCTGGCTCTCTCTGTCTATGTATCTCTCTGTTTCTCTCTATCTGTCTGTTTGTCTCTCTCTTGGATTTTTGTCATCAGACAGAACACTTTTTGTAAAATCTGTTTCATTGTTGTTAATTTCAGAATTTACAAAACACCGCTGTTCCACTACACACAGGGATCGTCTCCCCTTCTTCCAAAGGTTACTACAACCCCCAGCTACAGGGAGGCATCGGCCACTACAACCATCCGGTAAACGCCGCTTACTGGACCGGACATTACCCACAATACCCGCACTACCAGCAAATGTACCAGTACAACCAATACCCGTACCAGCACTATAACCAGTACCCATACCACCAACCATACTACCACCAGCAGCCGTACGGGTACGTGCACCATCCCAATGGCTATGCCCAATCGTATGGCCACTATCCTAGCTTCGATGCTAAATACTGGGGAGCGGCATACCATCCCGGACAGGCCTACAACCCCTACTACGGTCAACAAATGTACTACAGGTCACACCCAGCATACTACCCTGGTGGTCACTACGTACACTCTGGTCAATACCCGTATTACAAAAAGCCATTCGGGGCTGGTTTTCTAAGCGGAAATGGACATGGAATTGTAAAAGGCGTTCTGGGGGCTGTTTTGGTAGGAGCAATTGCGAAAAAGGTCGCAAATGGAAAATAGCATGTTTTATCTTGAATCCATTTGTATGCTTGTGAATACAAAATAAGTTTTTAACCCTAAATCATTTTGGCTAATCGTATCAATGACTAATTTCCCCGTCCAAAAAAAGAACGATCTGTGTGTAAATTTGTTTTTGCCGGAGGCGGTCATTACAAATAAGACGTACATGTTCATATTAAATAGGCAATTACGAGTTTTATTTTATTGTTTCCGTGTTCGGTTGATATTGACTGCAGGACTTACGCTTTTAACTTGAGAGTAGTTGAACCCTTATTTGACTATGAAAAATGTCTGCTCATAGTTGGATCTCGGGCAAATTTGACTACTTTGAGTGTCAAACAGTTTGGATACAGATGAGATGCCGAGTTACTCGGCGTCTGATCTGGATCTAATATGTTTTCAAATGTGAATAAGGTCACGGCAAGCGGAATAAGGATTAACAGTAGTCGGTCGGCTTGAATGGTCTGTGAGTGACATTAACAGTAGTCGGTCGGCTTGAATGGTCTGTGAGTGACAAAGAGAGAAAGAAGAGAGAAAGACGGAAAGAAAGAGAAAGAGACTGTGATATAGATAACGTGTGCAGAGAATACAGCAAAACCTCTATAAAATGACCACTAAATGAATAAACATGGGTTTCTTTAGAGACATGCTGTTGCTTAATTCATAACGAAAGTAATACAGAAAGTTCCTTCGTCCTGCATCGAGCTACATGTTCCAGAATTAACCTCAGTGTGGTAGTGGTATAGAGATTTTACTGTACAATGTCACATGATTGTATTATCAAGAGGCCCACTCTTTACTCCATTGATACGCTCTTAACCCTTCGCTTGCTATTCGCGTCAATATACCTGCCTGTAAATAGTGAAGACCCAGATGAGACAGCTCCTGCAGGAGCTGTCTCATCAGGGTCTGCACTATTTACAAGTTGATTGTGCAACCAGTGCACTCCGTAGCAGTGATTGCACAGCGCAATACCTGTACACAGTGAAGATATATGTAATTATAAAACAGGACATGGGTAAGAAGGAGAAATGTATTTTAAAATTCAGCAAGCGAAGGGTTAATTATATATGTATTTGCAAGCAGAATAAACCAGAGTAGACCGTACAAGAGTCGTCTCATCAGGGCATATACTGTTTGCTTATGGAATATAAGTTTTTGACAGGGTGAAACCTATTCTTGTTTATATGCCATTATAAATGTTGCTCTAATTATTATCAATTCATATGTTATTTGTACATGGATATGCATGGATTAAACGGATACTGTCACATTCATATATTCACATTTCTATGACTATTTTTACGTGGATTTTTTATATATATGTTTACCAAATAAAGGTTTGTTTATTATTGTCTATTTGAATTTAATACTATTTTCAAAGTATTTTTGTTTTTGTTTAGTTTTCTTAAATAAGTCCATTTGGTTTGATGAAAGTTTGTAGCATAACTGCACGATGCTATAATGAAATGGATTAATTACAGATTAGAGGTTATAAAATACTTACATAAGCAAATTCATACTGCAGCATGTGTTTCGAAATGCTGACGGCAATATGGCTGGCGTACCCATTCATTACCAGTTATACAATACATGTATAGTAAAACTCCTCTAAAGCTACCACCAAACACCAGGTATAATTCTGGATCAAAAAGTCAGGTAGTAGCTTAATGCAGAACGAAAGTAATGCAGAAAGTTCCTGCTGCATTACATTTGCCCTGTATTAAGCAACAACCTGTGTTTAGAGACGTCTGTGTTTATTCATTAAGTGGTCTCTTTAGAGAGGACCTACTGTACATTACTGGGTTGATACGTGATGCGTATTTCAGATCACGTTTGATAAAGCGTGACGCGGTTTATTTTCATGTCTTGTACTCGGTGTGATGTGTAAGCCATTGCGGAAATATTTCGTTTCTTTTTTTAACAACCATCTAATTATGGGTATTTAAGGCAGGTGGTAGCTTAATGCAGGCCAAAGGGTGTATAGAAAGCTCAGAATGGAGAACTTTCTGAATCACTTTTGGCATGTTTTAAGCAACCACTTGATGTTATGACTCGTGTGCTTACGCATTTAATAGAAATTTAATCCTTTGCCTGACGTATTTTCAAACAGAGTAGACTCAGATCAGATGCTCCTGCAGGAGCTTCATAAACAGGGTTTGCTCATTTTGCTTATGGAATAGTTAAAACCTGATTCTGCAGTTCCTGCCCTGGCCAATCTATGCTGTGATCATATACTATTATAGAAATTCAACAAAAAACTAGAGGTTTTTGTCACAAAAACGGATGTCTCCCCTCTAATAAAAACAATATGTAAAGGGAAATCACTAAAAATGTTATGGTCTTGATGAATGATACTTCCCCTCATTATGCGCTTTCCACACCACATTTTTCAAGAAGAAAATGATAACAGCTAATAACTCCAAAAATACTGATACCAGATGTATGGCCCTTGTGCATGACACTTACTTTCATCATGCTCTTTCCAAAAATAAAATGTCATTCCAATAGCATCAGTCGAACAGGAGTTATTGATCGGCCAAAAAATGTAACAAAGGGCAATAACTCCAAAAGTATTGAAGCCAGAATTATGGCCCTTGTTCATGACACTTTCTCTCATCATGCTCTTTCCATGTATGAAGTTTCAATACGATGGCAAGAGCCATGTAGGAGTTATCCTCAGGACAAGAAAGAATTAAACAAATGTACAAGGGGCAATAACTCTAAATTTATTGAAGCTCGAGTTAAGGATCTTATGCATGACACTTTCTCTTATCATGATCGTTCCATGTATGAAGTTTCACTCCAATGGCATGTGTCACATAGGAGTAATCATCCGGACAAAAAATTGTGATATTTTTTACAAAGGGCGATAACTCCAATATTAGTGAAGCCAGATTTATGGACCTTGTGCATGACACCTCCTCTCGTTATGATCTTTCCATATATGAAGTTTCAATCCTATGGCATGAGCCATATAGAAGTTATCGTCTGGACAAAAAAGTGTGAATTTTTTTACAAAGGGCAATAACTCCTATACTAGTGAAGCCAGAGTTATGTACCTTCTGCATGACACTTCCTCTCATTATGCTCTTTCCATATATGAAGTTTCAATGAACTAGCATCAGGCATATTGAAGTTATTGTCCGGACAAAAAATTGTGATATTTTTTACAAAGGGCAATAACTCCAATATTAGTGAAGCCAGAGTTATGGACCTTGTGCATGACACTTCCTCTCGTCATGATCGTTCCATGTATGAAGTTTCAATCCGATGGCATGTGCCATAATTATAGGAGTTATCGTCCGGACAAAAAAGGGGCAATAACTCCTATATTAGTGAAGCCAGAGTTATGGACCTTGTGCATGACACTTCCTCTCATTATGCTCTTTCCATATATGAAGTTTCAATCAACTGGCATCAGGCAATCTGAAGTTATCGTCCGGACAAAAAAAAAATTCATATTTTTTACAAAGGGCAATAACTCCAATATTAGTGAAGCCAGAGTTATGGACCTTCTGCATGACACTTCCTCTCGTCATGATCTTTCCATATATGAAGTGTCAATCCAATGGCATGAGCCATATAGGAGTTATCGTCCGGACAAAAAAGTGTGATTTTCTTTTTACAAGGGGCAATAACTCCTATATTAGTGAAGCCAGAGTTATGGACCTTGTGCATGACACTTCCTCTCATTATGCACTTTCCATATATGAAGTTTCAATCAACTGGCATCAGGCATACTGAAGTTATCGTCCGGACAAAAAGTGTGACGGACAGACGGACAGACGGACAGACAGACAGACAGACAGACAACTCTCACGAAAACAATATGTCTCCCCCATATAAATATGGGGGGAGACATAATAATTATTCACAATGTTATTGTTTAGTTAAAAAGGGGGTATTTATTGTAGTCAAACTTCAGTTCTACGTTCCACTTGCATGTAATCAGTTTACTACAGCATTCTTAACAAGGGTAGTTTTTTTTACAGCCACAGAAAATGAAGAATCCAGTCTATAAGATTCCATAAGCAATCAGACCAGATCCTAAACAGACAGCTCCTACAGAAGCCACCTGATCTCGGTCTACTCAGATTTGCAAAGGCGTGAATAAAGCGTTTATATGATAAAATTGTTGGTCGATGCAGTACTGTATACTACTCAAATCGACCAACAATTGTATCATATAAACGCTATATTCACGCCTTTGCAAATCTGAGTAGACCAGCAATTTATGCAGGGTGAAAATAATGCAGAAAGCTCATAGAGGAACTTTCTGCATTACTTGCACTCTGCATTAAGCTGCCACCTGTCTCCAAGACCGATATTTATAATAAATTTACTGTAGTTACAAACACCTTGGATCTTGATCGGCTTCTCATCAATCAGGATCAAAACTATTTGACACCTGGTCATTAGTTTCTCTGGTGTCCTCATCTGAATCAAGGATGCTTGTAAATGACAGTCAGGTCGCACTTTATCATGAAAATCCGTAAGAACACGATTGGGTTCCAACAATGGATCAACAGTTTGTATCCACGATGAGACGCCGAGTTACTCGGCCTCTCATCAGGATTTAACCTTTAGCCTGCTATGGGTGGATAAGTGAATACATATGCAAACAGTTTGGATCCAGATGAGACGCCGAGTAACTCGGTGTCTCATCAGGATCCAAACTGTTTGACATCCTGGTTGCATTGTGGTAGACACACTGATTATAGGTTGAATTTTGAAAATGTTGTAGATGAAAAATTCTGTAAAAATAATTTGCTCAGCAGGCTAAAAGTTAAAAGTCGCAGAATTGTGATAGCATTCCCAGTGTTAAAATAGTTCGTATTTTGTATAAATGGATAGAGGTATGATTTGTTTGACTGGAAGATCAACATGAACACATTCCATTTACTTAATCATTTATTCTTCGGTGAAATCAGAATTCGAACACACAATTTTATTTAAGCCGTTATTTGATGACCCCGCCCCTTTTACGCCAGTGCACAGGAAGTATATCGAATTAGATCTCTTGTAGGAGCTGTCTGATGATGGTATGCTCAGTTTGCTGATATATTACAGACCCGATCATCTACTGATTGCCATAGCAATACATTTTCATATTTTATTTTTATACAAGAATTAACCTGATAAATATCCATGATGAGCGAGATCTTTCAAGAACATTCATCAAGTAAAGGATTACTTGCAGTAGAGCTTGTCTTAAACGGTTATCAAGAGGTCTGAATATGGGTCTGTAAGACAGGTGATAGCTTAATGCAGGTTAAAAGTAATGCAGAAAGCTCTTACAGGAACTTTCTGCATTAATATTTATCCGTTAAGGGGTCCAAGATGTTCTACCACACAGCTACTTTTAAGATATCCATACGTACCCATGCCAACAGTCAAACAGAAAAAACACATTCCATGTTATAAATAAAAACAAAAAAGATGTAAACTAACTTTTAAAGAACTGTTATTCACATACATGAACAACAAAATAGAAATACACATTATACATTAATATACGATGCATGGTATGTTGAAATGCCTGATAGAAAGATATGATGTGCTGAAAAGTTAATCCTCAATGCAGGAAACGAGTTTACTGACGTTAGCGAACGGTGTAAATCCAGATCAGATGAATCTAGGAAACTCCTGGTGAGGGTTTGCACTGTTTGTCGTCCAAAACATCTCGCAAATTATACCCTTTCGTATTGAATGGACTCTGTCGTTAAACAACGATGGACCATTCCACTTTGAAAATTCAGTATTCAAAGGGTTGGTGAAATGATACATGTAATGTTTCCAAAAATAAACCAGACACTCACTTTGTTGAAATTGAATGAGTTTGACTAATTAACCATCAAAGAATAACACGCATACGATAAGACTACGCTAATCCGAATTTTTTAGTAATGAAGAATTGAAAACCTTTTAGGCAGGTGGCTGTTTAACGTAGGGTGAAAGTAAAGCAGAAAACTCCCAAATGCAATGGAAATCTGATGAAAAATAGTTAAAGTATTTGGATTAATCATTATTTAACGATTTACTCCATAGATGAGCATGTTCGCGCCTTAGCACACAGATTAGACCCAGATCTGGGTCCATGCTTATAAAGCTTTTAGTTGAGTCTGAGTTTCGTTCTCAAGCTTTTGATTGGTCAGATTTGAGTTCTCAAGCTTTTGATTGGTCAGATTTGAGCCTTTGGCTCAAATCTGACCAATCAAAAACTTGAGAACGAACTTAGACCCAGCTAAACGTTTTATAAGCATGGACCCAGACGGATCCTGTCGGACCAGTCTACTCAGGGCTCCTATGTTTGCGTACAGAATTATATAGATCGGATTCTACAGTTTCTGCATTGGCAAAAATGTCCTGTGATCATATGCCAGTATAGAAAACCATCTAATTACTCTTTATGATAGCATTGTGTCTTACTAGAATATCCATGAGGTGAAATGCCAAACCCGACGAGTTTAGTCGAAATAGAAAAAAAACACTGAAATGATGTACAGTAAAACCTCTCTAAACCGGAATTCTAGTAGAGAAGAATTTAGATACTTTTAAACAGGTGGCTGCTTAATGCAGGGTGAAAGTCATGCAGAAAGCTCCTAGAGGAGCTTTCTGCATGACTTTCACCCTGCATTAAGCTGCCACCTGTCTCCAAGACCGATATTTACATCAAATTTAGAGTCCGGTTTAGAGGGGTTCTAGTGTATCGCCTAATTACTGTTCACCTTTGACTTTCACCCTGCACGAAGCTGCCACATGTCTAAAGCTCAATACTGCTACTTGTTTGAGTGTTAGGATTAGCGAGGTCCTGCTGTATGTTCATATCAGTGTACTATTGAAATGGATCATTAGAGCGACTCCATAACTGATTCAAACAGGTTTATCCAACTGCCGGTATAGTAAACCTTCTCACTCAGACAAGTATTATTTCTTTAAAACATATTGAAGCTTAATGCACGATGAAAACTTACACAGGTACATAGGAGCCCTGTTATTTATACAAGTACATAATAGCTCTGTTACATATACAGGTACATAGTAGCTCTGTTACTTATACAGGTACATAGTAGCTCTGTTACTTATACAGGTACATAGTAGCTCTGTTACTTATATAGATACATAGAAGCTCTGTTATTTATACAAGTACATAATAGCTCTGTTACTTATTCAGATAAATAGTAGTTCTGTTACTTATACATGTGCATGCTTAATGCAGGATGGAAGTAATGCAGAAAGCTCCTAGAGGAGCTTTCTGCATAGCTTCCAACCTACATTAAGCTACCATCTGCGTTAATGATAAATAATATAGCTCTTTCTGGTGGTTTCTTTATAGGAGTATACTGTGTTTTCTTTCACTCATTCATACAAAGCACCAGGCATATTGTTTGTAGTATTTTACCCCTTTGTTTCAGTTTTACTCTGGGTCATATTTCAGTTACTGCTTCATTTTTAGTTCTGTGCCTCACATGGACGGCGGAATATTTGATTGTTGTAGAACACTTGTTTCATGGCAGCTGTAAAATACAATCACAGTTATACTAAGAAATAACACCTGCAATTTTAGCTTAATTCATGTCAGATAGAAATGTTTTCCTTATGTTCGATTCATCCCAGTATAATGTCTCAGTGTCAACAGACTGGATCCTGATAAGACGCTGAACTACTCGGTGTCTCATCTGGATCCAAACTATTTGCAAACAACACTTATATAACAAACAGGGTAAAATATGCAATTACAGAATGCATGCATTTGAAAGTGAGTTAAGTGTTTATATAAAAATTAATTTCATTATTTTATTACATTTAATAATATTTTATTTATGTTGTTTTGATGGTGACTTTATTTACTGTATTAATTTTGTGTACCTGTATTTCAAGTGAATTTGTTAAAATTTGAGACATGAAAGACATACGACTAATCTCTCACCAAGACCGCCAGTCACGTGAGAACTTAAATGTGTTTCTGCCATCAGAATCACATCGGAAACTTTTCGAACAACCCTCGTATCATAATAAGAAGATGATCACGTGTTAGTGCACGTGACCGTAGTTAATTTACATAAGACCTAATTGAAATGAAGGCCACGCGGGATCAGTGTATATCACAAACTTGCAAACAAATATTATCTTTAACCTGATAAAACTCAGCTATTCAATATTTATGAGGTCATTATATAGTACATCAATATACTCTACTTACTCCACTTAGATCCTACAACGACGGGGCAGTTCACGCGCAGGGACCGGGGTTCAGGTTGGCCGTTTTCTTTTAAGTTCCAAATGACCACGGCAGATCCCTGAAAACAGTGTAGAACAGACACTACAGAGGCTCAAATAAGATGCACAATTTAAACATTTTCAAGAAAAACTCCTACTAAACCCTACACTGTGACCACTCTTTTGAATCTAAACAGTGATCACATTATAGGGTTTGGTGGAGAAATGGTGTTTTAGTATTTGAATTCGCTCCATTAAGTACTACATGCACAATTGTACATGTATCAAATGCTCTAGCTATATTAGATCGTGCATGTACAGTATAACTGATACGACTATTTAAAAGTACTTTAAACCCTTGAACAGTAAAGTCTCCCTACTACGATCACTTCAAGAAGCCTAATTCTGTTTTGTATTTAACCCTTCGCTTGCTATTCACGTCAATATACCTACCTGTAAATAGTGAAGACCCAGATGAGACAGCTCCTGCAGGAGCTGTCTCATCAGGGTCTGCACTATTTACAAGTTGATTGTGCAACCAGTGCAATCCACAGCAGTGATTGCACAGCGAAATATGTGTCCACAGTGAAGGTATATGTAATTATACAACAGGGCATGGGTAAAGAAGGAGAAATGTATTTCAAAATTCAGCAAGAGAAGGGTTAATTTTAAAACTGGTGGCTAAATACAGGACAATATATGCAAACAGGTCCTATAGGAGCCCTCTGTATCACTTTTGTCATGTATTAAGCCACCTCCAACTTTTACAAAATTCAATTTCTATATTGGGTTAATCTATATAGATCATAGCCTTATACTGTGCGACAGTGTAGTACAGTAACCCTTTCCCTGTTTAATATGCATGTAATATTTACCTGCTGAATTTTTATGCTGGCAAATGTACACAGGATGTTTTGGCTCCGGCAGAAACTGTACAATCAGATCTATGTTATACCAGAAGCAAACAGAGCAGATCCTGATTAAACGGCTTCTAAATTAGTCTCTAATCTGGGTCTACTCTGTTTGCAAACAGAGTAGGCCCAGATCCGATGTGATCTGGGTCTGTTCTGTTTGCTTATGGTACTATATAGATCTGATTTCTTAGTGTCTGTCTGAGCCAAAACATGATGTGTACATCAAATAAATTCAGGTGATAAATATTCATGATGCCAGTATTCCTAACAAGAATATAAAACTAGGAGAGGATTAACTTGGTTATAAAATGTAAGACATTATCATTATCTACATATCAACACTTGACTTTGTCTGGGCCAACATTTAGCGGGGGACATCTTGCTGGAAACTAGATCATAGTATATACAGTAAAACCTCTCAAAACCGGACATTCAGTTTAGTATAAATATCGGTCTAGGAGATAGGTGGCAGGTTAATGCACGGTGAAAGTCATACAGAAAGCTCCCCCAGGAGCTTTCTGCATGACCTTCGCCCTGCATTAAGCAGTCACCTGTCTGTAAGTATCCAAATACTTCTCTACTAGAATTCCAGTTTAGAGCGGTTTTACTGTATAGTCAACTGCGAATATGATTTTTCCCATGTTTAAATTCATGGCTGAGCCAAAAATCAAAGTGTCAAACAGTGTCAAGCAATGAGGTTCATATTATTACAAACCTTATGTTTTAGTAGACCCTGATACATTTTTGTGTTTATAGGAACACTTTAAAATTCTTAAAATAATAAACGCATATGTTCAATAACATCATAAAACGTGTTGTTTGTTATGCTCAATCAGTATTATGAAGATTGTAATTTTCAACTTATATCAAAAAACGCCCCTGTGATACAGAATAAACCATTTTCTTTGATAAATGTATTGTTTTGTTGTGCTACGAACTACTATCGGCCGTTAAACTAAAACGCATCCCAAATAAATACTAATACATTGGCAAATAACATCAGGTCTTCGGTATCAAACAAATGACAGTTTTGTATTCCACTGGTTTTCTTGCGCTATATACTTCTTTTCAGCATATAAACAAATGATGTTTGTAATGTTTTGGCATTTTAAAGCGCGTTTAAAGCAAACACTATCGTTTTAAGTTTTTCGTGAATGTAGATCTAATGCAAAAAGTAATTTGCAAAATCAAACCCCGATGTATGCCTTGCCGGAGTTTGCCGACGCCCCTATTTAGACATGCAAGAAGAGATCCAGGGCGATCCTGTAGGAGTTGTCTGATAAAGGTCTGCTCTATTCGCTAGTGAAATAATATACATGTACAGGTATATCTAAATCTACACTTTCTGTCATTGGCAAAAACGTCCTTGTTCTAAAATACAACTATATATAGCTAATTAATATTATGATGACATCATTTCTAACAGACATGTTCATCACGTAAAGAGTTAACTTGGGCATTTAACCCTTTCCCTTTTTAACCCTTTCCCTTTTAACCCTTTCCCTTTTTAACCATTTCCCTCATATAAACGTGTTTTCACGCATTTGCAAACAGAGTAGATCCAGATCAGACGGCTCCTATAGGAGCCGTCTGATCAGGCTCTGCCCTGTTTGCTAACGGAATTTGAAAGACCCTCCTCCTTGGTTTCTAAAACGGCTACAATGTTTCACCTTCCATATTTCGTTATCACTGTTTAGTCCATGAATATTCAGTAGGTACCGAAATTTGTAATAAAAACAGAACAGGGAAATAGTAAATATTCATGCAAGGAATAATGGCATCATGACTAGTTATAAGCTGCATTTTTCTGTTGGCATATGTTCACATGATTTTTAGGCTCAGGTAGAAACTGTAGAATCATATCTATATTTACCATAAGCAAACAGAGCAAACTCTGATCAGACTTTTCCTATAGTAGCCGTCTGATCTGGGGCTGCTCCGTATGCAAATGCATGAAAACGTTTTTATACGAAAGAAAGGGTTAAGTAAAAGAAGTGAGAATTTAGATGGACCGTACTTACCTTTACAACTGGCACGTGCAAATCAGCTCTTGGGAAGACAACACCACCTCCGTAAGCAACGTCAGACAGCTGAAAATCGAATAACTTTATGTACAGTAAAACCCCGCTAATGCGACCACCTAAAACAGGTACAATTCTGGGTGCTAGATGCAGGTGGTAGCTTAATGCAAGATAAAAGTAATGCAGAAAGCTCCTAGAGGAGCTTTCTGCATTACTTTAGTCCTGCATTAAGCAGCCACCTGCTCATAAAGGCAGCTATGCTTGTTCTTAAAGTGGTCGCATGAGAGGGGTTCCACTGTATATCACAACAACTACAAAACACCAAAATACCAGAATATTTCAAGTGGACTGGTCCATTAGTATTTCACTACATATGCCATTTAGTAAGAAAAGATAATTCTGTATAACAAACAGTGTAGACAATGGTCAGATGGCTCCTCCAGGAGCCCCGAGATCTGGATCAACACTACTAATGATGATACAACCGTTGATTAAGACAGATCGCAGCTTTTTGCAATACGGGATGCCGGTGAAGCTCTTTACAATACTTCCGATGCATTTAACACACCGCAAGAGTTTTCTTTCACGAGGTTATTCTTGTAAGAAAACAGTTATAATGAATTGGTTGGAGTTTTAAATTTTACGATGGACACGTGCTTTTTTGGCTATTGCAAACACTGAAGAATGATATCTACATGTATATTAATCCATAAGAAAACAGAGCAGATCCTGATCAGACGGCCCCGACAGGGGTGTCTGATCCAGGTCTACGTTGTTTGCTCAGACATTAAAGGTGTCTTTGTCAGGCAAAGGATCAAAAGGAAAGTATTTACTCGTTTTATAGTTTCAGAGGTCCAGACAAGATGCATAAATTTAAACATTTTCAAGAATAACTCCTTTATTTCTTTCATTTCTCTACCAAGCCATATGTTGTGACCACTCTTTAGAGACGATTCTAAAGAGTGGTCACAACGTAGGGTTTGGTGGAGAAATGACGATTTCAGTAGTTGAGTACGCACATTTATATGTTGCTCTGCAAATCCAGGAACCAGAATGTAAGCAAATCATTGAAAAAGAAATAGGCTGCATTATGTCAATGTTCTGTTTATACATAATTCTAACGAATATATAAACAATTATCAATCTACTGGCGAATTCGGGATATCATCTGCAACAGCTTTGATAGAGATAAGACGCCGAACAATTCGTCGTCTTGTCAGAATTCAAGCAATTTGGTGTTCTGATTACACGAAATCTTTTATTGTTTAGCCTTGAAGCAGACGACAATATTTACAGATGACAATTGCTCTTGCTACTGTCGAAGGAATGCGACCGATAAGGCTGGCTTCAAATAGGCGAGCCTGTGATTATCATGGCAACCAGTTTAGATACATCAAATTTACCCATGATCCAAACTTTGCGATACCTAACTTTTGTTTTTAACAAAATTGGGGGAAAGTCAACTCTGAAACTTGAAGCAGACGACAGTATTGACAGACAAAATATTATTTACGATATTATAATGTAAGAGTGCAGCGTGAAACAAGAAAATGGAGTTCCGCAGTACCGTCAAGAAGCGATATTTGATCAGGATCTATAATGATCGATACTCACCAAAATATCAATATAATCTAAACATTTTCAAGAATAGTTCCTTTATTTCTCCACCAAACCTTGTACTGTGACCACTCTTTAGAATCGTCTCGTCTCTTCGAGACGATTCTAAAGAGTGGTCACAGTATAAGTTTTGTAGATAAATGGCGATTTCAGTATTTGGGTACGCACGTTTATCTGAAGCTCTGTCGCCAATATTTCAGACATGCTATACGAAAACTATCATAAGGCAAAATGCGATCAAAAGAACAAAATCTAACGTCTAAAACACGAACTCTGATCAGGTTCTACAGTATTTGTCACACAAGACAATAAAACAGAATATGCTCTGGTAAGTGACAAACTGTGTAGAACCTGATCAGACAAGTCAAGTTAACCCATTCCCTCATATTGGCGACTTTTGACGACTCTGTAAAAGTCTATCTGTGAAACCATTGTGACAAATAGAGCATTTGCTCCTATAGGAGCAAATGCTCTATTTATCACAATGGTTTCAAACTACAAAACTCTAAAATTTTCTTTTTCTCTAGTTAATGCTCCTTTTCGATAGATTTATTCAAAGAGATTGGATCTAAAAATAACCTACGAGGTAATGGGTTAAATACCTTCTATTTAAATATAGGCGGATTTATTAAACAACAGATAATATAAACTCTATATATAGAGCTTTAAGCACCGACTGTTGAAACGCGTCGACTGATCTAGTTCAACACTGTTTGCATATTCTGGTTTTTATAAAGCGGACCTCATTATACCTACATTGCTTACGTTTATACATTTATATTGTTTTTACAGTTCAGAAAGAACCATGTCTAATGGCGAGATATAGGAGATTGCAGTCAAATCCCTCTAAACCTGAATTTAAGGTGTGAAGAATTTGGATACTTTTAGGCAGGTGACTGCTTAATCAAGGTGAAAGTCATGCTCCTATAGAGGAGCTTTCTGCATGGCTTTCACCCTGCATTAAGATGCCACCTGTCTCTAAGATCGATATTCATACTAAAGTGGGCGTCCAGTTTAGAGAGATGTTATTTGACACGTATATACCATCGGCAACATCGATAATTTAACATCGAACTATTAGAAATTTGGGTGATGTTTCGTGAATTGTTTCCTCATTCTACTACTCTTTACTTTAGCCAGAAGGAACCATATTTAATGACGGAACTCAGGATTATATTACATGTACCTGAAGTACAACTGTTGCCACCTTGTTTCCAGAAGCTACATACGGGGTCTTTGGGTCGGCCATTTTCAATGCTGTCTGAAAAACAAATGGTCAATTTACTTCATACATGTATATCCTTAATCATGGAAAGTTCGTTTAGATAATTCCATTGAAACGTACAAATGATTATTATTTAAATTCCATCAATACCATCATAATTAATGCCAACAGTACATAAAATACAGTTAAATGGACCGGTTCAAATGGCTAAATACAGTAGAACTTTTTTTTTCTTTAATGGCCACTTAACCATTTCCTCCACAAATACGCCTTTCTACGCCTCTGTAAAAATCACCCGTTGAAACCATTGTGATAAATAGAGCATTTGCTCCTATAGGAGCAAATGCTCTATTTATCACAATGGTTTCATATAGGAGCAAATGCTCTATTTATCACCTATGGGTTCAAACTACAAAATTCTAAAAATTTCCTTTTCTCTAGTTAATGCTCTTTTTCGGTAGATTTATTCAAAGAGGTTGTATCTTAAATTTGCCTATGAGGTAATGGGTTAATGACCAATTAATGAATAAACGCGTTTTTGGTGTGTGTGTTTTTAAAAAGTGGCTACTTAACGATTGCCCCGCAGTTAAAATGATATCTGCTTAGCAGCTTATATCGGGACCTGATGCAACTTTGACTACTTCCGATTCGATCAAGCTTTTGAGGAAACTATTGACCGAGTGCAAGACAGCTTGGATCCCAACGAGGCGCCGAGGTATCTGGCGTCTTCGTCTGGATTGGATCTGTTTTCGAATGCGAGTCAAGCAGCATGATAAGGGTTAATGAGGGACAAAGGCCAAACAGAAATAACATGTGCACATAGGACCTTGTTGCATAACTTTCTTACTATGTTTAACCCTTCCCCTCATATAGACGACTGTATGCACCTTTGTTAACATATTAGATCCAGATCACACAACTCTTGTAAGAACTGTCTGGTCAGCGTTTGCTCTGTTTTGTAATACAAATATATAGATCTAATTCAACAGTTTCCACCAAAGCCAAAACATGTTATAGTCATATACTAGTATGACACTTCAGCTAATAATATTCAGGGTGTCATTATTTCTTACATGAATAGTCATGAGGTAAAAGACTAAACAAACAAAAGTCTAGAAACAACATAATCTGAGTTGACATTGTATAACATTTTACTGTCCATGTATTTATGTTTGAATATAACGGCTACTAATTTGTGTTAATTAGTTGGTATTTAAGGCAGGAGGCTGCTTAAAGCAAGGTGAAAGTAAAACAGAACGCTCCTATAGGAGGGTTCTGTTTTGCGTTCACCTTGCTTTAAGCAGCCACCTGCCTTTAACACAAAATACTTGATGTAATTTAGTGACTGTTATAGCGAGGTTTTACTGTATATCAGACTTTGGTTAAAAACTCTTAGTCTGATAAAACATTATATACATGTATGCTCACAAATCAGATCTGCTACATTCTTTAATTTTATTCGACTAGTTAAATCTTTTGAGAAATTGCCTGTACGTGAAACAGTTTGGATCCTGATCAGATGTCGTATTACACGGTGTCTCATCTTGACCAAGTTGTTTACAAATGCATGTTAGGTCTCACATAGCAGCTAGAGGTCTGTGAAGTAATGCATGTTAGGTCTCACATAGCAGCTAGAGGTCTGTGAAGCAAGTGGACTCACCCTGTAGTCTAGGACCGGCTTCTGGTATGCACCAACACCTTCATTGGCCAACTAAAAAGACATGGGGCGAACAGGTCAGTTATGAACACGTGTATTTTACCCTTTCCTCCATAAATACGCCTTTCTATGCCTCTGTATAAGTCACCTGTTGAAACCATTGTGATAAATAGAGCATTTGCTCCTATAGGAGCAAATGCTCTATTTATCACAATGGTTTCAAATTACAAAATTCTAAAAGTTTCATTTTCTCTAGTTAATGCTCCTTTTCGGTAGATGCATCCAAATAGGTTGGATCTAAAATAGCCTATGGAGGAAATGGTTAAAGTTTCTTTGTACTGCCCACTAAAGTCTGCATCTCAGTAAAACGTGTTTGAAGCAATGGTTTACTGAATCAAAATAAGAAGTGTTGGGGAAAAAACAGGTGATTGCTTTTTGTGGGGCATAAAAAATGCAGAACACATGCAAGGGAGTTAATTACGCCCTGTATTAAGCGAACTCCTATACAATTATTCATCGTTTGCGTAGTTCATCAACCCTTTCCTTAATATAAACGTCTTTCCTTAATGCAACAATATGTATATTTCAGTGGTAAATATCATAACTATATAACCCTTTAGACGCCTTTTAATGATTTTGCATACAGAGTAGACCCAGATCAGAGGAAACATGTTAGGAGCGGTCTGATCAGGGTCTGGTCTGTTTTGTTCATGGAATAATATAGACAGTTTCTGTCTTGGCCAAATATATCTGTATTAATATACCACATGTATTATAAAATAAAACAAAATGGCATTGAATGATGACACTGTTTCTTACTTTGAACTACATGTATGTTGTCACTAAAGTCTGGCTAATGCGACTGCATATTCTATTAACACAATATTCTGTAAAAGGTATGCGGTTGCTTAAATACATTACCTCATAGGCTATTTTTAGATCCAACCAATTTGAATAAATCTACCAAAAAGGAGCATTAACTAGAGAAAAGGAAATTTTAGAATTTTGCACCTTGAAACCATTGTGATAAATAGAGCATTTGCTCCTATAGGAGCAAATGCTCTATTTATCACAATGGTTTCAACAGGTGACTTTTACAGAGGCGTAGAAAGGCGTATTTATGGAGGAAACTCAATAGGTTAATGAAGGGCAAAAGTAATGCATTCAGCTCCTATGCTAGCTTTCTGCATAACTTGTGTCCTGCATTAAGCTACCACCTGTTTTAAAAATCCAGAATTATACTTTTTCTGAGTGGTCGTATTAGCGAGACTTTACTCTACAACGAAATTGTCAAAGCAAATGTAACCCAACTACTTTGTAACTAAAATACATGTATATATACAGATGTTACTGTTTTATGGCATAACTCTACATGTATTTGTGTCTCATAGGTTCCTTTTCGAACTGTGAATGGGAAAAGTAGATCCGTTACGCCTGATATTCTTGAGCCACTCACCTCGTAGCACAAGCTGCTGACTAAGGTACGGTGTTTTATCAGGTGGAACCTTGTCATCCTCTCCAGTCTAGCAGAAAGTCTATGTAGTAATGGAAACTGTGGTTTGTTCGCCTCACACATAATCCCGCTGAAATAACACACATGTTTGTACCTTTACGTGTTTACCATCATGTACATATTGAACACATTATCTGGTGAATATTCATGTAAGAAATGATGACATCATAAATATTTAATAGTATATGGACACATGCTTTTTGGGTCACTGAAACTGTAGAATGAGATCTAAAAAATCCAATAGGCAAACAGAGCAGACCCTGATCAGACGGCTCCTACGGGGGCCATCTGTTCTGGGTCTCCTCGGTTGCAAAAGGGCAAACATAACAGGTGATAAATGTTCAGTATAACCGCGCTAATGCGACCACCTAAAATATGTATAATTTTGGGTGCTAGATGCAGGTGGTAGTTAAATGCAGGACAAAAGTAATGCAGACAGCTCCTAGAGGAGCTTTCTGCATTACTTTTGTCCTGCATTAAGCAACCACCTGCTTATAAAGACACCCATGTTTATTCATTAAGTGGTCGCATTAGAGGGGTTCTACTGTATTTATGTAAATATCAATCATAGATATGCCTTTTCACACATTTTCAAACATAGTACTAGTCCCAGATCAGACGCCTCGAATAGTAGCCGTCTGATCTGGGTCAACTCTGTTTGCTAATAGTATAATAAAGATCTGATTCTACAGTTTCTGCCTCGACAAAAATGTCCCGTGTTAATATGCCATTATAAAAAACTCAGCTAATAAATATTGGTGATATCGTTACATTTTACATGAATATTTAACCCATTCCATCATATGCTATTTTTAGACCCAATCTCTTTTAATAAATGTACCGAAAAGGAGCGTTTACTAGAGAAAAGGAAAATGTTAGAATTGTGTAGCATTAAAACCATTGTGATAAATAGAGCATTTGCTCCAATGGAGCAAATGCTCCATTTATCACAATGGTTTTCAAGAAGTGACTGTTACAGAGGCGTAGAAAGGGGTATTTATGGAGGAAAGGGTTAGTTTAACAGAAAAGAGTTAATCCTTTAAACCCCTATAAGATATAATGTAAACTCATCCAAATAACAATTTAAACCCCATCCTCTTTTTATGGAAGGGTCTTGCAGGAGAAATATATCCTGTGTCAACCTTTGACATTGGTATACTGGCATAGCCAACAGGGCGGACCCTTAGCACAGGGGCTTCTTTAGGATCACTCTGATCTGCGTCTACAATGTTTGCCTATGTCCCCTGTAGGGGATCGCAAAATGTATAGGTTATTTAGCCTTAAGTGCAACATGGGCGATATATTTTACTTATAGTTTATATTTAGATCATATACACAAAACCTAGTGTTTAACACTTTTAGTATGTTCTTGTGAACTGTAATTAATGTAGACGTAGCGAATATGTTTGGATGGCCATTTTCTATCAGTGTCTAGTTGTGCTATTATAACAGAGATCATCCTCTGGGTGCGGGAAACGAGTCGATTTTGCAAACAGTATAGAGTCAGAGCATAGGGCTCCTAATTCGAACCCTCTTATCAACGTCTACACTGTTAGCCATTCAAAATCATCTAATAAATGTAATCCTTTCCCCTGAATATCACCACCTTTACACAATATTGAGTCATTCCACTTTCAAAATTCAACATTCCAGAAGATAAGTTGTTTCTGGCGTATATATGTATGACACCTTACCTTCTCATGGTTTGGTGAGATGACACGGAGTACTCGGTATTGATGAAGTAACTGTATATATGTATGACACCTTACCTTCTCATGGTTTGGTGAGATGACACGGAATACTCGGTATTGATGAAGTAACTGTATATATGTATGACACCTTACCTTCTCATGGTTTGGTGAGATGACACGGAGTACTCGGTATTGATGAAGTAACTGTATATATGTATGACACCTTACCTTCTCATGGTTTGGTGAGATGACACGGAGTACTCGGTATTGATGAAGTAGCTGCCCACCTGTCCATACTGTTAACAAAACGAACACGGTATATACAGTAAAAACTCTCTAAACTGGACGTTCAATTTAATATCGGTCTTGGAGACAGGTGGCAGCTTAATGCAGGGTGAATGTCATGCAGAAAGCTCCTAGAGGAGCTTGCTGCATGACTTTCACTCTGCATTAAGCTGCCTAAAATCCTCTTTACCAGAATCCCGGTTTAAAGGGGGTTTACTGTAGAGGGTCTTACATATTTATTTAACCCTTCGCCTTATGAATATTCATGTAAGAATGAATTAATTACTAAAATGATTATTGATATAAGCTTTTGTACTGTTATTTGGACATACAAGTTTTGGCAGAAGCTACAGAATTATATATATCAGGTCTATATTACTTCATAAGCAAACATAATAGACCTTGATCAGACGGCTCCTACAGGAGTTGTCTGATCTGGGTCTACTCAGTTTGCAAATACTTCAAAAGTTTGTGTCAGGGTAAGGGTGGAATAACACGAATTTATAACAGAAAAGAGAATACAGTAGAAACTGTCTTAATCGGCCATCAACATATAATTATGGGCATGTAAGCCTGGTGGTAGCTTAATGCAGGTCAAAAATAATGCAGAAAGTTCCTATTGGAGCTTTCTGCATTATTTTTGCCCTACGTTAAGAGAGACGACTTTAGAAGCCTTTACAAATAGAGCAGATCCAGATCAAACGTCTCATCTGGGTATAGTCTGTTTGCTAAGACGTCAAACATCATGTAAAGTGTTTATTTCTCCCTGTCTCTTTCTTTATATCCATCTCTCGCTCTATCTCTCTATTGCTTCATTTCCCCAATACATAAGTGTTTCCTGTGACTAACCGTTTGGTTTGCATAGTCAATATAATCGGTCAGTTCCGCCTTGTTGAGCACATCATGATAGCGTTGTATCTTCGGTCTCAGGGACAGAGTTTCGACTTTACTGCGACCGTAGCTGTTCAGCAGAGGTAATAGCTGACACGTGAGGTTGGAGGCTCGATACTTTCCCTGCATACAGAAATCATCCAAACTATGTATCGAATAGTTATCAGTATGTTACCCTTAGCATTGTTGCATAGATATGCCTGATCAAAATTTGATGTGTTGCAATTCTTACTTAATACGGATTCGCTGAATATTTAAAAAACAAACTATTGACCTTGAGTGTCAAAGAGCGCTCTTCCTGGTGAGTAACTCGAAGTGTCTGATGAGTCCAATCTATTTACAAATAACTGTGACAAAGGCTGTAGGACTTCCATTTCTTCTATTAAATCGAATGTTGAAAGAACTGGTGATCCGACGCCATTTTCATTACAGTATTGAAGCATTGTGTAGTTGAAACTGCCAGATATACGTATTCTGCTATCTAATGCTAACAGGGAAGCGATATGCCTGTGTTATCAGACAAGGATTTAAACAGGGAAGGGATGCCTGTGTCATCATTCAAGGATTTAAACAATGAAGGAATGCCTGTGTCATCATACAAGACTTTAAACAGGGAATGGATGCCTATGTCCTCATACAAGGATTTAAACAGGGAGGGAATGCCTGTGTCATCATACAAGACTTTAAACAGGGAATGGATGCCTATGTCCTCATACAAGGATTTAAACAGGGAGGGAATGCCTGTGTCATCATACAAGACTTTAAACAGGGAAGGGATACCTATGTCATCATACAAGGATTTAAACAGGTACGGGGTACCTATGTCATCATACAAGGATTTAAACAGGGAGGGAATGCCTGTGTCATCATACAAGGATTTAAACAGGGAAGGGATACCTATGTCATCATACAAGGATTTAAACAGGGAGGGAATGCCTGTGTCATCATACAAGGATTTAAACAGGGAAGGGATACCTATGTCATCATACAAGGATTTAAACAGGTACGGGGTACCTATGTCATCATACAAGGATTTAAACAGGGAGGGAATGCCTGTGTCATCATACATGTATTTAAACAGGTACGGGGTACCTATGTCATCATACAAGGATTAAAAACAGGTACGGGGTACCTATGTCATCATACAAGGCTTTAAACAGGCAAGGGGTGCCCATGTCATCATACAAGGCTTTAAACAGGGAAGGAAAGCTTATGTCACCATACAAGGATTTAAACAGGGAACGGAAACCCATGTCCTCATACATGTATTTAAACAGGAAAGGAAAGCCTATGTCATCATACAAGGATTTAATCAGGTAAGGGATACCTGTGTCATCATACAAGGCTTTATACAGGGAAGGAACGCCTATGTCACCATACAAGTATTTAAACGGGAAAGAATGCCTATGCCATCATACAAGGATTTAAACAGAGACGGAATGTCTATGTCATCATACAAGGATTTAAACAGGGAAGGAACGCCTGTGCCATCATACAATGTTTGAACACCTGTCCTGCTATAAAACTGATGTTAGCTTAAAACATTACTTTCTTTTAACTCTTTTCTTCCAATACATGTAAACGCGTTTTCACCCCTTTGCAATCAGTAGACCAAGATCAGACGGATCCTTTAGGGACCGTCTGATCAGGGTCTGCTCTGTTTGCTTATGAAATTATAAAAGGCCTGATTCTACAGTTTCTTTCTGAGCCATACTGCACTGTGTTCATTTAAGAAATCACGTCATTTATTTCTTATATTTATATTCCATTGTATTTCTTATATTTCAACGGATTTTTTTTAAATATTATATACCGGTCACGTAATAGCCGCTATCTAGGTCGTTGCCAGGTTCGTTTCTAACGTAATAGGATTGTTGGAGATAACGCTCCTTACGTCACGTGTACATAACACGGAAGTGACGTTACGTCGCTTGGGAACAGACGTTGATTAATAGAGTTTGAATGTAGTACGCAAAGAGAGAATTGAGTGAAGTAAATTGTGAAAGAAGAAGACGTGTCAATCATCTATTCCCGTCCCATATAGACAAGGATCTCTATATATGGTATGAAAAATAGTCCCAAACACATATTATAAATATAGAATGAATACAAGATTTTAATCAGTAAATTGTCCAGCGGAATTCTGGGAAAAGGAGAACCGACTCAAACCGGTATTGAAATTAACGTTCATGGGAAAATGCAACTTTCTTTTTAGAATAAGGTTATATAAGGACGTTGCAGGGCGAATGTAAATATATGTATTTGATTAATATCCATGATGTCTTATATGAATATGCAACAGGAAAAGGGTTAAAATTGTTGAGAAACTATTAACTGAGTGTCAAACAGCTTGGATTCTGATAAGACTCGGTGTCTCATTTGGATCCAAACTGTTTGCAAATGCTAAGCCCTTTCGGCGCCAAATTTCTAAGTGTCGTCTGCAATCCAAATTTGTTAAATTAGTCCGTAAAATAAGGAAATAAGATAGATAAATGCAAATTTCAAAGGAATAAAGCACACATATGGAAATAGAGACTGAGACAAAAAATGAAGTCCCTGATCAGACGCCGCCTTGTAAAGGCGGCGTCTGATCTGGGGCCGCACTATCTGGTGTGGTGCATTTTTGCGACTTCGGCGGTAAAAGTGTTAGCAGAATAGCTCGCTGTAGGTTATATTATCCTGACAAGAAAAATCACGACTGGTTACCTGGGCTCCATTTCGACACAGGTGTTCGTAAGCTTTCCGTTGCTTGGTCTTTTTACTTGAGTCATCCTCTTGAAATCGGAGAACCTCGGACAGCTTGGACTTCTTTGCCCGTGTCTCGTAGTATTTGAGATCACGCGACGTTTTGCTATCACTGGGCTCTAAATGGTAAAACATAATGGTAACGTCGCGTCAATATGTACTATGTATGATGATATATTTCTGCCAGCACTTAACAATTTGGCGTTCGCGAAAAGCTCCGTGTAAATATTTCACGTTATAACTATAACTGCTTAAATATTTAACATGTGAAATTACGAATATTTTCCAGAAAACCAGCTACATAGCTTTAAACCTGTTCTGTTGGTATCTTAAAACAGGAGCAAATGCCCCCATGCTCTATTTATCATATCAGTTACAAAGGTATACAATTCTAAAAATGTATATGTTCTAGTAAATGCACATTTTCAGTAAATTCATTGAAAGAGGTTGGGTATAAAACTAATCTCAAGGGGATGGGGTCGGTTAAAGAGCACTAACAGATCTACTTTCGCGATTATTTTTTTATTTATTTATTGTTGGTGGGGGGGGGGGGGGGGGTTGCGGTGTTGTTGTTTTTATGAAAATATTCGAATTACCTCTAACTAGATATACAGTAATGTTCGCTAATGCGACCACATACTTTATTTAAGTCTATAAAGCAGGTGGTTTGCTTAATGCAACTTTTGTTCTGCATTAAACTACAATCTGCTTTAAAACTCCAGAAACATACTTATATTTAGTGATCGTATTAGTGAGAGTTTACTGCAGTGTGAATGTTCACGAATGTTAATTGGCTAATGTGTGGCAGAAATATACCACCGTTCCTATGTTCCTAATTGAAAAGTTTACTGTCAAAAGATAGAGACTAATGTGTCATTTACTTCTCATATCAGACAATTTATTTTGTACTATATGTTAACTGTTTTAATCGCCAATAAAACTGACGAAATTTTGCACCATTTTGACAAACATTGGCTAAATTTACAAAATTGAAATAATGAAATGTTGCACGCAGTTTACATTCATATAAAAATGGAAGAAAATAACTTTAAGACTTCTCTGACGAAATGATTGGACTATAATTTCGTATTAGGTCGATATAAAAATAGGCACAGATGCTCTAAGATATCTAGACTACATGTTAACCCTTTACTCCATAGAGACACATTTTAACACACTTGCAAACAGGGTAGAGTATGACAAGACTCTCCTATAGCAGCCGTTTGATTAGGGTCTACCCTGTTTGCTTATGGAATAACATAGATCTGTATCTGTAGTTTCTGCCATAGGAAAAACCCATTATTCATGATGCCGTTATGAAACTTCAGCTGATTCATATTCGTACATGTACATCCACTATTTCTGATATTCAGTTAAGTGCATTTAAGCCCACCTTACCCTCCTAACCAGAAAATTACAGATACTTTCGTCTTAAATGAGAAATTCCGATTGAATATGTTCCCGTAGTTCATGAAAAGGCTTTGTACAGAGACGCGTACCCAAATACTAAAATGCTTTGTACAGAGACGCGTTCCCAAATACTAAAATGCTTTGTACAGAGACGTGTACCCAAATACCAATATGCTTTGTACAGAGACGCGTTCCCAAATACTAAAATGCTTTGTACAGAGACGGGTACCCAAATACTAAAATGCTTTGTACAGAGACGTGTACCCAAATACTAAAATGCTTTGTACAGAGACGCGTTCCCAAATACTAAAATGCTTTGTACAGAGACGTGTACCTAAATACTAAAATGCTTTGTACAGAGACGTGTACCTAAATACTAAAATGCTTTGTACAGAGACGTGTACCTAAATACTAAAATGCTTTGTACAGAGACGGGTACCCAAATACTAAAATGCTTTGTACAGAGACGTGTACCTAAATACTAAAATGCTTTGTACAGAGACGTGTACCTAAATACTAAAATGCTTTGTACAGAGACGCGTACCCAAATACTAAAATGCTTTGTACAGAGACGCGTTCCCAAATACTAAAATGCTTTGTACAGAGACGCGTTCCCAAATACTAAAATGCTTTGTACAGAGACGCGTACCCTAATACTAAAAGGCTTTATACAGAGACGCGTACCCAAATACTAAAATGCTTTGTACAGAGACGCGTACCCAAATACTAAAAGGCTTTGTACAGAGACGCGTATCCTAATACTGAAATGCTTTGTACAGAGACGCGTACCCAAATACTAAAATGCTTTGTACAGAGACGTGTACCCAACTACTAAAATGCTTTGTACAGAGACGCGTACCCAAATACTAAAAGGCTTTGTACAGAGACGCGTACCCAAATACTAAAATGCTTTGTACAGAGACGTGTACCCAACTACTAAAATGCTTTGTACAGAGACGCGTACCCAAATACTAAAAGGCTTTGTACAGAGACGCGTACCCAAATACTAAAATGCTTTGTACAGAGACGTGTACCCAACTACTAAAATGCTTTGTACAGAGACGCGTACCCAAATACTAAAAGGCTTTGTACAGAGACGCGTACCCAAATACTAAAATGCTTTGTACAGAGACGTGTACCCAACTACTAAAAGGCTCTGTACAGAGACGCGTACCAAAATACTCGTAAAAGGCGTTGTACAGAGACGTGAACCAAAATACTAAAATCGCCATTTCTCCACCAAACCCTATACTGCGACTACTCTTTAGAATCGTCTCTTCGAGACAAGTTTAAAGAGTGGTCACAGTAAAGGGTTTCCTGGGGAATTAACGAAAACATTTTTGAAATGTTAAAATATACACATCTTATCTGGACCTCTGTTTGTATATGGAACCCTTTACACAAGACATGTAGTTTGTAATTGTTCTCTAGTCATTGGTTCAATGTCAGCACATACTACTTTAACTGCTACTCTACCTTTCTTGATGTAGTCCTTCAATACCTGGACGGCTTTCGATGTAACACCGTGCTGAAAATACAAAATATATCAAATAAAGTGCGCATATGTGACATGTATCAAATAAAGTGCGCATATGTGACATGTATCAAATAAACTGCGCACATGTGACATGTATCAAATAAAGTGCGGATATGTATCAAATAAAGTGCGCATATGTGACATGTATCAAATAAAGTGCACACGTATATGTGACATGTATCAAATAATGTGTGCACTTGTGACATGTATAAAAAAAATTGCTCATATGTGAAGTGTATCAAATCAGACATAATAATAACAATGAATGTACATGTATATGTCTGATCAAATAAAATGCCCAGGTGTTAAGTGTAAAGTGTATCATAATAATGTGCTCATGTGTGGTGTGAAGTGTATTAACTAAAGTGCTCGCATTTGATAGGTAACAAATAAAATGCTATATGACATGACTGTATCAAATAAAATGTTCACATGTGAAGTTTATCAAATAAAGTATTAACAAAGAAAGGGAGACTTTTACGATGGGTTAGAAATAATGAACTATACTTGAAATGAATTTAATGGTTTATAGTATTGTCCTCACAACAATATAAAATTTGCCTCGCCCTCGACTTTTTTGAGAGAGATAAGGTGTTGTGCACCATCTCTAAATTCAGCAATATACCCCCCCCCCCCCCCCCCCCCACCAACACACACACACACACCACCACCACCACCACCACCATCCCATTTATTTGAAAGTCCCTTCATGAGATTAGTGGTATGTTTAGGTAATTGGAGATATCTTAAATAGTCACAGTGGTTGGAATTTATGGACTTATGTATAGACCCAGCGTAGCAATGTAAGCTGTGAAATAGCGAGTCTTCACAAAGATTGGTTGTTATAGGATACATGTGTATTAGCTAGTGAGGCATATTGCAAGAAATGTGAAAAGAAAGTGTTTGAAATCAAACGTTAACTACCTTCCTAATGAATATCCATGTAAGAAATAATGACATCAAGAATATTAATTCGCTGGGGTTTTATAATGGCATATGAACACAGAATATTTTGGAATTTGGCAGACACTGTAGAATCAGATCTATTTAAGTTCATAAGCGAGTAGAGCTGACACTGATTAAACGGCTCCTGCAGGAATCATTTTATCTGGGTCTACTCTGTTTACAAAGGCGTGAAAAGGTTTCTTTGTATCATATAAAGGGTTGTAGGTTCAAACTTGGGCAAACGCCTGTTGGTGTAACATGGTCGCGGGTCTATGGTTAGAAAATGGCATGACTTACCTCATGGTAACTGGAGGCAAGTCTTTTGTAAAGTGCTGACAGTTTAAACTCGTGCTCAGGGAATTTTTTTAAATTGGCCAGAAGGTACTCAAACCATATGACCGCCTCATATGTCTTCCCAGCATTCTTTGCGACATTTGCTATGTACATGACGTCGTCTGCTGTGAGTGGGTCGTCTTCTGCTACTGGAAATTTCCCGGAAATGACGTCAGACATGCTAAGGTTAAAGACGTTCCAGACGTTGATGATGCCCAGGGCGGCTGTCTCTAGATCTGCCTCTGTAGGTTTTTCATCTTCCTTGCTCCAAACATTATCGATAACTAAAATAACGAAAGGGCGAATCCAAAAAGAAATACAGCATAATCTCTCTTATGTTACCTGTCAAATTAAGTCTTATTCTGGATATTTGAGGGCAGGTAGCGGCTTAACACAGTCGGTGCCAACATATTGTCATCTGTAACATTTATCGTTTGCCACAATTTCGGTTGTTGCAATTTCTCAATCTTCCTTTTAAAAATCATGATTGCGGTAACAAATAACGAGCTTTACTGAGTTACTTGGCGTCTCATCTGGATCCAAACTGTTTTCATAGATTATCACAAATGCGGCATTGGCAGCGAAAGAGTTGATATAGAAGGGCGTAATGCAGAAAGCTCCAAGAGAAGTTTTCTGTATCACTTTCGTTCTGCATTAAGCAGCTACTCCAGTGGCAATTAATTAACTTTTTCAACCCGGAACACGCATGCACCGTCATTTGCAAACAGTGCAGACCCTGGCCAGAGGACTCCTATAGGAGCCCTCTGGTCAGGGTCTGCACTGTTTTCCAGTTCAAAGTCCTCTAATAAGCTGAAGCCTTGCATACTAATTGGACTGTTTACATACAGATGGGATATTCCATTCAATCTGGATTGAAAGGGTTGCGTAATAGTTTCAGAGAGTTTCTATTGTACACGTAAGCATGCTCAGATTACTCATTCGCTCTTTCACTTTGGTTATGTTAAAAATAATACTTGAAGCAGACGATAAATTTTGCAGACGACAATGCGTGGCAGACAATGAAGTAATGAATATACATTTACCATTACATTAAAACTCCCAATATAAATAACGGTATTGAAGACAGCTGACAGTTTAATGCAGGGTGACAGTCATGCAGTTGCAGGACTTTTGCCCTGCATTAAGTAACTGCACTTGCCTTAAAGTACATGTATGTGAATTGTTCTCTACTAGATTTCCGGTTTAGATGGGTTTTACTGTATAGGATCAGTAGGATCAGTATACATGGCAACCCCTATCCCACTATCCATGACCTGATTCACATTTGCAAACCGATTTGATCCAAGTAAGGTGTCTCTTGGTGCCGTATTTGTTCGCTATAAGCCTTTGGATGCTGACATTCCAAAGTCAAGGAGTCAGTAAAGTTTCACAATAGTCAAACATGCTTCAAATATCAAAACTATTTTACATCACAAACAACGCGATTGCGTTTTCAACAGTTGGTCTTTTTATGTGCTTTGTAACTGGTACCACCAGGTGTCGCTGTTGTACATTTACTGATGAATTGATTCAATTGGCAACAGATGGCACACACAGTAAACCTTCATAATCCGACAACCAAAGTTTAATTCTGAATCGTAAACGCAGGTGGTAACTTAATGCAGGACAACGGTTATGCAGAAAGCTCTATATGAGCTATCTGCATAACTTTCACCGTGCTTTAAGCAACCACGTGCTTATAAAGATATCCGTAATTATTCATTAGGTTTAAGTAATCTCTTGAAAGACGCCCTGTTGTCAACTGCAGCGCGTCGATTAAAATGTCATCGGCTTAAGTTTTCAAAACAGACTTTTGCTATATTCTCAAAATTATGATAAACTCTTCAAGAATCCTTGTGATACACCGAATTTCTCATTGCAAAAGTGAGTAGCTGCTCGTCTAGGGAGTCCGTTTTAAACTTTAGGTTTGTTTGTGGCTGGATGTCAGTTATGCATGTACGTGCATTACATTGAGTGTAGCTGACTCATTGTAACAGTGACACTTCAATCTATATTCCATAGAACAGAAAAGCCGTTTCTTTTCCCTTTAACCTTTCTTCTACCAAGCGCGGCTTGACTGGCCCTTGAAGACAGTTTGGATCCAAATGAGACGCCGAGTAACTCGGCGTCTCATCAGGATCCAAACTGTTTCAAACTCGGTCAATAGTAAGGTTTCTTAAACGATTGAACGATTCGGAAATAAGTGAAAAAATGGTTTAGACATCATTTTTGATACAGGATGTATGGAGTCACCGTTACTAGTCAATGCATGCAGTTTAGGAACTTTTCTATATGACAAAGGCATTAGTTACTTTAACCCTTTCCTTCATATAAACGCATTTTTACGCATTTGCAAACATAGTAGACCTAGATCAGATAGCTCCTATAGGAGCCATCTGATCAGGGTCTGCTCTGTTTACTTATGATATAACATAGATATGAATCTACAGTTTCTGCCATTGAAAAAAATCATGTTTACATAGGCTATCATAAAAATTCAGCTAATAAATATTCAAGATGTCATTATTCCTTACTGAATATTCAACAGGAAAAGGGTTAAAGTAACATGTTCACGTTTGAACCCCTATCCCCAACCCCAGCCCCCAGCCCCCAACCCCCACCCCGCCGAGGTTTACAATAAGCGGAGTTTTACTTGCATTAAAACATTATCAATGAGCAATAGATTACCCGCTGTATGTGAAAACAATACATTTTCTATTAAATTACATAATAGAGATGATATAGGCTATTTATTAACCAACCTATAAATAGACTATAATTATATTTTACATTAACCAGGAAATGCGACAGACTGTGTTTTCTACCGCTCATGTATTGTAAGTCATTCTATCAGAAAACCATTCATCTGTTATTCATTAACATAACTATTCATGTGAGAAATTGTGACAGCATATATTAATTAAATGGATATGAATACAGTATTGTATGGCCAAGAAAGAAACTTTAGAATCAGATTTGATATTATTTCCCGAGCAGACTCTGGTCAGAAGGTTCCTACAGGAGTCGCCTGATATTGGTTTGCTCTGCTTACAAATGCGTTAAAATGCGTCACAATTAACCCATTACCTCATAGGTAATTTTTAGATACAACCTCTTTGAATTAGTCTACCGAAAAGGAGCATTATTTAGAGAAAAGGAATGTTTTTAGAATTTTGTAGTTTGAAACCATTGTGATAAATAGAGCATCTGCTCCTTATAGGAGCAAATGCTCTATTTATCACAATGGTTTCACAAAGTGACTTTTACAGAGTCGTCAAAAGTCGTCAAAATGCGTCAGGGTTAATAACATTCTTGCTCTACACGTAGTGTTAACCCTTTCGGTGCCAAATTTCTAATTGTCGTCTGCAATCCAAGTTTGTTAAATCATTCAGCAAAAGAAGGAAATGACATAAATAAATGTAAATTTCAAAGGAAAAAAGCACATATATTGAAATAGAGATTGAGACAAAAAGTGATGTCCCTGATCAGACATCGCCTTGAAAAGGTGGCGTCTGATCTGGGATTGCACTATTTGTCGTGGTGCATTTATGCGACATTGGCGATGCGATTAAAGGGTTAAAGGACAGCTCCTTACCTTCTTCGCCTGTGACCAGTGGACACCCGACTATCCCAGTGCATGACATGTTTCGTTTCACGTCTTCCCATTGGTTGACCATCCTCTTCAGCAAGTGGTAGGATGTCAACGGCGTGTCAAGGGCACGGGAAAACGCTTTCTGGCGATTCTTTTCTTCAGCCAGATCTATAAAACTATAACACGGGGGGTCTTTAAAAATTAGTGGTAGCTTAATGTAATACGAAATTAAAGCAGAAATTAAAGCAGAAAGTTCCCATTGGAGATCTCAGCAATGTTTTCGTACTGCATTAAGCTACCACCTGTCTATAAACGTAAGAATCAGGCCTCTTTTAGAGATCGTTATAGAGAGATTTATTGTACCTCAGGTACTTCAATACACCGAGTATTATTTGTGTACGGAACAAATTGCAAGGCGGTGGCATAATATAGCATCCAGTTACATTATACATTTATTAACCCTTTACTAAATGCTCTGTTTATTTGTTTGTGTTGATTAACGCCCGTTTCTGCTCACTGGCCTGACTCATGTGACGCTCCATAGAGAGGGGAGAGTACAGAGAAACCCGGGCGCGATGCTCTACTCTAATTATCGACGGAGTTACCCATTTACTCCATTGATATTTATGCAAGAAATAATGACGTATCAATATGAATTAGTTCATTTTTATAATGGCATAAGAACAAAGGATATTTTGACCATGGCAGATACTGTAACACGCGATATTATATTTATATTCTACTACATGTATATTAGCATACATAGCAGACCCTCATTAGACGGCTCCTCTAGGAGCCATCTGATCTTGGCCTACTCTGTTTGAAAAGGCTTAGAAACTATTTAATGTATTTAGTACATTGTACAGAGCTGTATTTCTAATATTTTGTTTGTGTTTCGTGTTGGTATCGTTTGTATGCTCTTCTGTTGAGGAGGGAATAAAGGTATTTATCTATCTACCATTTTAACAATTTTGGTATGTCGCGGCCGCGGATAGAACCAGCCACCTACCTACCCAGAAACCGGTGCTAAACATGTTGAACTGATTAAACAGGTTGCAGATTTGTTTTTGTACTGCTATGAGAGAGATTTCATGTTGAGTTTGAATCCTCAATCACAAGAAGATGTTATAAAAGCCTTCAATGAAACTTGTCGATATTTGGATGATATTTTTAACTTAGATAACCCTTTCTTTGATGCTCTGATTCCTACAATTTATCCTAAAGAACTCAAATTGAATAAAGCTAACCCGTCCGACAATTATGCAGCGTTTCTTGACCTAGACCTTAAAATTAATAATGGAATGATTTCTTCTAAAATATATGACAAAAGAGATGATTTTGATTTTAATATTGTAAATTTTCCTCATCTTGACGGGGATGTTCCCCGTGCTCCATCTTACGGGGTTTATATATCTCAACTTATTCGTTTTGCTAGAGCTTGTTCATCTATTGACGATTTTAACAGTCGAAATCTCATTTTAACTGAAAAACTGCTTAAACAAGGATATAGATACCATAAACTAAGAAAAACTTTCTCTAAATTTTACTATCGAAATCTCTCGCTTATTGGCAAGTACAAATGTAATCTCAAGGTACTTTTGCGACACGGTATTTCACATCCTGAATTTTATGGTGATGTGATTTACAAACTTCGTAAAATTATTGGACATACCCATTTTCTCACTTTGTTCATCAAATATATAAAACAATTCATTAAAAAGGGATATGATCCTGTATTACTACAACATACTGCATGTTTGGTTGTGAACCCTTTTACAGTTGGCAATCACGCTGGCCTCTTTGCATGTACGCCGACAAGAAAGGTTTAGTACTCTATGAAGGCGACCTCTTAAATCCAGAAATGGAAGGAGAACGTCAGATATCTGTACTATTTCATTTTTGTCGTACCCTTTATTACTTTTCTGCAGTTACTCTGTTTGCAGCTCAATCATTGAGTACACTAGCGATAGGTGGATACAGTATGTTCAATTAAATGTTTTTTTGTTATACATGCACTTTACCACTGTATTTGCTGTCGCGGTTGTTGTAGATTAGTCGGAGAGGGGATACGTTTATTTACACTGTTTGTCTTTTAGGATGGGGATGGAATAAGGGTGAGGTTGGGCGCCCATAAACCGGTTTAAACCCCCGGTGACTTTTGTCACTGACCGTTCCAAGGCGGTACTTCCATCTTCCTCCTATTGTATGTTTGTTTTGTCTTTGTGCGTCTCTTGTTGTTTTTTCTACCTATGTACATTTGCTGTTTCCTTGTGTTGCTGTTCGGGCGAGTGTTTGTTCTGTATGTGGTGTTTCCTGCATGACTCATTTTTGTACTTTTTGTAATGTTATAATTTATTTTATAACATAGCTCGTGGCTTCAGCGTGACGTAACACTATCATTTATTTTTTGATAATCATGGGCATATATTCACTAGTGAATAACATTCGAACGACCGAATGACATTCGAACGATTCATACGCGCTGTCAAAACAAACAAACTGGCCGACGGTGGTCGACCTACCTGTCCACGATTGAGTCACGATAGATGGCAAAGGATTGTTGGCACTTGCGCCTTAATTTCGATAAAATAATACAAATTGTAATCGCTGTCAGGAATCATATACAAAATGTATGCCAAAAAAGACCTACCAGCTACTCTGACCCATACAATCCATTCTACATTTAAAATGCCTCCTCAACTTTGCATTTTCTTCACCGCATGTCCTTTTGTTTATGCACATTTCTACTCATACAAATATCTCATCAATCAACAACTATAGTCATCTGAATCCAGCACAGCACAAACATATTTCAAATATGCTATACTCACTAACTCAGCTGATCGCGAAAATCTTCCTCCTGTTCCAACACATTTTATGCAGCAGTTCGTACTGAATCTTTTGTCCATTTCAAACATTTTCACTGAACCTGAATCGAGATTTTCTTCTCGGTGGAAATGTCCATGTCCATGTGTATACATACAACACTAATGAAGGGCTTAATATACCAAAACGAAGGCGCATTTCGAATCCCATTGACAGTGAGTGTCGGACGTGTTGGCGACTGTATGTGGGTCTTCATTTAAACGACATCAGTAACTGTTTATTAAGTGGCCGCATTAGCGGGGTTTCACTGTACATCATGTTTTTAATCACATGTCATAAGTATCTAAAACATATAAACCTGCTCTATATAACAAGTAACTTATTATATAGGGCAGAGGTGTTCGCGAAAAAAAGCAACATTTTTTTGTTGGTTCAGAAAACTATCTTTTGGTATGTTTTAGATACTTATTACACGTGATTAAAAAATAATGTATTTGTGATGGAGTTATTGTTGTTGTTAAGACATAGCATGCGAAGGGCACCTGTGTTTCCTCACAGTGAAAGGGTGAAACGGAGATAAATGCAAAAAGCTGTTGTAGGAGTTTTCATTATTAAATTCATCCTGCATTGAGCTCTCACTCAGAATCAGGCTTATTGTTGTGTCGCTGTAGGGAGGTATGTATATAGAGGATCTTACATGAGTGTTCCTGATTATTGGATTTAATAAATCCAATAATCATGAACACGAATGCAAGATCCTATTTATAACATAACACACACAAATGTTATTTGCAGCCAATATTTCAGCAGTAACGTGGATTGTTATAAATTCTCCTTACATATAGAAATGATGAATGAAAGGTGTTATTAGGTTCGCTAGGTAACTGGCACAAAGTAGGTCCAAATTTTCCAACTTTTTTTTTGCTTACTGTCATATCAACCAGGATCTAATTCAGACCTCTCTGGTATTCAATTTAACTGTGATAGTTTATGATACAAAAACATACAGAAACACGTCAAAATAAATTTTGAGTTACAGTTTTGACATACATAGTTACAAACACGTCACATTATGACGTCATTGTACACAACATGTGTCTATGTAAAGCGCGCCATTTACATGAAGACCCACATACAGTCGCCAACACGTCCGACACTCACTGTCAATGGGATTCGAAATGCGCCTTCGTTTTGGTATACGAGTTAAGCCCTTCATTAGTGTTGTATGTATACACATGGACATGGACATTTCCACCGAGAAAAAAATCTCGATTCAAGTTCAGTGAAAATGTTTGAAATGGACAAAAGATTCAGTACGAACTGCTGCATAAAATGTGTTGGAACAGGAGGAAGATTTTCGCGATCAGCTGAGTTAGTGAGTATAGCATATTTGAAATATGTTTGTGCTGTGCTGGATTCAGATGACTATAGTTGTTGATTGATGAGATATTTGTATGAGTAGAAATGTGCATAAACAAAAGGACATGCGGTGAAGAAAATGCAAAGTTGAGGAGGCATTTTAAATGTAGAATGAATTGTATGGGTCAGAGTAGCTGGTAGGTCTTTTTTGACATACATTTTGTATATGATTCCTGACAGCGATTACAATTTGTATTATTTTATCGAAATTAAGGCGCAAGTGCCAACAATCCTTTGCCATCTATCGTGACTCAATCGTGGACAGGTAGGTCGACCACCGTCGGCCAGTTTGTTTGTTTTGACAGCGCGTATGAATCGTTCGAATGTCATTCGGTCGTTCGAATGTTATTCACTAGTGAATATATGCCCATGATTATCAAAAAATAAATGATAGTGTTACGTCACGCTGAAGCCACGAGTTATGTTATAAAGAATGTTATACTGCGGCAAAGAACGACCACTGTGCATATCACTCACGGCATATATAAGGTGTGTTTTTTTCGATCATAGGTAATATATTGTTTCTTTATTTTGGACACTGTCGGCTGTATTTAGACTCAGTGCATCATGCCAAGGAAACAAGGAGGATGTAAGAACACAGCAGTACCTGCTGCAACACTTGAAAATGCTGACCGGTAGTTTAACTTACTGTGGCCTAGTTCAACGTGATTTAACTTACTTTACCTTACTTTAACGTTCATTGGTCGTGGGATTAACCTATTATAACGTACATGAACGTAGTTTAACCTAGTCGCACTTACTGAATAACGTACTTTAACATACTTGGACGTACTTTGAGGTACAGAGATGCTACGTAGTTTAGCCTACTTGGCCATTCTGTAACGTACTTTGGCGTAGTGGCTAACGTACTACAACGTACAATAACGTAGTTGTCGTCCCCGTTAACTGGTACAGGAGGGAGTATGTTAAAGTACGTAAAAGAACGTTACATAAGTACGTTACAGTACGTTCACATACGTTAAAGTACGTTCAGAAATATTTCTTTTTGCCGTAGTTATCTTTTGAACATGCTCAAAACACAAATCAACACTAACGGCATTCCTAAGGTATTACAAGTTATTTGGAAGTTAAACTACGGCAACCTACGGCAGTAAGTACGTTAAGATACGATAAATTACGTTGAAGTACGTTATTTCTAAGTACGGTAAGCTTCGTTATTTAACGCATGTGTTACACTGTAAATAAAAGTGAGGTATCTTGAAGGTATTGATCCGCCGATGATGTGTATCTATCGACCCCCCCCCCCCCTCCCCCCGTCGATTAATTATATACAACAAAACCCCTCTAAACTGGACATCCAATTTAGTATAAATATCGGTCTTGGAGATAGGTGGCAGCTTAATGCAGGCTGATAGTCATGCAGAAAGCTCCTCTAGGAGCTTTCTGCATAACTTTCACCATGCATTAAGCAGTCTCCTGTCTAAAAGTATGTAAATCCTTCTTTACTAGAATTCCGGTTTAGAGGAGTTTTACTATAAAGAATACCTATTTTTGATATGTATTATATCAATATCTATTACAGTTTAAAATACAGGGAATCGTAGAGTAAAATATACCAGTAATAAATTCATTTAACCCTTCCTCCATAATTTTGTTTATGCCTTTGAAAACAGAATAGACCCAGAGCAGATAGTTCATATCCGTCTGATATTGGTCTACTTTGCTTGCAAATGTATGAAAAGTCGTTTATACGCGAGAAATGATTAAATTAATTATACTGGAATAACTGCATGAAGTTGGTCCATATTGCCGTGACCACATGCTGCATATTTGTTTTGTTACTTTGTAAGTGATTTATGTTCAAGTGCGCACATATATCTTTGACAGATAGTTTAGTGATCTTTGATTACTTTTAACCCTTTCCCTGGTGGATTTAGTGACAGAGAATTGTTTGATATTGATAGAAACCGTAGAGTCAGGTCTATTACAATTTAACAAACTATTTTCAAGAATAATTCCTTTATTTTCTCCACATATGACTACTCTTTAGAATCGTCTCGAAGGGACGATTTTAAAGAGCCATAACATAGTGTTTGGTGGAGAAATGTTGCTCTGAATAAGTGTTAGGTATTTACTTACTGAATAATCTCGTCATTTAATTTATTTTTGTTGAACGCCTGTTGCTGTATGTACGTCAACATCTTCTTGACTAGTTTCCTTTCAATAGAAATTAGCCTCTCTAATTGGTACGGAGACGTGTAGATCAAACACAAGCAACAATTCACCATTGCGCCTAGAATAAGTAAGATTCCTAGACAGTTTGAAAACTTCATTGTTCTTCCTTATGTATCCGTCTCTTTAAATTCAAATATATTATATTGTCTTGCTACTTTTTAAATCTGATAATTAAAGTTTATCACTTTCTATCAATTGAAAAATCCTAGATATGATGGCTTCACAAGTAATTAGTAATGAATAAATCCATCGCCATTGGTTAAAATAACTCTGTGTTTCGCATTTGACGTGTTCGCAGCTTCCCACGTGGAAGTCAGGGAGTCCCTTATACGTGGATCATTATTGAGAGGAGACCAACATTTCTCTTGCTGCCAAAATTTCGTCAGAGCTAAATTATATCAGCATCATTTGTAAACAATATTGTGTTCACTTAATGTTTCTATTAGAAACTATTTGCAAAGTTACATCCAGCTTGGTTCTTAATCAGGTACCGGTATAAAGTTGTTCATTATCTGATCCAGATCAAAGCTGTTTCCAAATGCTATGCATGCTGTGACTGCTAACATAAAGGTTTATATCAAACAATAAATAGGCAACACATGGCAGTATAGTAATGAGTCGTAATCAATGAGCCGTGTGTCTTGTATTGACCGAATTGTCACGTGACTGAGAAAACCAGCTAATTCAGTTAGAAGTGATGGTCGTTTCGAGAATATTAATTCCTTACCTGATGAATGTGTATGTACGAAATAATGCCAAAATGTAAATATATTAGCGCAACTTTATTATAGTATATGAACATGGGAGATTTGGGCTCTGGCAGAAAATATAAGATCATATCCAGATAAACAGATAAATGTGCCGAGTCAAATCATCATTTCTCCACCAAACCCCATGTTGTGGTCACTCTTTAGAATCGTCTCTAAAGGGTGGTCACAACAAAGGGTTTGGTGGAGATATTCTAGAAAAAAATGTTTTAATTTACGCATCTTATCTGCAGAGGACAGGCACAGATTAGACGGCCCATACAGGAACATATGAGCTGAGTCTATTCTGTTTTCAAAGGCGTCTATATCAGGTAAATGGGTTAATACAAGTTTTGGAAAAAGACGGACGCATGACAAAGTAGCAGACATTTTATTAGCATACATAGTATGGATAAATGGTTATGTTATGGCTAAAGGGTTATGATTTGGCTAAAAAGGTTATGTTATGACTCAATAATTATGTTATGGCTAAAATGTTGTGTTATGGCTAAAAGGTTATGTTATGGCTAATAGGCGATGACATGGCCAAAAGGTTGTGTTATGGCTAAAAGTTGTATGTTATGGCTAAAGGGTTATGTTATGGCTAAAGGTTTATGTTATGACTAAAGGTTTAAGGTAAATAGATATCAATGTCACCGTCCGTTCCACCACGATCAATACTCGTACAGTAGAAGCTGTCCCAAGCGGCCATTAATTTATTGAACATAGGAGTGTTTAAAAACAGGTGGTTGCTTTATGCGGTGCAAAAGTAATGCAAAAAGCTACTATAGGAGATTTATACATTACTTTGACCTGCATTAAGCTGCCACTTGCCTTACATGCCCATATTATATACCTCTTTTTGATGGCCGCTTAAGACATGTTATATTGTATTTACTAAACTAAAAAATATTATTCTAAAATATAAACAGGTGTATTAAAATCTATTCATTAATCCTTACCCTAACGAACCTCTATGTAAGAAATAATATTTGTATGATTATTAATTGGCTGATTTTAATAATGGCATTTTGAACCATGTATTGTTTTTTACCAAGGCACAAACTGTAGAATGAGGTACATATTATTTCATAAGCAAACAGAACAGATCCTGATCAGACGCCTCCTAAGGGGATCGTTTGGACTGAGTCTACTCTGTTTTCAAAGGCGCTAACAGGAGTGAAAGCAAAATACAGTAGAACCACTGTATGGGACCACTTAATGAGTAGAAACTGCTGTATTTAAGTATATATAAGCAGGTGATAGTTAAAGGCAGGACGTACTGCGTTAAGCTACTGTCTGATTTTAAGATCAATAGTTATGCATGTTTAGGTAGTCGCTTTAATGAGTGTTGTTGTACAACATGATACATCCATCTCTCATTCTCTCTGCCTGTATGTCTGTCTGCCTGTCTGCCCCCCCTCTCTCTCTCTCTCTCTCTCTCTCTCTCTCTCTCTCTCTCTCTCTCTGTCTTTCTCACTTTCCTCTCTGTATTTTTCTCTCATTGTCTGTCTGTTTCTCTATAAAAACCCTCCCTTTTCATCCAGAGCTATCAGTGCTTAGATATATATCGATGAGGTATAGTTTAAACATATTTTATTTCAATATAATTATATTGAGAGGGGTTGGGCCACACGTTCTACCAACATTAGTTACGGCCCTTCCCCGACGAGGTATAACATTAGACCTGCTGATTTTACCACTTGTCACACTTGGCCAATAGTGTACAGTAAAACCCCTCTAAACCGGAATTCTAGTAGAGAAGAATTTAGTTACTTTCATGCAGGTGGCTGCATAATGCAGGGTGAAAGTCATGCAGAAAGTTCCTGTATGAGTGCATGACTTTCATCCTACATTAAGCTGCCTCTAGTAGCTTTCTGCATGACTTTCATCCTATGTTAAGCTGTCTCTAGGAGATTTATGCATATCTTTCACCCTGCATTAAGCTGCCGCCTGCCTAAACGTAACTGCAGCTTGTCTCCAAGACCGATATTTATACTATATTTAACGTCATATAAGAATCAATGACATCATGAATATTAATTAGATTGTTATAATAGCACATAGACACAGTGATGGCCATGACAGAAACAGACTGTTAGTAGAATCATATCTATATTATATCACAAGCAAACAGAACAGACGCCGAATCCTACGACTCGTTTAAAATCTGGATCTACTCTGTTTGCAAATGCGTAGAGAGGCGTATATATGTGGTGTAGAGGGTTAAGATATTGTATAGTTGTATCAGGGTTTACGTCGCTTTAACTCTTTTGGCGCCAAATTTATAAGTGTCGTTTGCAATAATAATTTCATATTAAATATAATTCTAAACTAAATAATAAAGGTATATTAGTAAAACATTTGTTTTTAAAAACCTGTATGCTTGGGCTGAAATAATACAGAAAACAGTGAAGTCCCAGGTCAGATGCCGCCTTGAAAAGGCGGCATCTGACCTGGGACTGCACTGTTTTCAATGGTGCCAATAAGCGACGTTGGCGCCGAGTTAACAGTGGTTCAGTCATCGCGACGCCCAGCTAACTACAGAAAGAAAACCCCATAGCTTTTCCGTGCACGAAATGAATTGCATTGTTTCGTGTATAAAATAACGTCCGGGTAGAGAACTACAAATTTTTTACAAACCAACTGGAAGACTTCCTCAGCTGAAAATTCCGAATGCCTAGATCGGGATTCGAACCAAAGCGGCGAGGGACTAAGTGATGATACGTGGAGAAATATTGATGCAAGAGTGTGAACATGGGAGGGACTAAGTGATGATACGTGGAGAAATATTGGTGCAAGAGTGTGAACATGGGAGGGACTAAGTGATGATACGTGGAGAAATATTGGTGCAAGAGTGTGAACATGGTACATTATGCTGTTTTTAACAGGGATGCTTGCAACACCGTTTAGTGTTAACGACATATCAGAAACAAGCAATTTTTTTGGAATCGGGCTCTTAACCATTTCCTCCATAGATACGCTTTTCGACACATTGGTAAACAGAGTAGATCCAGATCAGACGGCTCCTATAGGAGCCTTCTGATCAGGATCTGCTGTTTGCTAATGGAAATACATAGATATGATTCTATACAGTTTTATTTTACCAGGGACATAGCTTTTCTTGTGCATATGGCATTAAAAAATATTAAGCTACGAAATATTCATGATGTCATTATTTCTTACATCAATATTCATAGAGTAAAGGGTCAAGTTACCGCGGAAACATATTCCGCAGATGGATATATATCTTTACGAACCCTCTGAATTGGGCCTACACTGTTTGCAAACTAGAATTGTTCTTAAACAAGAGGGCCATGATGGCCCTAAATCGCTCACCTGGTTACTATAGACTTATGCATACACTGTATTTCTATGTAAAAATAAGTCAGCTTCAGATTGGGGCCAATATGAAACCAAAGGCCATAATTTTAGACCTGGAGGTTAAAATTTGAACAATCTTAATAGTAGAACTTTAGATGATGCCAGGGGTGGGGCAATTTTGGTCCTGGGGTCATAATTTGAACAATCTTGGTAGGTAGAAAACCATTAGATGATACTACATACCAAATTTTAAAGGTCTAGGCCTTACAGTTTTGGAAAAGAAGATTTTTAAAGATTTACCTATAAAAAACTGATAAGCCATGGGGCGGGACCACTTTTGGCCCTGGGGGTAACAATTTGAACAATATTTGTAGAAAATCATTAGATGATGCTACATACCAAATATCAAAAGTTTAGGCTTTACAGTTTTGGAGAAGAAGATTTTTAAAGATTTTCCTATGAAAACTTGATAAGCCCCGGGGCGGGCCATTTTTGGTCCGGGTCATAATTTGAACAATATTTGTAGAGGACCATTAGATGATGCTACATATTAAATATCAATGGTCTAGGACATATGGTTTCAGAGAAGAAGAATTCTAAATATTTTCCCATGAAAAACTGATAAGCCCCAGGGCGGGGCCATTTTTGGTCCGGGAGTCATGATTTGAACAATCTTTGTAGAGGGCCATTAGATGATGCCACATACCAAATATCAAAAGTCTAGGCCTTACGGTTTCAGAGAAGAAGATTTTTAAAGATTTTCCTATGAAAAACTGATAAGCCCTGGGGCGGGGCCATTTTTGGTCTGGGGATCATAATTTGAACAATCTTTGTAGAGGACCATTAGAGCATGCTACTTACCAAATATCAAAGATCTAGGCCTTATGGTTTCAGAGAAGAAGATTTTTAAAGATTGTCCTATGAAAAACTGATAAGCCCTGGGGCGGGGCCATTTTTGGTCTGGGGATCATAATTTGAACAATCTTTGTAGAGGACCATTAGATCATGCTACTTACCAAATATCAAAGATCTAGGCTTTATGGTTTCAGAGAAGAAGATTTTTAAAGATTTTCCTATGAAAAACTGATAAGCCCTGGGGCGGGGCCATTTTGGTCCGGGTGTCATAATTTGAACAATCTTTGTAGAGGGCCATTAGATGATGCTACATACCAAATATCAAAAGTCTAGGCCTTACGGTTTCAGAGAAGAAGATTTTTAAAAACAAGAGGGCCATGATGGACCTTAATCGCTAACCTGTTCGTAACAGATTAATGATTTCAATGACAGATTGCATAATTTGAAAAATCTTGGTAGAAAACCAATAGATGATGCTACATACTAAATATAAAGAGTCTAGACCTTACAGATTTGGAGGAGAAGATATTTTAAAGATTTTCCTATGAAAAACTGTTAAGCCCCAGAGCGGGGCCATTTTTGATCCGGGGTTCATAATTTGAAAATCTTGGTAGAGGACTATTAGATAATGCAACATACCAAATATCTAAGGTATATGCCTTACAAGTTCAGAGAAGACTTTTAAAGATTATTAAGAGAAGAAGATTTTTTAAAACTTTCCTATGAAAAACTGATATGCCCCTGGGCGGGGCCATTTTCAACCCAGGGGACATAATTTGAACAATCTTGGTAGAAAACTATTAGGTAGCGCTACATACCAAATATTAAAGGTCTCTGCCTTACAGTTTTGGAGAAGAAGATTCTTAAAGCTTTTCATATGAAAAACTGATAAGCCCCAGGGCGGGGCCATTTTTGACCCAGGGGTAATAATTTGAATAATCTTGGTAGAAAACCATTAGATGATGCTACATACCAAATATCAAGGGCCTAGACCTTACAGTTCTGGAGGAGATTTTTAAAGATTTTCCTATGAAAAACTGATAAGCCCCGGGGCGGGCCATTTTTGGTCCGGGTCATAATTTGAACAATATTTGTAGAGGACCATTAGATGATGCTACATATTAAATATCAATGGTCTAGGACATATGGTTTCAGAGAAGAAGAATTCTAAATATTTTCCCATGAAAAACTGATAAGCCCCAGGGCGGGGCCATTTTTGGTCCGGGAGTCATGATTTGAACAATCTTTGTAGAGGGCCATTAGATGATGCCACATACCAAATATCAAAAGTCTAGGCCTTACGGTTTCAGAGAAGAAGATTTTTAAAGATTTTCCTATGAAAAACTGATAAGCCCTGGGGCGGGGCCATTTTTGGTCTGGGGATCATAATTTGAACAATCTTTGTAGAGGACCATTAGAGCATGCTACTTACCAAATATCAAAGATCTAGGCCTTATGGTTTCAGAGAAGAAGATTTTTAAAGATTGTCCTATGAAAAACTGATAAGCCCTGGGGCGGGGCCATTTTTGGTCTGGGGATCATAATTTGAACAATCTTTGTAGAGGACCATTAGATCATGCTACTTACCAAATATCAAAGATCTAGGCTTTATGGTTTCAGAGAAGAAGATTTTTAAAGATTTTCCTATGAAAAACTGATAAGCCCTGGGGCGGGGCCATTTTGGTCCGGGTGTCATAATTTGAACAATCTTTGTAGAGGGCCATTAGATGATGCTACATACCAAATATCAAAAGTCTAGGCCTTACGGTTTCAGAGAAGAAGATTTTTAAAAACAAGAGGGCCATGATGGACCTTAATCGCTAACCTGTTCGTAACAGATTAATGATTTCAATGACAGATTGCATAATTTGAAAAATCTTGGTAGAAAACCAATAGATGATGCTACATACTAAATATAAAGAGTCTAGACCTTACAGATTTGGAGGAGAAGATATTTTAAAGATTTTCCTATGAAAAACTGTTAAGCCCCAGAGCGGGGCCATTTTTGATCCGGGGTTCATAATTTGAAAATCTTGGTAGAGGACTATTAGATAATGCAACATACCAAATATCTAAGGTATATGCCTTACAAGTTCAGAGAAGACTTTTAAAGATTATTAAGAGAAGAAGATTTTTTAAAACTTTCCTATGAAAAACTGATATGCCCCTGGGCGGGGCCATTTTCAACCCAGGGGACATAATTTGAACAATCTTGGTAGAAAACTATTAGGTAGCGCTACATACCAAATATTAAAGGTCTCTGCCTTACAGTTTTGGAGAAGAAGATTCTTAAAGCTTTTCATATGAAAAACTGATAAGCCCCAGGGCGGGGCCATTTTTGACCCAGGGGTAATAATTTGAATAATCTTGGTAGAAAACCATTAGATGATGCTACATACCAAATATCAAGGGCCTAGACCTTACAGTTCTGGAGGAGATTTTTAAAGATTTTCCTATGAAAAACTGATAAGCCCTTGGGCGGGGCCATTTTTGGTCCGGGGTCATAATTTGATTAATCTTGGTAGAGGACCATTAAATAATGCTACATACCAAATATCAAAGGTCTATACCTTATAATTTTAGAGAAGAAGATATTTAAAGATTTTCCTATGAAAAACTGATAAGCCCCGGGGCGGGGCCATTTTTGTCCTGGGTGTCATAATTTGAACAATCTTTGTAGAGGACCATTAGATGATGCTACATACCAAATACTAAAGGTCTATTCCTTACATTTTCAGAGAAGAAGATTTTTAAAGATTTTCCTATGAAAAACTGATAAGCCCCGGGTTGGGGTCATTTTTGGCCCAGGGGTCATAATTTGAACAATCTTAGTAGAAAACCATTAGATCATGCTACATACCAAATATCAAAGGCCTGTGCCTTACAGTTTCAGAGAAGAAGATTTTTAAAGATTTTCCTATGAAAAACTGATAAGCCCTGGGGCGGGGCCATTTTTGGCCCGGGGGACATAATTTGAAAAATCTTTGTAGAGGACCATTACATCATGCTACATACCAAATATCAAAGCTCTTGGCTTTGTAGTTCCAGAGAAGAAGATGTTTAAGTAAATTGTTGACGCCCGCACGTACGCACGACGCACACCGCACATACGCACGACGCACGATCGCGGAGGCCGGACATAGGATCATCCCAATAGCTCACCTTGGCACTTTGTGCCAGGTGAGCTAAAAATCCTATGAAAAACTGATAAGCCCCGGGGCGGGGCCATTTTTGACCCGGGGTCATAATTTGAACAATCTTTGTAGAAAACCATTAGTTAATGCTACATACCAAATATCAAATATCTAGGCCTTACCGTTTCAGAGAAGAATAATTTTAAAGATTTTCCTATGAAAAACTGATAAGCCCTGGGGCGGGGCCATTTTTTGGTCCGGGGGTCATAATTTGAAAAATCTTTGTAGAGGACCATAAGATGATGCTACATATATTCTGAAAATGGGTGATCCCTCGAAAGCAAAAGTAGAAATGCAAAAAGGGAAAATTGCAGACTCGGTTTTATTGAGTCTGTTCATGAGTAGTAATTAAAAGTGCAACACTACTCACGACCCCTAGCACCGGCTTAAGCAGTATTCAATTTTCAAAACTAATAACATGAAAACTAATGATCCCGAAGGACCAGAAAATATAACAACACTGAGAATGAAGTACGGGGCGACTTTTTACGGCCGCCACACAAGCACTTAACACCTGCTGTTGTGAAGTACATGTACATATATTCTGATACCGAATATCAAAGATCTAGGCCTTATGGTTTCAGAGAAGATGTTTAAGTAAATTGTTGACGACGCACGACGCACATACGCACGACGCACGACGACGGACACTGCCCCTCACAATACCTCACCTGGCACTTTGTGCCAGGTGAGCTAACAAAAACTGATGTCTCCCCCCACCCCCCGCCCGGCCGATATTTTCCATGTAAAAATTTCGAAGTCCCATAACTCTGCAGAAAAACCATCGAACCGGAACAGGAATAAAATATGCACAACTAGGCATGGTGCTGATCAATCCTATGAAGTTTTATAAAAATGTGAAAAAAGGGTATTGGAGAAACCAAGCGGACAAGTTTTCCCTTGTCAAAATTTCAAAGTCCCATAACTCTGCAGAAAAGCATCGAACCGGAACAGAAATAAAATATGCACAACTAGGCATAGTGCTGATCAAAGGTCTTTGAGAAACCGTGCGGGCGAAAATGTCCATGTAAAATTTCAAAGTCCCATAACTCTGCAGAAAATCATCAAACCGGAGCAGTAATAAGATATGCACATCTAGGCATTGTGCTGATCAATCCTATGAAGTTTCATGAAATTCTGATCAAAGATGTTGGATAAACCGCGCGGACATAATTTTCCATGTAAAAAATTCAAAGTCCCATAACTCTGCACGAAATCATCGAACCGGAACAGGAATAAGATATACACAACTAGGCATGGTGCTGATCAATCCTATGACGTTTCATGAAAATCCGACCAAATGTTTTGGAGAAACCGCGCGGACAAATTAAAATCGGACAAGACAGACGAACGGACGGACAGACAGTCGGACGCCACGCACAAAAAACAAGAGGGTCAGAATGGCCCTGATATCGCTCACCAGACAATCAGAGCAGAAGATTTTCAAAGTTTTCACTATATGTTTCTATTGAAAACTAGACGGCACTGGAGCCGGGCCAATTTTGACCCCCAGGGGCATAATTTATATAACTTTTGTAGAGGACCTGAACGTGATGCTTTGTGCCAAACATGAAAGCTGAGAACCTTCCAGTTTCAGAGGAGAAGATTTTCAAAGTTTTCACTATATGTTTCCTTTTAAAACTGGCTACCCATGGGGCGGGACCAATTTTGACCCCAGGGGCTTTATTTATATAACTTTTGTGAAAGACCTGAACATGATGCTATGTGCCGAATATGAAAGCTAGTTTCAGAGAAGAAGATTTTCAAAGTTTTCACTATATGTTTCTATTGAAAACTGACCACCCCTGGGGCGGGGCCAATTTTGAACCCAGGGGCATAATGTATATAACTTTTGTAGAGGACCTGATCATGGTGATATGTGCCAAATATGAAAGCTGGGAACCTTCCAGTTTCAGAGGAGAAGATTTTCAAAGTTTTCACATATAGGTTTCTATTGCAAACTGGGCACCCCTGGGGCGGAGCCAATTTTGACCCAGGGGCATAATTTATATAACTTTTGTAGAAGGCCTGAACATGATGATATGTGCCAAATATGAAGGCTGAGAACTTTCCCGTTTCAGAGAAGAGTTTCAAAGTTTTCACTATATGTTTCTATTGAAAACTGGCCACCTCTGGGGCGTGGATAATTTTGACCCCAGGGGCATAATTTATATAACTTTTGTAGAGGACTTAAACATGATGCCATGTGCCAAATATGAAAGCGAAGAACCTTCCAGTTTCAGAGGAGAAGATTTTCAAAATTTTCTCTAGTTGTTTCTATTGAAAACTGGCCACCCCTGGGGCAATGCCAATTTTGACCCCAGGGGCATAATTTATATAAGTTTTGTAGAGGACCTGAACATGATGTTATGTGCCAAATATGAAAGCTGAGAACCTTCCAGTTTCAGGAGAAGATTTTCAAAGTTTTACTATATTTTTTCTATTGAAAACAAGGCACCCCTTGGGCGGGGCCAATTTTGACCCCAGGGGCTTTATTTATATAACTTTTGTAGAGGACCTGAATATGATGTTATGTGCCAAAGATGAAAGCTGAGAACCCTGTAGATTCAGGAGAATATTTTTAAAGGTTCAAATTGTTGACGACGAAGGACGCACGACGACGGACGACGGGCATCAGGCGATCACAAAAGCTCACCCTGAGCACTTTGTGCTCTGGTGAGCTAAAAACGTCATTTTTTCTTTTATGAATATTCATGAGGTAAGGGGATATTTTATTAAGTAGTCACCACTTGCCTTATAGACGACCTATACTTACGCTTCTTGTGAGTGGTCATTTTACAGAAGATTTATTCTAATTCAAGTGAACACAAAAACACAGTGTGTGAATCATTTTCATTTATTCATGTCAATACACAACTTCATGTACCACAAATCATTCTTACATGTTTTAATGAAACAGATAATAGAATTAAAACAAAGATCGAGTCTGTAGCATTCAACAAGGTATCCTATTAACATACAGTAAATCTCCCTAATTCCAACACTCAAACAAGTATCATTATCGTTTTCTAAAGACTGTTGGCAGCTTAATGCAGCATGGAAGTCATGCAGAAAGCTTCCAGAGGAGCTGCAGAAAGCTCCCAGAGGAGCTCCCAGAGCAGCTTTCTGTATGACCTTCATGCTGCATTAAAACCACCAGCCTAAAACGTTCTTTATAAAAATCGAATTAGCCAGGTTATACTGTACTACTAAAATGGGATTTTTACTACAACTTATTTTTTCCCGAATCACCCCAATGTTCATCAATATTGCTTAGTCAGACATACACAAATATACATTGAGTTTAACTCAGTATAAGTGAGTCACAGTTCACTCTTTGTTACATCATAGGTTTAACCCTTTACCCCAGAGAGACGCATAGTGACACATTTATAAGCAGAGTAGACCCAGATCAGACCATATCCTGTAGGGACCATCTGTTCACGGTCTGCTTTGTTTGCAAGCAGAGTAGACCCAGATCAGACCATATCCTGTAGGGACCATCTGATCACGGTCTGCTTTGTTTGCATGTAGAAATTTATAGCTATTTATTTACTTGTTTTGTAGAACAACGTAAGATTAGTCCAGATTAATACAGGTATTCCCAATGGGACGAGTCTACGATGAATATTCATGGCATGAAGGGTTACTCAAAACTAATATTCATTGTAACGTTTGGTTTCATAGTATAAGTGTTACAAACAACATGAAAACGAACACTTTATACTTCATACAAAGTGCGTCAGATGTATCTTGGCACATAAACAACAACGAAAGAGGATGCAGGCCGGGCCCATCTTACCAAAGATCACATGACCCAATTTTTCGTATGTCCTATTTTACAACAATCACTACTTGTTCTGCAGTCAAAATTACTGCACATCCTTGCATGCTACAAGTAAGGTAAACTGCACGCAACAAGTTCTAACATTCGACAATCGCAACTAGAAGTTGCGAACATCAAGTTAGAAATTACGATAATTTCAATCCTATGATCTTTTTTAACCTTTTACTACATGAATATTAATGTAAGAAATAATGACATCATGAATATTAATTACATATTTTTTATAATGGCACATGAACACAAAAATAGGCATAAACTGTAGAATTAGATCTATATTACATCATAGTCAAACAGAGCAAATGCTTAGGACAGAGTATATATGGAGTACAGGATTAAGACGTGCCACAGGTCTGTAGACCAGAGGAATATGCCTCGACTTATAAAGAGTATTCATAGAGTATATAGTTAAGACGTGCCACAGGTATGTAGACCAGGGGGATATGCCTTGATTTATAGAGTATTTATGGAGTATAGGGTTAAGATGTGCCACATGTCTGTAGACCAGAGGGTTAATCATATGCCTTGATGTTGTAACAAAAATAAGAAAAACAAAGAAAAAAGTTAGCTAACCAACAAAATGAGCAAAAACCTTGGAATGATAAACACAAATTATATACATGTACTTGCCATTGTTGACACCTCATAGAGACTTTAACCTTTTGCATGCAGAACACGTGTACCTTTTCTTGTGAAGAGTGTAGACCCAGATCAGAGGGCTCATAGTCAATGTCTGCACGATTTACAATTCCAAATCCTGTGTAAACCCTTTACTCAATAAATATGCCTTTCTATGCCTTCGCAAACAGAGCAGACCAAGATCAGACGGCTCCTATAGGAACCATCTTATCTGGGTCTGCTATGTTTGCTTATTATACACTATGTAGATATGATTCTACAGTTTCTGCCACACACAATGTATGCCATAGGCCATGTGCTATTATAACGAATTAATCTAATTAATATTTAATGATGTCATTATTTCCTCCATGAATATTCATGGAGGAAAGGGTTAAAATATACCCTTACACTAAATGGACTGTACAGCTAATGCTGATGGGCCATTCCACTATGAATATTCAGCATTCAAAGGGTTCATTCTGTGTGTAACAAGACAACTGCATGTGCATGCCAAATCATATCTATACAATACCGTAATCAAACAGAGCAAACTCCAATCAAACAGCACCAACAGGAACTGTCTAGTATGGGTCTACTTTGTTTGCAAAGGTGCCAAAAGACCGGAACTGTTTAATCATGTACGATTTAGTTATGGCCCTTTCTAAGTTTGCAGCCCTTGTAATGTTAAACAAGTCTGGAGAGTATGATCAGGCTAGCTGTACTGATGTCGAATCGGTGACAAAAACATCATCGCATGTGGTGACGAGGACAACACCACAGCTATGGCACTACATCGATTTTTTTTCGTTCCCAAAGAAACAACATATAATCTAAGAAATAATTAAGTCTTAAGTGACAAGTGAACTGTAACATATCTTGTTCTTTCGACAAGTGAACTGTAACATGTATTGTCGTTTCATGACTATATATACTAGTAAAACAATATTGAAAATATTTATCTTTTTGAAGCACCTACTTGACTAACCTTTAACCCATTCCCTCATATTGACTACTTTTGAAGACTCTGTAAAAGTCACTTTGTGAAACCATTGTGATAAATAGAGCATTTGCTCCTATAGGGGCAAATGCTCTATTTATCACAATGGTTTCAAACTACAAAATTCTAACATTTTCCTTTTCTCTAGTTAATGCTCCTTTTCGGTAGATTTATTCAAAGAGGTTGTATCTTAAAATAGCCTATGAGGTAATGGGTTAATGGATAAAATCTGTACCCTATGTACCTGCATTTATATATGATTTCTCTGAACAGCGAGTTCACTATAGTTATAAGCTGCAATTGTGTAAAAAAGTGCAGATCCTCGCGGAGCAATTTGATCTGGGACTGCACTATTTTCTGCTGCATAAGTGTCATGTAAAACTATCAAAACAGTGCAGTATTGACCCTTTTAGCTTTACAAACAACTAATGGTGGGCCTAGTGCCTATAAACCTATTCCCTCATATAAACGTACTTCCACACCTTTCTAAACAGAGTAGATTCAGATCAGAATTAATATTCATTACGTCATTATTTCTTACATGAATATTCAACAGGGAAAGGATTAAAATTGCATGTAAGAGGTTATGTGTCACACTAAACCATTACCTCATGGCTATTTGTAGATCCAACCTCTTTGAATAAATCTACCGAAAAGGAGCATTAACTAGAGAAAAGGAATTTTGTTTTAGAACTTTGCAGTTTGAAACCATTGTGATAAATAGACCATTTGCTCCTATAGGAGCAAATGCTCTATTTCTCACAATGGTTTCAAGTGACTTTTACAGAGTCATCAAAAGTCGTCAATAAGAGGTTGCGTGTCACATTAACCCATTTGCTCCCACGATCCCATATACATTGTATGGGACGTATGCAAACGGTGTAGACTCTGATCAGACACCGCATAATGCGGCGCTTGATCAGAGTCTACACTGTTTGCTGATAGGAAATTCAATATAAAGCAAAACAAAAATGAAAATTTAGACCAGTCATCCCTTAGATAAAAGTCCAATATATAAGCATGGAAGAATCCACTGGGAGCAAATGGGTTAAACCATTCATCAAAACATATCAGAGTATCAGAAGACAATTTCAAAGTCCTTTAACTCTGGTAAAATTAGTCCAAGCAAAACTTCCATTCTTTAAGTACATCTTCATATCAATTTTGTTTATCTGTGAAACTTTGAAGTAAATCCTCCCATTGGTGTATGAGCCGTTCCAGGACGTATGGATGGTAATGCAGATGGACGGATGTACGGACGGACAGATAAGAGCAAGGCTATATGCCTCGCACCTTGTGGGGGTCATAAAAATTGAGTCTAAAGTGACCGAGCAAGCCTATATGCCTCCTATCCTGTGGGAGGCATAAAAATTGATAAATGCGGTAAAACCAGTCTAAGGTGACCACTCAAAACCAGTCTAATTCAACATTCTTAAACCCTTTACTTCATGAATATTTACGTAAGAAATAATGACGTCATGAATATCAATTAGATCAATTTTTATAATGGCACGCGACCACAAAATATCTGAATTATTTCATAAGCAAACAGAGCAGACCAGACGCCTCCTACAAGAGTCATCTGATGTGGGTCTACTCTGTTTGCAAAGGCGTAGAAAGGAGCTCCTCTATGAGTTTTCTACATTATTTTCATCACGCATTAAGCAGCCATCCGCTCTTACAGACCCACACATTTATTCATTATATGGTTGCTATAAGCAGGTTCTGCAGTAGTTCAAAGAAAGAAATAATCACAACTAAGAATTAGGTAACAAACAGATATGTCACATACTATATTATAACAATGGCAAAACAGACTGAGGTCAACGGTTAATAATATCTGCTACCTTCACCCTTAACTCCATGAACAACATTCACGTCAGAAATAATGACTATGAATATTAATAAGTTGAATTTTTATAATGGCACCATAAACAAGGGATTTTTTTCCATGGCAGAAACTAGAAAAAGATTTATCTTATTTCATAAACACAAAGAGCAGATCCAGATCAAACGAATTCTACAAGAGCCATCTGATCTGGGTCTGCTCTATTTGTAAATGTGCTACAAGGCAGCCATGGAGTAAAGAGTTAATTATGTTAGATATTTGAACACACACTCTACCCTCTCCACAAGTTTGTAAAGCTGTATAACTAAATTTGGTAACGTTTAACCCTTTCCCTCATATAAATGTCTACAATGTTCCACCTTCCATATTTCATTTTAACTATTTTGTCCATGAATATTCAGTAGGTATTGAAATTCGTAATAAACATAGAACAGGAAAGGGTTAAACTAATCTGACTGAGTGGGTAATAGTGTAGACCCTTATCAAACGGATCATTCAGTAGCTGTTTGATCTAGATCTAAACTATATGTTTGTTTGTCTGTCCAAATACTAAGAATAACTAGGGTAGGGTATATCTTCATGATTTGTACACCATTAATAATAGTAACACAGAAACATGGGAAAACTGTGTAGAACTTAACCAACAGCCTACTAGAACATCAAGTGAGATTTTAGACAATATTTATTACATATACCTTATTATTTCGCCTTCACAAACAGTAGACTCAGACAGACGGCTCCTGTAGGAGCTGTCTGATCAGGGTCTGCTCAGTTTGCTGATGTGTTACAAACTGATCCTCTACTGCTTGCTGTGGCAATGGATTTCATAAATCTATACCTTTAACCCTTTCCTTCAAATAAACACCTTTTCATCCATTTGCAAACATAGCAGACCCAGACCAGACGACTTGTATAGGAATTGTTTGATCTGGTTCTACTATAATTGCAAAGGCATAGAAAGGTGTATTCATGGAGGAAACGTTTTGAATGGTGAATAACCCAAGTTGGTTGGCTCATCAGTGTATAACTATACAGACCAGTCAGTATGACAAGCATAAAGTTGCTACAGGATTTTCACTGACATACTTTGGACCCTGATCAAAGGGCTCCTCTATGAGCCATCTGATGAGGGTCGACACTGTTTTTAAAATGCTAGCACACATTCTCTCATTCATAGGGTTAATTATGTGTTTGATAGTTATTGATACAAAAAAGGATTAAAATAAAGTTTGTGGTTATAAATAATCAATATTTCATCAGATTATTTAACGAGCTGCATCAAGGAAAAAAGGCACATGGACAAAACTTACAAACCGTACTTAACCTGATGGGTAACTATCTTTCAATGTGACTGATAAGTGACTACACTTATCACAGTAGTAACAGACAACCTACTGTCAACAATGTAGTACACGATCAAATATTGCTGAGCATGGCTCCTACAGGAACTGTCTGATCTGGGTCTACTCTGTTTGCAAATGCATGAAAAAAGTGTTTATATGAGGGAAAGAATTAACAAGGTTTTACTGTATAAATCAAGCCATGATCATTTACTTAGGATGTTAACCTTTTACCTTATACAAACATATTTTAATTCCTTTTCAAACAGTGTAGACCCAGATCAGGACATTTCTGTAGGAGTCATCTGATCAGGGTCTGTACTGTTTGTTTATTACCTGGTTCTAGTTTCTGCCAAGGCTAAAAAGTACTGTCCTTAGGTACCATTATAAGAATTTAACAAATTAATATTCATGATGTCATTAGTTCTTGCATTGATATTCATAAGGTAAAAGGTTAAAGATTAATCTACTCGTTTGCAATGTGTGAATGTGCTTTTTCCTATAATGCTCGCCATACATGACTAGCAAATGTTACATGGTTTATGACAATACATCTCTTCAGTAGCAAAGAGATCAATACTTATATATAGAAACTACACAAAAATATACATCATTTATATGAGTAACTTGTAAACACTTAGCATGGTGTGTGAAAATTCTTAATCCATTCCCTGTTGAATATTGGTATGACAAGCTTAAATATTGATGTCATGAATATGTATTAGCTAAGTATTTATGTGACATATGTACACATGAATTTTTGGTATTGGTAGAAACTGGAATCAGATCTATCTTGTTTCATAAGCAAACCCAGCAGGTCCAATAACAGTTGTCTGATCTAGGTCTACTCCGTTTGCAAATGCATGAAAAGGCGATTTTATGAGGGAAAGGGTTAGGGGGAGGATCGAAACTAACATTGTCAGAACTTGTGACCCAACCCCATTTCCAATGGAAATAAAATATGTTTAAACTAAAGGGTTAATTTTCTGGAGATACTGTAATATACATAGTGCTCTCTAAATAGGTCTAATTCTGTACCGTAACCCTTTACCCCATGAATATTCATTAGCTTAATTTCTATAAAAGCACATGTACACAGAGGTGTTTGGTATTGGGTAGAAATTGTAGAGTCAGCTCTATCATAATTTCATAAGCAAACAGAGCAGACCCTGATCCAATGGCTCCATGCTTGAAATGGCATTTATATTAGGGAAAGGGTAGTAGGGTTAAATTTACTGGTGAAATTTGGATAACAAACAGAGCAGACCCTGATCAAAAGCTCCCCCTATGAGCCACCAGATATTGGTCTGCAATGTTTGCAAAAGCCAGTTAACTCATTCTCTCCTACTGACTGCTTATTGCGCCTATGTAAACTTTATTTTGTGAAACCATTGTGATAAATAGAGCATTTGCTCCTATAGGAGCAAATGCTTTATTTATCACAATGGTTTCAAACTACAAAATTCTAAATTTTCCCTTTTCTTTAGTTAAAGCTCCTTTTCGGTAGATTTATTCAAAGAGGATGGGTCTAAAAAGAGTATATGGGAGAATGTGTTAACTGTCCTCAATTCAACTCTTTACTCTATAGATACAGCTTCTGGCACCTTTCCAAACAAAGTAGATCCAGACCATGTGACTCCTTTAGGAGTAATCTGACCAGGGTCAACTCCGTTTGCCTATGACATAATATACATAGATATATTTCTTCAGCTTCTACCATGGTAAAAAAATACCTTGTTCATGATGTCATGATAAAACAAGAGCCGCGTGCAGCACCAACGCTCGTCTGATTTGGCGCTTGTCCAGCTAAATTTAAAAAAATTGAAAACAATAAAGGGCCATAACTCAAAAAATTTGAAATCAAGAGTTATGGTTCTTATGTAGGGGTCTTCCCCTCAATAAGATCTACTAACCTATGAAATTTCATGTTGATACCTCTTATACTTTTCGAGTAACGAGCTACATTAAAGTTTTTGCACGCCGACGGCGACAACGCCCACTGATCACAATAGCTCGACTTTTCTTCGAAACAGACAAGCTAAAAATCAGCTGATTATTATTTCTGAATGAATATTCATAGAAAAAAGGTTAAAAGGATTAACAGTTTACAGTATGAATTGCAGAAGAGAAAGCGCCCATTCAATCATCTTAGCACAATTAGTCACGTTACAAAATGGAACAGAGTGGCATATATGTAGTCTTTTAAGTGATAGAAACACCTTTTGACACCTTGTGCAAACAAAGTAGACACAGCTCCTATAGGAGCTGTCATATCTGGGTCTGCTTCATTTGTCATTCAAACCAAGTAGACACAGATCACACAGCTCCTATAGGAGCTCTCATATCTGGGTCTGCTTCATTTGTCATTCAAACCAAGTAGACACAGATCACACAGCTCCTATAGGAGCTCTCATATCTGGGTCTGCTTCATTTGTCATTCAAACCAAGTAGACACAGATCACACAGCTCCTATAGGAGCTCACATATCTGGGTCTGCTTCATTTGTCCATGGATCGTTTAGTTTCTGCCATAGCCAAGCACTGCAATTATAAATACTCAGCTAATTAATATTCATGGATTTATTATTACTCACAGGAATAGTCATCATGTATATTTAATGTCAGAGAAATGAATAAAAATGTATAGAAACATGCACAAAATAAATATAAATTACAATTTAATGAAAACCATATACATAAAATTATATATGAATATGAAATATAAATGATTAAATTCTTATATTTCTATAGCAACTGATCTAATATCCAAGGGTGATGTGGAGATACTAACTCAATTGTGCACAGCGCTCCTTAGTAGAGGTATACAATATAGATCCTATTTAGGCTCTGCATTTTTGCTTCATATTTTCAATGCAAACATTCTTTCTATGCCTTTCCTGTAGGAGCTGTCTGATCAGGGTCTGCTCTGTTAGTTTATATTATAGGCAAGATTCCACAGTTTCTGCCATGGCCAAACATTCTTTTGCTTATGTGCTAGCATAACAATAAATTTAATTTATATTCATCATATCCTTATTTCTTACATGAATATTCATAGAGTAAAGGGTTAAGATTTATGGCTAGTCAGTAGTGGATACAGCAGACAGAAATCACTATAAGTAGGAATATATTGTCCATATCCTACACATCAACTTAACCCTTTCCTTCATATAAATGCCTTTTCACACATCTGCAAACGGAGTAGAGCCAGATCAGACGTCTCCTATAGGAGCCATATGACCAGAGTCTGCCGTTTGCTAATGGAATTTGATAGGTCTGTTTCTTTAGTTTCTAAAATGTCTACAATGGTGCATCTTTGATAATTCATTGTAACTTTTTTGTCCATGTATATTCAGTAGATATTGAAATTTGGAATAAATTTAGTACAGGGACAGGGTTAAGCCTATGAATGCTGAGCTTTCAAAGTAGAATGGTCCCTCATGGCTGAACCCTTTACTCCAGGGACACCTATTAACTCATTACCTCATAGGCTATTTTTAGATCCTAACTCTGAATAAAACTACCGAAAAGGAGTATTAACTAGAGAAAAGGAAACTTTCAGAATTGTGTAGTTTTGAAACCATTGTGATAAATAGAGCATTTGCTCATATGGAACAAATGCTCTATTTATCACAATGGTTTCATAAAGTGACTTTTACAGAGGTATCAAAAGGCATCAACATTAGGGAATGGGTTAACTCCACTGCAAACAGAGTTTATACATATCAAACAGCTCCTGTAGGCACCATCTGATCAGGGTATTCTCTGTTTGCCTATGAAAAACTATTGGTATGCTTCTACAGTTTCTATCATTGCCAATGGTCTACTCTGATCACTTATTACATGATATAGACTTGATTCTAGTTTCTGCCATAGTTACAATTTCCTGTGTTCATACATATTTTCCATTACAAAACAATGAATTTGATTCATATCCATGATATCCTCTGTGAGCCTTCTCATCTGGGTCTACACTGTTAGCACATGCCAGTACACTCTTTTCTACATGCAAAGGGTTAACACTTTCCTTCATACAAACAGTTCTTCATGCCTTTGCAAACAGAGTAGACCCAGATCAGATAGCTCCTGTAGGAGAAAGAATTGTAAGAAATGATATCACCAAATACTATTAAGCTTAACCCTTTCACCGCTGTAGTCGCATAAATGCACCACGACAAATAGTGCAGTCCCAGATCAGATGACGCCTTTTCAAGGCAGCGTCTGATCTGGGACTTCACTATTTGTCTCAATCTCTATTTCTATATATGTGCTTTATTCCTTTGAAATTTGCATTTATTTATCTCATTTCCTTATTTTACTGAATGATTTAACAAACTTGGATTGTAGACAACAATTAGAAATTTGGTGCTGAAAGGCTGAATGATATATGAACATAAGACTTTTTATCTTTGGCAGAATGTATATAATTCCATAAGCAAACAGAGCAGAACCTTGACCAGACAGCTCCATCAGGAGTCATCTGATCTTGGTCACCTCTGTTTGCAAAGATATTGCAGAACACGGTAGAATCAGATCTATAACTAATTCAGCCAACAGTAAACACAGCCGAGCATGATTAAACAGCTCTTACATAAGCCATCTGATCTGGGTCCATGCTTATAAAGCTTTTTAGTTGAGTCTGAGTTTGTTCTCAAGCTTTTGATTGGTCAGATTTGAGCCAAAGCTCAAATCTGACCAATCAAAAGCTTGAGAACGAACTCAGACTCAACTAAACAGTTTTATAAGCATAGATACTGGGCTTACTCTGTCTGGAGAGGCAGTTATGGAGTAAAGGGTTTAGCTTCTCTTGAGTGGCTGTTATAGTTCTACAGTAATCTTAACCCATTTTATAATTGTATGATGAATATTCATGAAAGGAATAACAACATCATGAATATCTAATAGTTGAGGTTACATGAACACAGGAATGTTTAGCCATAGCAGACACTGAAGAGGTAGACATATATATATGTTATGCAAAACAGACCATTATCAGACAGCTTCTACAGCAGCCATCTGATGTGGGTCTACTCAGTTTGCAAATGTGTTAAAAGGTGTCTATATCAGACAAAAGGGTTAACGCTTTACTTCTTTCAGATATTGCATTTCAGATACAAAAAGGATGTTTCATTGTTGTTTTTTGAGCTTCCAAACAGTGATCACAGTATAGAGTTGTGTGGAGAAGTGGTGATTTCAGTAGTTAACCTTTACTCCATAAATCATAAATGCACCTTTCTATAGCTTTGCAAAACAGAGTAGACCCATATTAGACATCTCATGTAGGAGCCATCTGATCAGGGTCTGCTCTGTTTGCTAATGAGATTATATAGATGAGATAGAAATCTACAGTTTCTGCCGTGGTTAAAACTTCCTGTGTCCATGTGCTATTATAACAATTTATTTAATATTCATGATGTCATTATTTCTTATATGAATATTCATGGAGTAAAGGATGTAAAAAAACCCACCAATTTATCTACGGCTCTGATACAAACCAATTGTATGGTCTTTGTACAGATAGAGGGTTTCAACAGTTGGCCAAAATTGTTACATAATCATAATGTATAAAGTAAAGTAGGATATGTTGAAAAGGGGACTATCTTAGATAAACAACCCAGCTTCAGACACAGAGACCTGTAAAACACCAGTATTTAGTACATTTTTATTTTGATTGTGTCAATATCTGTCATTCAAAACATCATTCATCAACATACCTAGATTAACCCTTTACTCCACTTTGAATATCCATGTAAGAAGTAATGACATCATGCATATTAGTTAGCTGTATTCTTAAAAGCACTTTAAAAAGCACATGAACACATAAACATTTAACCATGACAGAATTAGACCTATATTATGTCATAAACAAACAGAGCAGACCATTATCAAAAGGCTCCTACAGGAGCTGTCTGATCTGAGTCTAATCTGTTTGCAAAGGCGTAGAAAGGTGTAATTATGGAATACAGGGTTAGACCCTGATCAGATGACTCCTACAGGAGCTGTCTGATCTGGGTCTACTCTGTTTGCAAAGGCATAGAAAGGCGTATTTATGGAGTAAAGGGTTAAAATAAAGCAATTAATTGCAAATAAATACATCAAACTCCAAGTAACCATAGTTTAACCCTTTACCTCATATATTCATGTAAGAAATAATGACAATGGATATTTTTAATGGGACTATGTTCAAAAGATTTTTTACAAGGCACAAACTGTAGAATAAGATCTTTTATTATTCCGCATATCAGCATTTGATCTGGATTAACTCTGTTGGCCAATGTGTTAAAAGGTCTCTCTATGAGGTAAAGGGTTAACTCTTTGCATCCCAAACAGCTGTCTGCAAAAACAATGTCCTTTGCTAAGGGTCTTTCAAAGTTATTTTTCTTCTATTTCTCTGGAAAAGTGCAGTCACAGTGACAAACACCAATGCAGTCACAGTGACAAACACCAATGCAGTCACAGTGACAAACACCAATGCAGTCACAGTGACAAACACCAATGCAGTCACAGTGACAAACACCAATGCAGTCACAGTGACAAACGCCAATGCAGTCACAGTGACAAACGCCAATGTAGTCACAGTGACAAACGCCAATGTAGTCACAGTGACAACAAACAACTTATATCCTGATGAGACTAACGGTTTCTCAGTCTCTCATCTGGATCTAAACTATTTGTACATAGGTAATCACAAATTGGCTGTTAGCTAGCTAAGAGTCAAACAAAGCAATAACGGGTCAATAAATACACAAAACTAATATTTCCATGGTAACAGGATGTCAAAAAAAAAAGCAAGCAGTGTACATCAATAAAAAAAAATCATACAGGGACTCCCATTATTTTTTCATAATTCTTGGCACAATCACACCTACAGATGTTATGTCAGGTATCCAATAACATAATACAGAGCTACATGTACAGTAAAACCCCTCTAAACCGGAATTCTAGTAGAAAAGAATTTAGATACTTTTAGGCAGGTGGCTGCTTCATGCAGGGTGAAAGTCATGCAGAAAGCTCCTCTAGGAGCTTTCTGCATGACTTTCACCCTGCATGAAGCTGCCACCTGTCTCCGAGACCGATATTTATACCAAATTTAGCGTCCGGTTTAGAGGGGTTTTACTGTATAGATAAAGATGCATGCAAATACTAAAAATGTCCTTTCTCCACCAAAACCTATGTTGTGACAACTCTAAAATCCTACGGACGAGACGATTCTAAAGAGTGGTCACAACATAGGGTTTGGTGAAGAAATAAAGAAGCTATTCTTAAAACTGTTTTAATTCAATAGTTTATTTCATGCAAAGAAATCATCTGTCCATCACCAATACAATTAAGCCTCTCTACGAATACAACTAACAAGTAAAAGGGGGTTTTAACCCTTTCCTCCATAAATACGCCTTTCTACGCCTCTGTAAAAATCACCTGTTGAAACCATTGTGATAAATACAGCATTTGCTCCTATAGCAGCACATGCTGCTCTATTTATAACAATGGTTTCAAACTACAAAATTCTAGAAAAAATCCCTTTCTCTAGTTAATGCTCCTTTTCGGTAGATTCATTCAAAGAGGTTGGGTCTAAAAATAGCCTATGGAGGAAAGGGTTAAGGCATAAATGCCTTTTCAAATTTTTTTTGCAGAGGACAGTTGTTCAGAGTTGAAATCAGTTCCTTGATAACTATTTTGTAGCATAACCTATTGTAGCACTCACTGACCACCTAAAGAATGTTTTGTGATATATAGTTTGCTTTGTGCTGTGTGAATGAATCGGAAACAAGAGATCAACCTTGGTTTCAACATTGTGGCACAACAGGTTAACTGTGAGACAGGTTATCTATTAACCCTTTCCCTGTTGAATATTCATGTGAGAAATAATGACATAATGAATACTTATTAGCTAATTTTTTGTAATAGCATATGTACACAGGATGTTTTGGTATCGGTAGAAACTGTTGAGTCAGATCTATTATATTTTCATAAGCAAAAGGCAAATTCATAAGACCATCGATACACCTTTGCAGTTTGCACCATGGCTAATATTTACTGTGTTCACATGCTATTATAAAGATTCATATGATTATTTCTGATATGAATATTCATATAGTAAAGGGGTGATGTTTTCAAGCACCCATACCTTTCTCTCGATATAAAACCCTACAGACTATGGCTTTACACTCCGGGTTTGCTACTCTACACTCCACTAACTTTGCATAGCTAAATGATTATGCAATAATAGCCTTCATTTATCGCTTAACCCTTAACTCCATGAATATTTATGTAAGAAATAATTAATTAGATTAGATTTTACAATGGCACATGAACAGAAGAAATTTTGGCCTTGGCAGAAACTGTAGAATCATATCTATATTATTTCATAAGCAAACAGAGCAGACCCTGATCAGACGGCTCCTACAGGAACAGTCTGATCAGGGTCTTCCCTGTTTGCAAAGGCAAAGAAAGACATATTTATGGAGTAAAGGATTAAAGCATTAGACTTGTGCTTTCCTTTAAAACCTCCTGAATGAGAGAAACATGTGAACTAGATTCTGCAAACAGTGTAGACACAGATCAGATAACTCCTAAGGTATTTATTCAAAGTACTCTTGCAATTTTAAGCATGAACTCTATAGTTAATAACTGATGAGTCATTCCACTTTAACCCTTTAACTTTATTATGAGAGTGGAACAGCCCATCTGAGTTTAACTATGGTCTTTTTATTATGAAAGGCTTAAACTTGCTAGGACTTTGAATGACAAACAGTGCAGACCCTGATCAGAGGGCTCCAAGATCTGGGTCTGCACTGTTTCTAAATGACAGTACATGCGTGTCGCTGGTTGAAATTGTTAAATATTCAGCATTCAAAGGGTTGGTTACATACCATAGTTGAGTGGACAGGCTAAACATGATCTACATGTTTTCTACATCCTCAACCAGAGTCTAAACTATTTGTGATTTGCTTAACCCTTTCCTCCATAAATATGCCTTTCTTTGCCTTTGCAAACAGAGTAGACCCAGATCAGACAGCTCCCATAGGTTTTTGGTTTGTTTTCTATCGGGTTTTACATCGTTTTAACAGTATTTCAGTCCTATCGCGACTTCCAGCTAATTACAGGTGGAGGAAGACAGCAAAGGTTCTTCTGTATACTTAACAAATCGAGGGTTTGGTGGAAAACTATTCGAACTAAGTGAAGGAGTTAGAATAGTTTTGCACCAAGCCCTCGAAATGCATTGTTTCGTGCACAGAAGAACATACAGGTAGAACCACCAACCTACCACAAGCCAGCTGGAAGGCTTCCTCACATGAAAATCCAAATGCCTAGACCAGGATTCGAACCCACAGCGTTGAGGGGCTAAGTAATGGTTAGTCAAAGACCATAACCATTCGGCCATGCAGGCCCTGCTCCTATAGGAGTCTTGTGATCAGGATCTGCTGTTTGCTTATGGAATTATGTAGATCTTATGCTAGTTTTTGTCAAAGCAAAACAATTCCCTTGGAAAATTTACATTATAAAAATTAAATCAATGAATATTCATGAAGTGACCAATTCACATATAAATGTCAGGAAAGGGTTAACAAGTCACTTTAGAGACGTGATTATATCAACTGAAAATCTTAAACTTCTTCTAAATCTTTCAACACATGCTTTGAATAATACATCCTTTATAACTATTTATGTTTTTATCAATACCTATCAGGGCTCTAGAAATCTGGAAAATTGCCAGTCTGAACCGAAGTTTGAATTCTGAGATAGATTCATACAACAGAATTTGGGGGAAAAAAACTTGTTCCCAAAATTTGGAGCAGACACATATCTTATCAAAATCATCAGTCTAGTAGTTTGTATTGTTTGCATTTGGTAATTGCCCCATAGTATGTGAAAGAATTAACTCTTTACTCCATCAATATTCACATGAGAAATAATGACTTGTTAAATATTAATTTTTCTGATTGCACATGAATGCAGAAATTTTTGGCCACTGCAGAATCGTATCTATAATATATCATAAGTAAACAGAGCAGACCCTGATCAGATGCCTCCTATAGGAGCTATAGGAGCCATCTGATCTGGATCTACTCTGTTTGCAAAAGGTGTATTTATGGAGGAAAGGGTTGAATGCCTGGGGTGGTCTGGGGTTTAATCGGTCCAGTCATTCTTTTGGCCTTCTTACTAATATCTTTCTTGCAGCTAGCCACTCAACCATGTAATATTGATACGATGTGTTAGGAATTCTACTCTTCCAACCATTTTCTTAGGCTGCAAACTATTCTACGATTTATGTCATGATTGGCATTGATATCGCAATTAACTACCTCATACCTGGTAATAGATGAACAAATGACTTTCCACCATAGCTGAAGAAATGCTTTCTACCAAGGGAATTTCCAAACATGATCAAGCTAATGTTTTGTACGTCATCTCTGTAGAATGTGAATGAGGGGTTTTCAATGCAAAACCTGATAAAGGCCAGACTTAGGTGCAGTCTTCCAATAGAAAATTTGAAGCATTTGATAAGAATTCAACAAATGGCCCAAAACTGGCAGCATCTGATCCAAAGCCTATAATTTATATCGCATGTAGTGTTATGGAGACAATGGCGAGATTGACGGTCATAGCTTCAAAAACACATTGAAACAGTCCAAAATGTAGTACATAATTAAGTGCAATATATACTGAATGGAATTATTACAGCATGCTGTAATTTATATACATGTATATGTTAATTTTTAATAAATAAAATTCTCCTGTCAAATATTGATGTGCTGGGCCTTGTCATGACACTGCGGCAAAACACCTTTCATAATGAATGCTAGCTGGCTAGTTGTATTACAACAAAACTAATATCAAACAGAACATAAAAGTTTTTGGTCTTTATTTATGGCAAACATACATATCAAAAACAAGAATAAACAGAAAGTAACTGAAACGCACCGCGTTGCTTAGATACAGTTTCAAAACACGTCAGAACTCTACGCTAAGAGTTATCATTCCTAGCTTCATTGGTTGGAGGAAAAACTATTCCAGGCAGATATAGTTCCTTCTATCTAACGAAAAATATGTACCCTAAACAAAATGGTTATTTATGATACAGGTCGGGAAAGATTTTAAATTGAAAGTAGTTACTTGCTTCTATTTCAAAGCATTCAAACTTGAAATGTCATCAGTTTTCGAGATGGTTCTGTGGTGAAACGTCTTGCTGGACCGGCAGGGATTCGAAAATTTCTAGAGCTCTGCTACCTACGTATTTCATCAAAAACTACAATCTTTTAGCACAAAATGACAGTTACTTGAAAACAAACATGAAATTAGGTTTTGTTAAATAACATTAAATGACAAATTAGCCTTAAGCACACTTAGCAATGGTCACCTGACTCTTAACGTTGCCTGACTATATTTCTACCCCTTTACTCCTTGAAATGATGACATCACGGATATTAATTAAATCATTTTTTAAAATGGCATATTAACACATGAAATTTTGCTTAAGTAGAAACTAAAGATCATATCTATACAATTTGATAAGCAAACATATGTGCAGACCCTGGTCAGACCACTCCTATAGGAATTGTCTGATCTAAGTCTACTCTGTTTGCAAAGGTGTAGAAAGGCATATTTATGGAGGAAAGGGTTAGGAATGATTTCTCCCCTTCTTTCACAAACAGACAATCATAGTGTCAAACAGTTTGGGCTATCACACAATGCCAAGTAATCTGACAGTTCATCTAGTTCAAACCTCTATGCATGTGGATATCATCAATTCACACAAAAAGCATGCATATGGTTAACAAGCAGGAGAGAATGAGGTCGGCCATGGCAGCAGGCTTCTCTGAGACATATAATGAGGACATGTGTTGAAATACTAAAATATCGTCATTTCTCCACCAAACCCTATGTTCTGACCACTCTAAAGACAAAAGAGACAATTCTAAAGAATGGTTATAACACAGGGTTTGGCGGGAAAAAAAGAAGTTATTCTTGAAAATATGCTTAATTATTGTACTTTATCTATGCCTCTTTCTCTTCAAGGCTGCAAAATCAATGTAATCAGAGATCAACAGAAAAAGATCTTGAGGCAGCACCTGATCAGAGTCTTCACTAGATCTTGATGCAGCACCTGAGCTGAGTCTTCACTAGATCTTGATGCAGCACCTGATCAGAGTCTTCACTAGATCTTGATGCAGCACCTGAGCTGAGTCTTCACTAGATCTTGATGCAGCACCTGATCAGAGTCTTCACTAGATCTTGATGCAGCACCTGATCAGAGTCTTCACTAGATCTTGATGCAGCACCTGATCAGAGTCTTCACTAGATCTTGATGCAGCACCTGATCTGAGTCTTCACTAGATCTTGATGCAGCACCTGATCAGAGTCTTCACTAGATCTTGATGCAGCACCTGATCAGAGTCTTCACTAGATCTTGATGCAGCACCTGATCTGAGTCTTCACTAGATCTTGATGCAGCACCTGATCAGAGTCTTCACTAGATCTTGATGCAGCACCTGATCTGAGTCTTCACTAGATCTTGAGGCAGCACCTGATCAGAGTCTTCACTAGTTAGTACTAAACATAACAATTCTCCATTAATAGACCTAGCAGTAACTTCTAAAATTACAGCAAATTACATTTCAATCAACAACATGATACATTGTCCATTTTATAAATTATGTGGAATGGGTATCAACCGTTTACCTGAAAGACATGCCTTTATATGCCTTTGCAAACAGAGTAGACCTAGATCAGACAGCTCCTGTGGGAGCTGTCTGATCAAGGTCTATTCTGTTTATGAAATAACATAGATATGATTCTTCAATTTCTAAAGTGGTAAAAAAAAACATTGTTCATAACGCTAGGATAAAAATTCAATGAATTAATATTCATGTTGTTATTTCTTTAATACATGAATATTCATCAGGTAAAGGGTTTTACTAATGTCATTAATTACTGTCAACTGAAAGTGATGGAAACACAGGTGTATACAGTGAAATGAGAGTGACATGGTCAGTAGTAGTATTGCACAAGGATCAAGCACTGTCGCCATGGAGATGTCTCCTTGTTACAGAATGTGGTCAGCTCCCATGCAACCTCCCAGTATCACAGTCAACCTGATTCACGTGCAAAAAATGTGTTCCTGTGTGAAATATGAAGCTGCCCTAATGTAACTGTTCAGCATCAATCATCAGCAGACATTCCTCTCAATTGACCTTCTTTTCTTTGCTGAAACATAAACAAGAGGGCCAGATGGCCCTGAAGCGCTCACCAGACAATCAGAGGAGAAGATTTTCAAAGTTTTCACTTTATGTTTCTATTGAAAGCTGGCTACTCCTGGGGCAGGGCCAATTTTAACCACAGGGGCATAATTTATTTACCATTTGTAGAGGACCTGAACATGAAGCTATGTGCCAAATATGGAAGTTATGAACCTTCCAGTTTCAGAGAAGATTTTCAATGTTTTTACTATATGTTTCTATTGAAAGCTGACCACCCCTGGGGTGGGGGCAATTTTAACCCCAGGGGCATAATTTTAACAATGCCATACAAAGTTCTGACTAAAGGCGATCAACTGTTCCTCTGAACAGGTATGTGTACCCTAGCATTCCAAACTGATTTTTTGCATTTGAATATTATTATAAATTATTACATAATAATTTCATATTCATAAGTTTAACTTAATACATTGTAGTTTCAAGTAATACAATTTCATGTTAAAAATTATTTCATAATTTATTTAAAATCTTTAATTTGGCATTCTGGAGTCTTTACATGATTTACCCTTCTTCTGAACTGCAGGGCAGGTTATAATAATATCATAATGCCAATCACTATTATTAATTAACCCTTCCCTCATATAAACGTGTTTTCACACATTTGAAACAGAGTAGCCCCAGATCAGATGCCTCCTATAGGAGCCATCTGATCAGGGTCTGCTCTGTTTGTTAATGGAATTTGATATATCTGTTCCTTTAGTTTCTAAAATGGCTACAATGTTCCACCTACTATATTTCATTATAACTATTTTGTAGATGAATATTCAGTAGGTAGTGAAATTTGGAAAAAAAATGGCTACAATGTTCCACCTTCCATACTTCATTTTAACTATTTTGTTCATGAATATGCAGCAGGCATTCAAATTAATAATAAACATAGAACAGGCAAAGGGTTAAGACAGACTAACACTGGCTACAGCGCCAGATACAGGTGCACTAAAAATAGCCACTGGTCATCTCTCTACTGCTTGACCTGATGACCTCTATATGTGCAAAGAGAAGATGCTGCTTAAAAACGCAGTCAGCTATAAGTTTGCTAGAGAACTGGCCACCCTGGGGTGTAGCCAATTTTGACCACAGGAGCATAATTTATATAACTTTTGTAGAGGACCTGAACATGATGCTATGTGCCAAATATGAAAGCTGAGAACCTTCCAGTTTCAGAGGAGATGATATTCAAAGATATTCGTAGAGGACCTACAGATGATGCTATGTGCCAAAGATGAAAGCTGAGACCCCTGTAGATTCAGAGGAGAAGAATTTTAAAGGTTCAAATTGTTGACGACGGACGACGCACTACGCACGCCGACGGACGACGGACATCAGGCGATCACAAAAGCTCACCCTGAGCACTTTGTGCTCTGGTGAGCTAAAAACAACACCCATATACTTCATATGTGATTTTGTACAATTTTTCTTGTGCGGAATTACTATGAACTAAATCAAATGATTCTTTAACCCATTCCCTCATATTGACGACTTTTGAAGACTCTGTAAAAGTCACTTCTTGAAACCATTGTGATAAATAGAGCATTTGCTCCTGTAGGAGCAAATGTTCTATTTATCACAATGGTTTCAAACTAAAAAATTCTTAAACTTTCCTTTTCTCTATTTAATGCTCCTTTTTGGTAGATTTATTCAAAGAGTTTGTATCTAAAAATAGCCTATGAGGTAATGGGTTAACCCCAAACCTCACTGAAAGGGTAGACACTGTAGGACCAGATCCTGTGTACATATGCTATTATAAACACTTCAGCTAATAAATATTCATGACATCATTATTTCATAAATAAATATCAACAGGGGTGGGTTAACCCTTTCCTCCATAAATACGCCTTTCTACACCTCTGTAAAAATCACCTGTTGAAATCATTGTGATAAAGAGAGTATCTGCTCCTATAAGAGCAAATGCTCCATTTATCACAATGGTTTCAAACTACAAAATTCTAAAATTGTCCTTTTCTCTAGTAAATGCTCCTTTTCGGAAGATTTATTCAAAGTGGTTGGATCTAAAAATAGCCTATGAGGGAATGGGTTAAAAGGCAGGACTATCAAGTGTTGTGTTAACTAGACACCACTGTAACATGCAATTCAACATACCTCATCTAAGTCACGCTTGGTTTTGTCTTCTATACGTCTGATGTCCTCCATGGTAAGTCCATGCCACTTGTCTGTCCAGCAGAATACCTCACGATGGAACGTTGTGAATAATCGCTTCTCTTGCTGAAAAAGAAACAAGATGTGTTTGTGCAACACTATAACCCCGATATGACCTTGACCTCAATAAATCACCCCTAAAAATGTTTGCATCCGTAAGTTGCACATGCATGCCAAATATATATGTGTAATGGCAACAAAATTATAGCCAATGTTAAAGTTGGGACCAAACAGACAAACCAACCAATGTATGTACATACAGAAAGAGGAAAAATAATATGCACCCTCTCCTGTAATTTCCGGGGGGGGGGGGGGGGGGGGGGGGGCCTCATTGTTTCATAAAAATATATTAAGACACTTTTTGAGTCTCCATAAGGGTAAGAACTTCTGCACAGACAGATCTGATGGAAACCATGCATATGATAGCTAATTCCTAAACCTATTCCCTGTGTTGAATATTCATGAAAGAAACAATATCATGATGAATATTTATTAGCTGAATTTTTCTAATGGCATGTACCCATGAATTTTTGGTATTGGTAGAACCTGCTGAGTCGGATCTATTAAAATTCCATTATAAAACAGAGCAGGCCCTGATCAGACGGTCTCTAAAGCAACCACCTGATCTGGGTATACTCTGTTTTCAAAAGCATGAAAAAGCGTTTGTATGAAGAAAATGGTAAATCTGGTGGAACAATTCAGTTAACAAAACCAGTGGCACACACAAGATACATTAATGCAACCTTTTAATCCTTTCGGCCATAGGCTGATAGATATGCTTTTCAACACCTTTGCAAACAGAGATGACCAATATCAGATGACTCCTACATAAGCCTACTGAATAAACCCAGATCAGACTGCTCCTGTTTGCTCTTATGGAATAATATAGATCTGGGTCCATGCTTATAAAACTTTTAGTTGAGTCTGAGAACGTTCTCAAGCTTTTGATTGGTCAGATTTGAGCCAAAGGCTCAAATCTGACCAATCAAAAGCTTGAGAACTCAAATCTGACCAATCAAAAGCTTGAGAACGAAACTCAGACTCAACTAAAAGCTTTATAAGCATGGACCCTGAAACCATTTCTGCCATCACTTTTATTCTGCATTACCTGCCTTTACGACCCAAATGTTGTTGTTTTTTTATTGCCATCAAAAAAGTGTTTCAAATTTACATATGACAATCCTTTATGCAAAACTTACCTTGTTTATAAATGACTCTACCCGGCCTTGCAATCCAAACCATTTGAACTTAATTGTTACTAGTTTGTAAGCCGTCATCACAGGTGTACACTGATCCTGAAATAAAAGTAGTTATCTTTACTGTATATATTCTGAGTCCCAGTCTCCACCCTCTACCTGTTTGTAAAACTATGTTATATTTGGCATCATTTTGGTTACTTTAACCCATTCCCTCATAAGCTATTTTCAGATCTAACCTCTTTGGATAAATCTACCAAAAAGAACATTTACTAGAGAAAAGGAAAGCTTACAATTGTGGAGTTTTGAAAGCATTATATTAATAGAACATTTGCTCCAGTGGAACAATTGCTCTATTTATCACAATGGTTTCAAAAAGTGACTTTTACAGAGGCATCAAAAAGCGTCCATATGCGGGGATGGGTTAGCTCTTTCACTGTGATTACCTATGCAAACAGTCTGGACCCAGATGAGGCACAGAATAACGCAGCATTTCATCAAGATTCAAATTGTTTGGTACTATGATAATGCTTTTTGAAACAAAAAAGAAATTTAAAAAAATATACAAGAGTGACAAACTAGAGCTATCACTAACGGTGATGAATACCCCCACACGGCAGCTTTGTGACATCAACTACCCATGTAACAGGACCAAACTAGAGCTATCACTAACGGTGATGAATACCCCCACCTGGCAGCTTTGTGACATCAACTACCCATGTAACAGGACCAAACTAGAGCTATCACTAACGGTGATGAATACCCCCACACGGCAGCTTTGATTGCAAATCCAAGTTTGTGACACCAACTACCCATGTAACAGGACCAAACTAGAGCTATCACTAACGGTGATGAATACCCCCACACGGCAGCTTGGATTGCAAATCCAAGTTTGTGACACCAACTACCCATGTAACAGGACCAAACTAGAGCTATCACTAACGGTGATGAATACCCCCACACGGCAGCTTTGATTGCAAATCCAAGTTTGTGACATCAACTACTCATGTAACAGGACCAAACTAGAGCTATCACTAATGGTGATGAATACCCCCACACGGCAGCTTTGATTGCAAATCCAAGTTTGTGACATCAACTACTCATGTAACAGGACCAAACTAGAGCTATCACTAATGGTGATGAATACCCCCACACGGCAGCTTTGATTGCAAATCCAAGTTTGTGACACCAACTACCCATGTAACAGGACCAAACTAGAGCTATCACTAACGGTGATGAATACCCCCACACGGCAGCTTGGATTGCAAATCCAAGTTTGTGACACCAACTACCCATGTAACAGGACCAAACTAGAGCTATCACTAACGGTGATGAATACCCCCACACGGCAGCTTTGATTGCAAATCCAAGTTTGTGACACCAACTACCCATGTAACAGGACCAAACTAGAGCTATCACTAACGGTGATGAATACCCCCACACGGCAGCTTTGATTGCAAATCCAAGTTTGTGACACCAACTACCCATGTAACAGGACCAAACTAGAGCTATCACTAACGGTGATGAATACCCCCACACGGCAGCTTGGATTGCAAATCCAAGTTTGTGACATCAACTACTCATGTAACAGGACCAAACTAGAGCTATCACTAATGGTGATGAATACCCCCACACGGCAGCTTTGATTGCAAATCAAAGTTTGTGACATCAACTACTCATGTAACAGGACCAAACTAGAGCTATCACTAATGGTGATGAATACCCCCACACGGCAGCTTTGATTGCAAATCCAAGTTTGTGACACCAACTACCCATGTAACAGGACCAAACTAGAGCTATCACTAACGGTGATGAATACCCCCACACGGCAGCTTTGATTGCAAATCCAAGTTTGTGACACCAACTACCCATGTAACAGGACCAAACTAGAGCTATCACTAACGGTGATGAATACCCCCACACGGCAGCTTTGATTGCAAATCCAAGTTTGTGACACCAACTACCCATGTAACAGGACCAAACTAGAGCTATCACTAATGGTGATGAATACCCCCACACGGCAGCTTTGATTGCAAATCCAAGTTTGTGACACCAACTACCCATGTAACAGGACCAAACTAGAGCTATCACTAACGGTGATGAATACCCCCACACGGCAGCTTGGATTGCAAATCCAAGTTTGTGACATCAACTACCCATGTAACAGGACCAAACTAGAGCTATCACTAATGGTGATGAATACCCCCACACGGCAGCTTTGATTGCAAATCCAAGTTTGTGACACCAACTACCCATGTAACAGGACCAAACTAGAGCTATCACTAACGGTGATGAATACCCCCACACGGCAGCTTTGATTGCAAATCCAAGTTTGTGACATCAACTACCCATGTAACAGGACCAAACTAGAGCTATCACTAATGGTGATGAATACCCCCACACGGCAGCTTGGATTGCAAATCCAAGTTTGTGACATCAACTACCCATGTAACAGGACCAAACTAGAGCTATCACTAATGGTGATGAATACCCCCACACGGCAGCTTTGATTGCAAATCCAAGTTTGTGACACCAACTACCCATGTAACAGGACCAAACTAGAGCTATCACTAACGGTGATGAATACCCCCACACGGCAGCTTTGATTGCAAATCCAAGTTTGTGACACCAACTACCCATGTAACAGGACCAAACTAGAGCTATCACTAATGGTGATGAATACCCCCACACGGCAGCTTTGATTGCAAATCCAAGTTTGTGACACCAACTACCCATGTAACAGGACCAAACTAGAGCTATCACTAATGGTGATGAATACCCCCACACGGCAGCTTTGATTGCAAATCCAAGTTTGTGACACCAACTACCCATGTAACAGGACCAAACTAGAGCTATCACTAATGGTGATGAATACCCCCACACGGCAGCTTTGATTGCAAATCCAAGTTTGTGACACCAACTACCCATGTAACAGGACCAAACTAGAGCTATCACTAATGGTGATGAATATCCCCACACGGCAGCTTTGATTGCAAATCCAAGTTTGTGACACCAACTACCCATGTAACAGGACCAAACTAGAGCTATCACTAATGGTGATGAATACCCCCACACGGCAGCTTTGATTGCAAATCCAAGTTTGTGACATCAACTACCCATGTAACAGGACCAAACTAGAGCTATCACTAATGGTGATGAATACCCCCACACGACAGCTTTGATTGCAAATCCAAGTTTGTGACATCAACTACCCATGTAACAGGACCAAAACACAAAAATACTCAAAGTTAAAGTAGAGATAATTCTGTAATGCTTCCAACTAAACATATGAAAATTGTGTAATGCACATCTGCTATTCCTATTTATTATGTATGGCAAGTATCAATTCAATAATTTTTCAAATTGAAAAATGAGTTTGCGACAGAAAATCCCCATGTTTCATGAAACAAGAGGGCCATGAGGCCCTGAAGAGCTCACCTGAGATAACCCCAGGGGCAGGCCATTTTTGACCACAAGAAAACATTTGTATAACCTTGGTAGAGAACCACAAGGCAAAGCAGTATGCCATTAATTAAAGGTCTAAGCCTTATGGTTTCAGAGAAAAATAATATTTTATATTTTTCCCATGAAAAACTGATAAGCCCTGAGGCAGGGCCAAGTTTCGCCCAGTGGTCAGGGTCTAAGTTAAACATTTTTGGCAGAGGATCACAACCCACAGCTACATATTTGTAGAGGACCATTAGATCATGTTACATACCAAATATCAATGGTCTAGGCCTTACAGTTTCAGTAGATTTTTAAAGATTTTCCAATGAATAACTGATAAGCCCTTAGGCGGGGCCATTTTTGGCCCGGTGAACATAATTTGAACAATATTTGTAGAGGACCATAAGATCATGCTACATACCAAATATCAAAGGTCTAGGCCTTACAGTTTGAGAGAAGAAGATTTTTAAAGATTTTCCTATGAAAAACTGATAAGCCCTTGGGCAGGGCCATTTTTGGCCCGGGGGTCATAATTTGAACAATATTTGTAGAGGACCATAAGATCATGCTACATACCAAATACCAAAGGTCTAGGCCTTACAGTTTGAGAGAAGATTTTTAAAGATTTTCCTATGAAAAACTGATAAGCCCTTGGGTGGGGCCATTTTTGGCCCAGGGGTCATAATTTGAACAACTTTTGTAGAGGACCATTAGATTATGCTACATACCAAATATCAAAGGTCTAGGCCATACAGTTTGAGAGAAGAAGATTTTTAAAGATTTTCCTATGAAAAACTGATAAGCCCTTGGGTGTGGCCATTTTTGGCCCAGGGGTCATAATTTGAACAATCTTTGTAGAGGACCATTAGATCATGCTACATACCAAATATCAAAGGTCTAGGCCTTACAGTTTGAGAAGAAGATTTTTAAAGATTTTCCTATGAAAACTGATAAGCCCTTGGCCAGGGCCATTTTTGGCCCGGGGGTCATAATTTGAACAATATTTGTAGAGGACCATAAGATCATGCTACATACCAATATCAAAGGTCTAGGCCTTACAGTTTCAGAGAAGAAGATTTTTAAAGATTTTCCTATGAAAAACTGATACGCCCTTGGGCGGGGCCATTTTTTGCCCGGGGGTCATAATTTGAACAACCTTTGTAGAGGACCATTAGATCATGCTACATACCAAATATCAAAGTTCTAGGCCTTACAGTTTCAGAGAAGAAGATTTTAAAGATTTTCCTATGAAAAACTGATAAGCCCTTGGGCGGGGCCATTTTTGGCCCGGGGGTCATAATTTGAACAATCTTTGTAGAGGACCATAAGATCATGCTACATACCAAATGTCAAAGGTCTAGGCTTTACAGTTTCAGAGAAGAAGATTTTTAAAGATATTCCTATGAAAAATTCCATATTACCATATATGGAAAAAATGACCACGCCTTCTGGCGGCCATGTTTTTTGCCGGATCAAAATTCTTTTAACAACTTTTAAAGTCTATCAACTGAGAAACATTTTGGTGAAAACTATATTCAAATCGGACAAGTCATTCTGGAGAAGAAGATTTTTCTAGATATTGTGTACAGTTGCCATGGCAACAAGACCGATGGCCCCACCCACTATCTTTTAACAACTTTTGAAGCAACCACCCACAGTATGTATCTGACCAAGTTTGGTTACAATAGGGCAGTCGGTTTCAGAGAAGAAGTCGTTTGAAATTGTTGACGGACAGACAGACGGACATGCTAACAAATGGGTAGTTGTGTGACTTTTTCCTTTGATCTTTTCTTGTGGGACTAGTCCCACAAGAAAAACTATTTTTGGCTCTAACTTTGGAAAAGAATGATCTGGAAGCTAACCCTAACCCTAACCCTATGTCCCACAACTGGCCAGGTTAATGTCACAAGAAATGGCCAGGTTAATGTCACAAGAGATGGCCAGGTTAATGATTTTACTTGTGCGACTATTTAGAAAAAGTCACACAACTACCCTTTGGTGAGTGCGGACGGACGGACTGACAGACGGACGCCGGACACAGGGGTATCACAATAGCTCACCTTGAGCACTTTGTGCTCTGGTGAGCTAAAAAGTACTCCAACTTAAAGGGGAGATAATTCTGCTATGCCCAGAAATTTGTGTCGTACACATCTACTAATCAAGGGGGATCATTCTGCAATGCCAACCGGTAAAGACATGAAAATTTAGTCTTGCACATCTACCATTTATGGTTATTATGTATACCAAATTTTAAATCAATCACTCTAAAACTGAAGGAGAAGTTCGCGACACCAAATCTCAATGTTTCATGCCAAAATGACAAAACAACTCAAGTTCAAGGGGAAATAATTCTGCAGTGCCCAAAAGTAGGGGACCAACAAATTAGGACCTTTGCTGTCAAATCAGGGGCCATAAGTCTGTAATTCTTTGAGGTCGTGAAGGAAAATTGTGTCATGCACATCTACACTTCATAATAAATGCATATGCAAATTTGATGTTAAGCAGTAAAGAAATGTTGAAGTAGTTTGCATCACAAGATTTGTGCCAGGTTGTGCCACGGACAGACAGACCAACCAACACACCGACTCCTATATACCCCCTCTCAAATTTCGTTTGCAGGGGTATTAATAATGACACCATGAATATTAAGCAAATTAATTGTTATTACAGTATATGGACACAGGATTGTTCGGCCATTGCAGAAACTGTAGAATCATATCTACCGTATATTACATGTATGAGCAAACAGCAGACCCTGATCAAACGGCTCCTAGGAGTCTACTCTGTTTGCAAAGTTGTAGAATAGTGTATCTATGGAGTAAAGGGTTAAGGTGAAGATCTGTGCCAAATACTACATAAATCTTTCAAGGGGCTTAAGAGATATGGAGCAGACACCATTTGTTACGGACGGATTGACAACACTGGCAAGAGCAATACGTCAATTCATTACATGGAGGAACAAAATCACTGTCAGACTAAATATTGTTAATTTATTAGTCTGTTCTGGATCCTCTTTACCAGAGCTAATGACGTCATATGGAATATTTGCGCCTTCTTACCTTCCAATTTGGGTTATTTAATGGACCTCGCTGAGTTTTTTGGGAACAGAACTTCTGTGGGTCACAGTCTTCTTTGTAATCCTACAACAGAAAAGACCGGAGTCACAGACTTTACCCTTTCCTTCATGTAACTCTTTACCCTTTCCTTCACGTAACTCTTTACCCTTTCCTTCACGTAACTCTTTACCCTTTCCTTCATGTAACTCTTTCCCTGTTGCATATTCATCAGAGGTCAAGATATGATGCGTAAATAAAAACATTTTCAACAATAACATTCTTATTTTCCCATCAAACCCTATGTTGTGACCGCTCTTTAGAATTATCTCAAAGAGACAATTCTAAAGAGTGGTCACAACAAAGGGTTTGGTGGAGAACTGACAATTTTAGTATTCAAGTGCGACCTGTTATCTGTTGCTCTTTTCATGAATATAAGCCTGCTAAATATTTATAATAGCACAGTAAAATCTCGATTATTCGAACACTAAACTACATAACATTATCGATCTTTAAGACAGGCGGCAGCTAAATGCATGTTGAAAGTCATACAGAAAGCTCAACAAATTGGAATAATCGAGACTTGACTGTATTTATATACAATATTTTTTGGTATTGGTAGAGAGTGTGGAGTCAGATCAAACAGTGGGTCAGATCTATTATAATTTCAAAAGCAAATAAAGTAGACATTGATCAAACAGCTCCAAAAGAAGCTGTCTGATCTGTGTCTACTCATTTTGCAAAGGTATGAAATGGCATTTATATGACGCAAAGGAATAAATGCCCTATGAGAACTTGGCATAACAGAGAAGATTGTAGGAGCCATCTGATCTGGGTCTGCATGTTTGTAAATGAAATTATATGGATCTGACTGACAGACAGTTTTTGTCCGAGCCAAACATTCCCTTTTAGATTTTTACCTTACAAAAAACATGTAATTTCTGAGGAATAGATAAGGGGAGTTATTGTGTATTTCCCAAAAATACTTAAAGAAATTATTTTAACGGGTACTGGGTATGTAAAAGGAACAGCGGCACTTAATTTTGTTCAAATAAATAGGCCAAAAATTTAGTGGAAAGGGCTTTTGTTGTAATAAAAACTTGTTTTGAGCAAAAACTGGCATACATTTCATATTATACTTTAGGGCGGTTCCATTTAAATGTGAATGGGATTGCAGGAAGGCACTTTCAAATTCGGCCACCAACACATAGAAGTTTACTAATACACAAACCAAATAGTAACTTTTTGCAGCGAAACTCACCCATGCATAGCTGGGGTTTTTTAAAATGCCTTCCTGTCCCCCAATACACATTTAAATGGGAAAGCCCTTAGCAGGCATTAAAGAAAATCACTGTTTCTTCAGTTTGTAAATCAAATTCAACTAGAATTGTTTTTGATACAAAAACTAATGTCTCCTCCCACATCTCAAAAAAAGAAAATTTCAAAGTTCAACTAGAGGTTTTTGTCACAAAAACGGATGTCTCCCCTCTAATAAAAACAATATGTAAAGGGATAATCACTAAAAATGTTATGGACCTGATGATTGATACTTCCCCTCATTATGCACTTTCCAAACAAAATGATAACAACTAATAACTCCAAAAATATTCATACCAGATTTATGGCCCTTGTGCATGACACTTTCATCATGCCCTTTCCATAAATAAAATGTCATTCCAATAGCATCAGTCGAACAGGAATTATTGATCAGCCAAAAATGTAACAAAGGGCAATAACTCCAAAAGTATTGAAGCAAGAGTTATGGCCCTTGTTCATGACACTTTCTCTCATCATGCTCTCTCCATGTATGAAGTTTCAATACGATGGCAAGAGCCATGTAGGAGTTATCGTCCGGACAAGAAAGTGTTAAACAAATGTACAAGGGGCAATAACTCTAAATTCATTGAAGCCCCAGTTAAGGATCTTATGCATGACACTTTCCCATATTATGATCTTTCCATGTATGAAGTTTCACTCCAATGGCATGTGCCATATAGGAGTTATTATTGTCCTGACAAAAAATTGTGATTTTTTTTAAAAAGGGCAATAACTCCAATATTAGTGAAGCCAGAGTTATGGACCTTGTGCATGACACTTCCTCTCATTATGCTCTTTCCATATATGAAGTTTCAATCCAATGGCATGAGCCATGTAGGAGTTATCGTCCGGACAAAAAAGTGTGATTTTTTTTACAAAGGGCAATAACTCCTATATTAGTGAAGCCAGAGTTATGGACCTTGTGCATGACACTTCCTCTCTTTATGCTCTTTCCATATATGAAGTTTCAATCCAATGACATGAGTCATATAGGAGTTATCGTCCGGACAAAAAAGTGTGATTTTTTTTACAAGGGGCAAAATCTCCTATATTCGTGAAGCCAGAGTTATGGACCTTGTGCATGACACTTCCTCTCATTATGCTCTATCCATATATGAAGTTTCAATCAACTGGCATCAGGCATATTGAAGTTATCGTCCGGACAAAAAGTGTGACGGACAGAGGGACGGACATGCTAACAAATGGGTAGTTGTGTGACTTTTTCCTTTGATCTTTTCTTGTGTGACTAGTCCCACAAGAAAAACTATTTTTGGCTCTAACTTTGGAAAAGAATGATCTGGAAGCTAACCCTAACCCTATGTCCCACAACTGGCCAGGTTAATGTCACAAGAAATGGCCAGGTTAATGTCACAAGAGATGGCCAGGTTAATGATTTTACTTGTGCGACTAGTTACAAAAAGTCACACAACTACCCTTTGGTGAGTGCGGACGGACGGACGGACGGATGGACAGACAGACAACTCTCACGAAAACAATATGTCTCCCCCATATAAATATGGGGGGGAGACATAATAATTCTGCAGAAAATCATCAAATCAGAATAGAAATAAGATATGCATAACTAGGTATGGTGCCGATCAATCCTATAAAGTTTCATGAAAATCCGACCAACGGTTTTGTAGAAACCGTGCAGTCAAATTAAAATTAGACGGGCGGGCGGGCGGGCGGACAGACGCCGCCAACAAAAACAATATATCTCCCCAGTATACCGAAAACAAAGGGTAACAGAGCTACAGATAACAACTTGCAAACCCAAATACTTATTTATTACTAAAGTCCTCATTATTCCACCGATCCCTATACTGTGACCACTCTTTAGTCACAGTATAGGGCTTGGTGGAGAAATAAAGGAGTTATTCTTGAAAATGTTTTAATTTACGCATCTTATCTGGAGCTCTGGGGTAATCAGGAAATAAACTCCTGTATTATTTGTCTCCTAAAGAATAATTTGGGACTACAACAGTAAGTCTGGTACTAACCTTTGGGTTAACTGGATCATATGCTATGTCTATAACCGATAACTCCCTCTTTTTTAGTTCATCCCCTTCCAATTCATGTATCTGAAATATAATACAACATACATTTTGCTGTCTTGGCTACAGTTCTATAGAGCCGTGGATAAGATATATTCTGACCTATCACAATCTTTTATTTCTCAGCCAAACCCTATCTTGCTGCTACTTGTTAGAATCACCTTGGAAAGGGGGTTGTAAGAATAATAGCAAGATAGAGTCTGGCGGAGAAATATAAAAAATGTCTACATTTTCAAGAATATTCAAATATTTATTTCCTAAATATGCCTCTTAACCTGTACAGTGTGAGACACAGGTCACCTATGTCCTTTGCAAATAGTGTGGACCAAGATGAGAGGGCTCCAACAAGGTCTGCACTGTTTGTCATGCTACACACAAAATCCCTCAATATTCACCATAAGCTTGACCCGTTTGAATTCTGGAATAGTCCATTTGAAAATTCAGTGTTCAGTGTAAGGGTTAACTAGTTTCACAGATAAATTGTAATAGGAAAGTATCCCGTAATTTCTTCGTACAGGTGATAATCATAACAATACACAAGAGCACTGAAAATTTATGTTAACCCTTTGCCAGATGAATATTTATGTTAAGAAATAATGAAAACATGAATAACCAGAACTATCAGTAATGGTGATGAATACCCCCACACTGCAGCCTTGATTGTAAATCCAAGGGATGATAACCACCGTATGTATGTTAGATACAGAAAAAACTGTATACGATGCACAACTACATTTCAGAGATCTCATGTGTATCAACTTTCACTGAATTCTATTGAAAACCAGCAGCTCATTCCACAAACTTAATTGGCTAGCAACACATATGGTACAAGTCTAGGGGCAGATAACTCCTGAATGAATTGCTAGAAACTGAAAAAAGTTATGTTATGTACATCTACACTTCAAACAGACCATGTGTACAGACTTTAACCCTTTCCCTGTTCTATGTTTATTACAAATTTCAATACCTACTGAATATTCATTGACAATATAGTTATAATGAGATATGGAATGTGGAACATTATTATCTTTTCAGAAAGTAAATAAACAGATCTATCAAATTCCATTAGCAAACAGAGCAGACCCTGATCAGACGGCTCCTATAGGAGCCGTCTGATCTGGGTCTACTCTGTTTGCAAATGTGTGAAAACACGTTCATATGAAGGAAAGGGTTAATAGAAATCTGATGATAAACTGTAGAAGAAGTTTATACCACAACTTCAAAGTCACCCAGTTACAAGGGTAAACCATTACATCCAAGTTCAAGGGCAGATAACACTTGGTCTATATAACCTGGAGACAGGCAAACAGAAGATATTTAATTCACAAATACACTTGTGCATAACTTTCATTGAAATTTGTTGAAAAACAAAATTGAAGTAAGAGTTTGCGACGCCAACTACCCATGTAACAGGCCCAAATGACAAAATAATATTCAAAGTTCAAGGGAAGATAATTCTGCAATGCCTGGAAATAAACAAATTGTGTCTTACACATCCAATATTAGTGGCATAACTTTGCTAGCGATCATCGACTACAAATCACAATTAAATTCTAATATACAGGCTTATTTGAGTTTGAGTAAAGGCCAAATATGGTTTGTAGGTTTGCAATCAAAGCATATCCAGACCAGTGCCCCTGACTATAAATGACATTTGATAAGGCTATACAGACCAGTGCCTCTGACTATACATGACATTTGATAAGGCTATACAGACCAGTGCCTCTGACTATACATGACATTTGATAAGGCTATACCACTGGCACTTGATCGAAACAGACTATAGTTGTGTTATACAATAGTTATATCATATACATGGTACGGCAGTTGATTCGCCCATTGTTTCGTACCGGCGTAAATTTTCGATATAAAACGCAGATCAATGCGAAATCTACTCAGCAGCCGGGAAGAAAAGACATTTATCTCTGTAGAAACTGTAAGTTCTTGTCCATTAACAAATCTCTATCGAAGCTATTTGATGATATTTCAGGGATAAATTGACGGAGTTAATTTGTCAGGACTTTCATTCCGTGTTAACTTCCGGTGACCTTCTCTGACCCCGAGAAAATGTTACGAGCCATTTGATTGGTTGACAATGACCCGTTTATTTCGACTGTCTGCTCGAAGTCAAACTGCATGTAAACATAAATACTTGAATAGCTCTGATCTAATATTTCGACCAAAATACACGTCACATTTTTGTTACATGCATTTAGCCATAAAATCAAAGAGAACAATGTTGAACTAGCGTCATGGTGACGTTAAGTTGTTACTTAAAATGCCATGACGTCACCAAATGACGTCATGAGCGCGTCTTTCTTTGATAACATTGAAACTTCATCAAATAACAAAACATCCGTTCCCAAAACATTCTGACGGACATGGTCCAATTGCATCATCATCCCTCACTAGCCTCGTCATAATGACCAGTGACCACAATGTTGTGACCTTCTAAGATGGTTTTTATTGCCAAGATTTTGCATTTTAAAGACAAATATTTGACAGACCGCGGGAACAACAACGCTTGACACACCTTTCTGATTTGTCCAATGAAAACGCCCGTTTCAACCGAAACAGTTGAAGGTCGCTCAAACCGGAAGTTGACTAGGAATGAAAACGGCGACAAAATCAAACACCATTTTCTCCTCCAAATATTATCAAATATTTTCGATAGAGGCTTGTTTATGGACAAGAACTTATTGTTTCTACAGAGATAAATGTCTTTCCTTCCCGACCGCTGAGTAGATTTTGCCTTGATCTGCGTTTTATATCGGAAATTTCCGCCGGAACGGAACAGGTGGAGAATCGGCTGCCGCACCATGTAGTGTATTAATGTACTAGTTGCTTTAAATAAACTATAGTCTTTTTCGATCAAGTGCCAGTGGGCTATACAGACCAGTGCCCCTGACTATACATGACATTTGATAAGGCTATACAGACCAGTGCCTCTGACTATACATGACATTTGATAAGGCTATACAGACCAGTGCCTCTGAATATACATGACATTTGATAAGGCTATACAGACCAGTGCCTCTGACTATACATGACATCTGATAAGGCTATACAGACCAGTGCCTCTGACTATACATGACATTTGATAAGGCTATACAGACCAGTGCCCCTGACTATACATGACATTTGATAAGGCTATACTCTGTTCTAAATCTTAAATAAAAATTGATTCTGAATGTGACAAACAAATTGAAACAAAATGTTTGGTCTTGTCTAGCTTTTACAGTTAGCTAAACTATATGGTATCAAAAAGGTTATGTATATAAATCGTCGACGATGGCCTGCCCTTCCTCGATCATCATATCGGAACCTTCACAACCTGATCGCTGAGTACTATGATTAATCTGCATATCACTACTCAATATCTATCTGATTTCACACTAGTTGCAAATGTCAGTCAAGTCGCAGCAGGCAGGACAGTGGTTCATATACCTATTATATGGAGCTGTTAGTGAGTGAAATTTGATGGCACTTAACTTCATGATATTAACCCTTTCCTTCATATAAACTTTTTCACACACTTGCAAACAGAGTAGACCCAGATCAGAAGGCTCCTATAGGAGCCATCTGATCAGGGTCTGTCGTTTGCTAATGGAATTTGACAGTTCTGTTTCTTTACTTTCTAAAATGGCTACAATGTTTGAAACTTTCTCCTTTCATATTTAATTATAACTGTTTTGTCCATGTTTATTCAGTAGGCACTGAAATTTGGAATAAACATAAAACAGGGAAGTTTCTTTGTCAATTTGACCAAGTCTTAAACAATTCTCTCATACCGACACTTCTGTAAAATCCATTTTTTTGGAAAACATTGAGATAAATGGAGCATTTGCTCCATACAAGAGGGCCAGAATGGCCCTGACATCGCTCACCAGACAATCAGAGGAGAAGATTTTCAAAGTTTACACATATGTTTCTATTGAAAACTTAACACCCCAGGGGCGGTGCCAATTTTGACCCCAGGGACACAATTTATATAACTTTTGTAGAGGACCTGAACATGATGCTGAAAGAATGTAGTGAAAGAATGGATAGAGCATAGACCACTGGAACTTGTATTAATTCTTTGGATGCTAGAGGCGGATTCTCCCACCACTAATGACCTATGCAAACAGTTTGGATCCAGATCAGGGCCCACATAATGTGGGGCCTGATCTGACATCCAAATTGTTTGTAAATGAGACTGAACTTCTGGAAAACTTAAAAAGAAAGTGTGTAGTGGGATTCTCCCACCACTAATGACCTATGCAAACAGTTTGGATCCAGATCAGGGCCAATATAATGTGGGGCCTGATCTGTTATCCAAACTGTTTGTCAATGAGACTGAACTTCTGAAAAACTTAGAAAGAAATTGTGTAGTACGGATAACTTATGAATATGCTGCAGACAACTATTTAGCAGATGACAAAATTACCCAGTATGCAAAGAGTTAAGCTGAAATTCACAACAGATATGCTCTATATTGATATCTGGTAGCTTAATGTAGGGCATAGGTATGAAAAAAAGCTTTAAGAGTGTTCTGCATATTGAGAACTATCCACAGTTTTCTCAATCTTAAATGAGTGTGTTTTATTTATCTAAACACAATTTCTACTCTACTGATCAGGCTAAGGGTGATTATATAAGAACTCACACTGACTGGTCTCAGCTCTGCAGGCTGATATATTAAGGAGAAACCTTTAGACTGTCGTTTATGATGTGAAGAAGTCTGTACACACAGGGCAGGGCCAATTTTAACCCAAGAACTATGATACTTATAAAACCCATAAAGTTATGCTAAGTAAATCTATACACCAAATATCTAAGCTCTGGGACATGTAGTTTCTGACAAGAATATTTTCAAAGTTTTTACTATGCATAACTAGTGATCCCATGGGCTGTTTATGTAGTCAGCTACAAAAAACTGTTAATCCCTGGGGTGGGACCAAATTTTATCCTAGGGGCATAATTTATATAACTTTTGTAGAAGCCCTGAAGTTAAAGCTATGTGCCAAATATGAAAGCTGAGGACCTTCTAGTTTTAGAGGAGATGATGTTCAAAGTTTTCACTATATGTTTCTATTGAAAACTGAAAACCCCTGGGGCAGGGCCAATTTTGACCCCAGGGGTATAATTTATATAACTTTTGTAGAGGACCAACAGATGATGCTATGTGCCAAAGATGAAAGCTGAGAACCCTGTAGATTCAGAGGAGAAGATTTTTAAAGGTTCAAATTGTTGACGACTGACGACGCACACCGCACGATGCACGACGGACGATGGACGCCGACGGACGACGGACATCAGGCAATCACAAAAGCTCACCCTGAGCACTTTGTGCTCTGGTGAGCTAAAAAGCAAATGCTCTGTTTATCACAATGGTTTCAAAACTACAGTGTAGTTCTAAAACTTTGCTTTATTCTTGTAAATGCTCATTTTCAGTAGATTTATTAAAACAGGGGTGAGAATGGCTGTTTGTGAAAAAAGAGGAAAAATTGGCGGGGTCAAGGGGGCCGCCTAGGCCCCTTGCGGGATAGCGCTCATGTGGGGGGTTCAGGGAGGCGAAGCCCCCGACGCAAAATGAAATATAGCTTTCCTGAGCACTTCAGGAGCCTTCTCCTGCATTTTCACTTGGGTCTGTCATTCATGTGTTTTTTACAATTATACTCGAGTTGTATGTCATACATGAGCTGTATTTCAAACAAACCTGTTGTAGAACATGTCCATACAATTTACATTCAGTTTATTATTGGATCCATTCAACATTGCCAAATTAATTTTTTCATGTCAACACAAGCGATTAAAACTCACATGTTTTAACAATGAAATTAAATGGAACTTGGTGATCACTGATCACAGATAGATATACACACTTTGATTTAAAGTTGGAATGGTATTGCAACAGTTAACATTAGTTAACTATCTAGACAAAGTTCACCTTTTTATACACATTAGTCACAATTTCTAGTCAAATTTCATATTCAAACTCTGATTCTCATTACTTTTTTATGTCAATAAACCATCTTCTAATTTATTATAACAATCGATACATCTTGAACAGTTCCTTTAACATTGCCTATGAATAGCTAATTTATTGACAGACAACTTTCTGGTGAATACTTGACGTTACAGGTTTTTACCTGTGACTGGAAATCCGCTGTTTCAATAACTGGACACGTTTAATGTTTTTCAGATGGTTCTTGAATGATACGCATTCGCGTTTTCCGTAATTCATTTGTTTGGAACGATGTTTACAGTATTACACAAGGACCCCTCGTCCGAGAAGGTTTACTTTCAGTTTCACGAAATCGTCGCCATTTATCACTTTTCTAGTTTCTTTACCAAATGTCAACGTAATTTCTTTCTCTAGTCATCTTGGGTAGAACTTATTTTTCACACTGTTATCGTTATCTCTGCCTATGCTTCTCATTTTTGTCTTAAATTCAGATGAATTGATAGTACAGATACAGAATTTCACATCACTGATGCCATATTGGAAATGTTGAATGAACACTGCATAATACGAGCGTTTTGATTGGTTGTTGGACAAGAGTCTCGTTATTCGATTAGCTGAACTGAAATCTCGCTGGTAATGTGATATACGTTATTAATGCGGATTTACTTGGAATAGTGAAAGAATACATCGGCGAATAATAATTTCCTGAACGAATCGCCATACCTACCCCCCTCCTCCAAATTTCTCATCGGATTTACATCGATCTCAAAAATGGCCCTGAGTGAAACGAAATCCGCGGAATTCCGCAGATCCGCAGAAAATTCTCACCTCTGTTAAAACAGGTTGTGTCTTAAAATAGCCTATGAGGGAATGAGTTAATGACCCTTATTTTTATATGCTCATCTTCAGTTGAGACATATATTTTCATCTATTGCAGCAGACGAGAGGAGTAGTGTAAAAATCAGCAGTCATTAAGGCATGTACTCACATTTTCTACTTTGCCATTATCCGGATGGTGCATAGTCTCGATCTTGATATAAAATGCATCCTTCATGTATCCGGGATTCTGAAATGCATTCATTTTTAACGATTTACATGATGAATATTCATTATTGTAGTAAATATATATAAACTCAGAAAAGTCATTGTAGTGACAGCAGAGATACTGTCCTGGGACATATTTGAAAGCAATCAGAGCAGATTGTTATCAAACAGGAGATGTCTGGTCTGGATCGACTCAATTTTTGCAATGGCATAAATAAGGCAGAACTAGAGGTTTTTGTCACAAAAACGGATGTAAAAAAAAAAGTACCTAGTTATAGTCTACTTTCAGTCCGAGTGACCGCTCAGCCGACTGTACATTTACTCCCCTGGTCATTGAGTCATTGGCCTACAATATTGAGCACTGCTAACATATGGCGCAATCATGCAGCCGCAGTACCGGCGAGTGACCCTCACAGGTACCCATTTTAACCCCTGGGTGGAGAGTATGTGCGGGTGGGAGACACGGAAAAGCGTCTCTGAAATTTCCGGGTGGGACCGGGATTTGAACCCCGGACCTCCGGACTGATAGTCAAGCGCATTACCACTAGACCACCGCCACCTACAGTCTCCCCTCTAATAAAAACAATATGTAAAGGGAAATCACTAAAAATGTTATGGACTTGATGAATGATACTTCCCCTCAGTATGCACTTTCCACACCACATTTTTCAAGAAGAAAATGATAACTGCTAATAACTCCAAAAATATTGATACCAGAGTTATGGCCCTTGTGCATGACACTTACTTTCATCATGCCCTTTCCATAAATAAAAATGTAACAAAGGGCAATAACTCCAAAAGTATTGAAGCCAGAGTTATGGCTCTTGTTCATGACACTTTCTCCCATCATGCTCTTTCCATGTATGAAGTTTCAATACGATGGCAAGAGCTATGTAGGAGTTATCGTCCGGACAAGAAAGCGTTAAACAAATGTACACGGGGCAATAACCCGAGTTAAGGTTCTTATGCATGACACTTTCTCTTATCATGATCTTTCCATGTATGAAGTTTCACTCCAATGGCATGTGCCATATAGGAGTTATCCTCATGATAAACAATTGTGATTTTTTTACAAAGGGCAATAACTCCTATATTAGTATATTATATCGTCCGGACAAAAAAGTGTGAATGTTTTTACAAGGGGCAATAACACCTATATTAGTGAAGCCAAAGTTATGGACCTTGTGCATGACACTTCCTCTCATTATGCTCTTTCCATATATGAAGTTTCAATCCAATGGCATGAGCCATATAGGAGTTATCGTCTGGACAAAAAAGTGTGAAATTTTTTACAAGGGGCAATAACTCCTATATTAGTGAAGCCAAAGTTATGGACCTTGTGCATGACACTTTCTCTCATTATGCTCTTTCCATATATGAAGTTTCAATCCAATGGCATGAGCCATATAGGAGTTATTGTCCGGAATAAACATAGAACAGGGAAAGGGTTAACCCTTTACTCCATAAATATGCCTTTCTACATCTTTGTAAACAGAGTAGACCCAGATCATATCACTAAGATGGCTCCTGTTGGAGCCGCCTGATCAGGGTCTGCTCTGTTTCCTTATGATATGGGTTAACCCATTCCCTCATATTGATGCCTTTGCAAAAGTCACTCATTGAAACCATTGTGATAAATAGAGCATTTGCTCCTATAGGAACAAAATTTATGCTCTATTTATCACAATGGTTTCTAACTACAAAATTCTAAAATGTTCCTTTTCTCTATTTAATGCTCCTTTTAGGTAGATTTATTTACAGAGATTGGATCTAAAATAGCCTATGAAGTAATGGGTAAAAAGGGTAAAGTCCAGTGAAGACTACTGGTCTACTTACTGTTACTATGGTTCTGCAGTATGGGTAGGCATTCCAGGCCTCTTCATATATTTCTAATGATCCTTTTGGTGCAATGGCTCTGATAAAGCCTGGCACTTTACTGTTAAACAAAAGACAAGATATATATATATACAAACATCAGGGTGATTTGGGAGAAAAAGTTTCTGAACATAGGGAGAAATTCAAATACATAGAACTTAGCAGGCAGATAAAAATCAGGTTCAAAATTTCAACCTGAACACAAAGAAACTTGTCCCTATTTAAGACAGCTCTCCAGCCCTGGAAACCTTGACTTAGTGTTTTCAGTCAATGACCTCTCATACCTATTCATTTTATTGATGTAATATTTCATGTTGAACTAGAACTGTAAGCCAAAGGCTAATGAATACCCCCCACCTGTCTGCTTGTCAGAACACCTATCATCAATCTGAACATATGTACATACAGAAACATGAAGAGATTTAAAAACAATACATGCCCCAACCTAATTTATGTAATAAAAATGAAGAATAATTCAGAGAAACAAGACCCTTTCATGAGGTTTTTGTCAAATCCAAAGTTCTAAAGCTACGTACCTTTTCAGAAAAACATTAAGTTCAAGGACAATAACTCTGACAAAAATTATTCAACCAGACCCATATTTGAACTTAAGCTGTACCTCATCTAGATTTAGCTCTATGTCAAATATGAAGTTAATATCTCTAACCACTTCCAAAGAAAGACCAGAAAATTGAAAATTTGACAAAAAATTAAAGTTTAAGGGCCATAACTCTGTCAAAAATTATTCAACCAGACTGAGATTGGGAATTAAGCTGTAATTCATCTAGAGTTAGCTTTATGCCAAATATAAAGTTAATATCTGCAACCACTTCCAAAAAAAGATTTAGCTTTGTACTAAATAAAGAGTTGATATCTTGAGTCACTTCCATAAAAAGTCCAGAAAACGGAAAACATTGATAGGGGACTAAAAAGGGGAGATAACTCCTGAAGTAGTGGTCCGATCATAATGGAAATATGCGGTGCACAGGTTTATATGGTCATATGGCTATACATGAACTTTCAACAAAATTGAAGCAAAACTGTAGAAGAAGGCCGGACAAAATTGTGTCCACGGACGGACAGACGGACATACTAACAAATGGGTAGTTGTGTGACTTTTTCCTTTGATCTTTTCTTGTGGGACTAGTCCCACAAGAAAAACTATTTTTGGCTCTAACTTTGGAAAAGAATGATCTGGAAGCTAACCCTAACCCTATGTCCCACAACTGGGCAGGTTAATGTCACAAGAAATGGCCAGGTTAATGTCACAAGAGATGGCCAGGTTAATGATTTTACTTGTGCGACTAGTTAGAAAAAGTCACACAACTACCCTTTGGTGAGTGCGGATGGACGGACGGACAACCTGATTCCAGTATAACCCCCCCCCCCCCAAACTTCGTTGTGGGGGGTATAAAAACATCCACATTGCAATATGATAAACAGACCTCTAACAAGTCTCACTGTGAAAATAAACTCCTATCCCCAAACCAACAACCTGTAAAAAAACATTATTTCTGTGCAGATCAAAATTTCTCTATGAACATGAAGTGCCCAAAGATTCATTCAACAGATAGAAAAAGCCAATGAACAAAGTCCACAGATTCCCAAAGCTCCTACCGAATGTTTTGTTGTTTGTTTTACTCGGGGTTTTATGTCACTTTAAATATTAGTTCAGTCATATTGCAGGTGGAGGAAGACCCCAGAGTTTTTCCAAGCACAGAACAAACTATCATTAAAGGTGATAGAATACCCCCCGATCAGCTGCCTTGATCGCAAATCTGCCACGGACAGACATGCCATGGAAAGACCGACCACGGACAAACACGCCACAGACAGACAGAGAGACCGACCGACCAATACACTGGCTCCTATATACCGTTATACCCCCTCTCAACTTCGTAATTACAGTGCTTCATGCACAAAACAAAAGTGTTCGGAGGAACATGTGTGTCACCTGCTCGCAGCTAACACAAAAACTTATTGTTAATATGAAAAAGGAAAATAACTCAAAACATAGTGATGCTGGAGTTGTGGCCTTTGTGCATGACACTTCCTCTCATCATGCTTGTTCCATGTGTGAAATTTGAAAGCTCTATAATGATTAGTTTAGAAATGACAGCCAAAAATAGAAAGTGTGATGGACAGACAGAAGGACAGACAGACAGACGACGGAAAAGTGATCCCTAAGTGACACACTGCCTCTCGGCAGGTGATACAAAAATGTGTGGGTTGATCTACTGGCCTACAGCAAGCCAACTGGAACTCTTCCTCACTTGAAATTTCAAATGTCCAAACAGGGATTTGAAAAAAAAGTAATATAACTGGACCACATACGCCAAATCTTGAGCAAATAGTTTCGCTTTCAGATGTATCCTTTTCATTTTTTTTTACCAAATGTTGCAAAACAAAATGACTTCAAAATCGAAATCCTTCGAGATCATGAATTTCAGTACGTCTTGTTTTGAAAATTGAATACCGCTTAAGCCGGTGCTAGGGGGCGTGAGCAGGGTTGCACTTTCAATTACTGTTCATGAACAGACTCAATAAAACCGAGTCTGCAATTTTCTCTTTTTGTGTTGCAATTTTTGCTCTCGGGGGGGGGGGGGGGGGGGGGGGTCAACTCCTTTCGGAATTTGTAACTAAGTTACAGCTAAAGAGTATGGCAAAGAAAGACCCGTTTGTATCGAAAAAATGAAAAAATTTGATCACTACAGAAATATGTCAGCCGCTCAACAGAATCTGTTAGTCAAAAGAATAATTACGTTGCCATCCATTGTTGTAAACATCTAATTAATTTTCATGGTCTTGTTCTGAAATAGATTCAGAGTCAACTGGAGTTTGGTCCAATATGTCTGTAGATTTCCATAAAAATCAACAAAGTTTTTCGTCTCTTAAAAAGTCAGTGTAACTGTTTTTCTAAGTATTCAGCAGTATATAGATCTCACGAGTATTTCTTTGAATATATCTATACTATAAATGAACTGGGAGCATTATTCTAATTACATGGATATGTACAACATGTTGATCGATTTATATGAAATTTCGGCAGATTAACTTCAACCCTTTCCCTGTCGAATATTCATGTCTGACAAAAGGACATCACGAATATTGATAAGCTGAATTTTTATATAGTAAAACCCCTCTAATGCGACCACCAAAAAGGGGCATAATTCACAGTGGCAAAGGCAGGTGGTAGCTTAATGCTGGACGAAAGTTATGCAGAAAGCTCTTAGGAGCTTTCTGCATAACTTTCGTCCTGCATTAAGCAACCACCTGCTTATGAAGACAGCCATGTTTGTTCATTAAGTGGTCGCATTAGCAGGGGTTTACTGTAATGGTAAATGTACACATGGTTTTGGTATTGTATAAACTGTAGACTAGAGTCACATCTATTATAATTAAATAAGTGAACAAAGCAAACCCTGATCAGACACGACATACAGGAGCTGCCTGATCAATGTCTACTCTGTTTGCAAAGGCATGAAAAAGTGTGGGAATGGGTTAATCTTTTACTCCAAAGATACTTTTTAAACATCTCTGCAAACAGAATAAACCCATGTCAGGTGTCTGTTCTAGGAGTCATCTGATCCAAGATTTCTCTGTTTTCTTATGGAATAATATAGACCTGATTCAACAGTGTCCGCCGTGGCCAAAATTATCTGTGTTCTTGTGTCATTATTTAAATTAATCCAATCAATATTCATGATGTCATTAATTCTTCCATGGAATAAATTGGTGACACAGACTTGCAGTGCTCTAGTGTATTTTTTATGAATGACATTGGATATCATACAATCAACAATCTAGACTTTCATCAGATAATGTCACCTTAACCTGTCTAGATCTCTTACCTTTGTAAGTGGTATATCTTTTTTGTGTATTGCCCTTTTGTGTACACTTTTCCAAATGCCTTGAGGGGAAGTTCTGGCCTTCGATCAGCAGGGCAGTTTTCATCATCAAGGTCAAAGGGTTCATTTACCAGCACCTCTATACCCTCGCCCCCGCCTGTATTCTCTTTGCTTGCCTCTGCTACTGAATACAGCTGTGCAACTTGGTACTGAAACAGCAATACCGTATATTTATTATTACCCAATAAACACCTCCAACAATGATAAATTGGGTGGGGGACTTACGATCAATGAAACTAAACTAGTTCTATTTGTAACGAGTTCCATAACTGGATGTCAGAGGTCATCACTCCATGATTACCATGAACAACCAACTTATTCAAAACACCACAATTAAGTTTGGGGTACCCAATGGCCATACACACCAATTTTCAACAAAATCAAACATTATCCATTTGACCAATTAGAGGCCTCCATTGGGTTACCATGGCCTTTTTTAAAACAAGATGTGTTTGTGAAACACTATGCCCCCTCATATATTTGACCTCTGACCTTGACCTCTGACCTTGACCTTGACATGTCACCCCTCAAAATGTGCAGCCTCATGAGATACACAAGCATGCCAAATATCAAGTCTCTATCTCTACTGGTCCAAAAGTTATGGCCAATGTTAAAGTCGGCGATTTGACCCATATATTTGACCTCTGACCTTGAAGGATGACCTTGACCTTGACACGTCACCCCTAAAAATGTGCGGCTTCATGAGATACATATGTATGCCAAATATCAAGTCTCTATCTATACTGGCTCAAAAGTTATGACCAATGTTAAAGTTGCTGACAAACAAACAGACAAACAGACAAACAGACAAACAGACAGACAGACAGACAGGGCAAAAACAATATGCCCCCGACTATCGTCTATGGGGGCATAAAAAACAAAAACAAGAGCTGTCACAGTCACGTGACAAATGCCCCCAACGAATATTACCTACACTAAGGCCTGGGTCATGTGTACGCCTGGACCATATCGCATTTTGTAGAAGCCTAGGTGGTGAACATTTGTACCAGGTTATTTTGAAATCCACTAATGTATGTAGGAGTTACAGAGCGGACACACAAAATGTCCCCATTTTTTAAATTTGACCCTCGATTGTGACCTTGACCTTTGTGATAGGATCATACATTGTAGTTCTTTTTCGTGACACATCGTCTCAATGTGGTGAACATTTATACCGGGTTACTTTGAAATTCACACATGTATGTAGGAATTACAGAACTGACACAACAAAATGTCCCCATTTTTTAACTGTGACCTTGACCTTTGGGATAGGAACCTGGTTCTTTTACGCCACTCGTTGTCTCCAGGGTGAACATTTGAACCAGATTATTTTTTAATTGACTTATGAATGTAGGAGTTACTGCGCAGACACGACAAAATGTTCCCATTTTTACCTTTGATCCCCGATTGTGACCTGAACCTTTGAGATAGGAACCTGGTTCTCTTTTTGCGACATATCGTCATAAGTAGGTGAACATTTGTACCAAGTTATTTTGAAACCCACTCATGTATGTAGGAGTAATAGAGCAGAAACGATGCGGGACTTGTAGACTGGACAGACAGTGCAATTACTGAAAATCGAAATCATCCAAGCTTTTTTATTTATGACAATTCTTAAGCAAATATGAGATAAATTGGTCAAGAAATGAAAGTGCTAGATAAGCAACAATGTACTTGGATACACGAACGGACGAATAATAAACTATATACCCCATGCAGCTTTGTTGTGTGGGGTATAAGAAATGGAGTAAATACAACATGTTGCCTGACTTTGTTTGGAGGACATAATAACAATTCAATAAAGAAATACATGAGGAAAAGGGGAGGGGATAAAACAACTAAGTCCTTCAATGAATAAAAGTTAACTTAATCTTTCCCTGAATATAACAACTAAATCTTTTAATCTTTATATATTAACACATTCCCTCATATTGACGACTTTTGACGACTCTGTAAAAGTCACTTTGTGAAACCTATAGGAGCAAATGCTCTATTTATCACAGTGGTTTCAAACTACACAATTCTAAAATTTTCCTTTTCTCTAGCTAATGCTCCTTTTCGGTAGATTTATTCAAAGAGGTTGGATCTAAAAATAGCCTATGAGGTAAAGGGTTAACCATCTAATAACAAGAGTGTTCAAAAGTACACATGTGTCACCTTCTGGGAGAAGTGTTAGAATAAAAGAAAGAAAGTGTGATACAAGAAGGTTTTTCAACACAGGTGGTAGATTACTGCAGACAGAAAGCAACCACCTCTGTACAAAATGCAAGAAGCTCCCCTCAGATGGTTAGTTTGCGATATTACAGAAATAATGATTCCTCAATATTTTTCAAAATAATTGGTTTGGTTTTTATTGAGTTTTACGTTGTTTTAACAGTTAAATTGTATCATGTCATATCACGACATCCAGCTAATTACAGGTGGAGGCAGACCCCAGAAGTTCTTCTGTGCATGGAACAAATTGCAATGTTTCATGTAAAGAGCATCCAAGTATAGTTCAGCAAAATTCACCTGACGTTGACCTTTATGCAAGAATAAATTAGAGTGAGATGACACAGTATATATTAATACTCCCCAGTACATCGTACACAATAGAATGCGCAGGAGGCACGATATTTTGGTTGTTTTCATACCACGTGTCACAGCCTGCCACATGGTAACATTTCACAAGATGCCTCAGCAGAAGGTGAACCACTTTTTGTCTTCAAAAGCAAAAGAAACCATTTTCATTTACATGATATAATGTGAGAAAAAATAAAATAAACACAAACTAGAACTATCACTAAAGGTGATAACCCCGCTCAGCTACCTTGATCGCAAATCAAAGGTTCACAAGGTTTTTCTTCTATTTGATCTAGTTTTTGACGCCACATGATCCACTCTTAAACTAATCCTAGATTTTATCAAGACAATCACTCTGGCTAAGTTTCATGAAGATTGGGAAAAAAATGTGACACAAGATTGCTCACAGGTTTTTCTGCTGTTTGGCCAGTGACCTAGTTTATGACCCACGTGACCCACATTCAAACTCATCCGAGATTTTATCAAAACAATCATTCTGAAAAAGTTTCATGAAGATTCGGCTACAAATGTGACCTCTAGAATGTTCATAAATTGTTTCCACAATTTGGCCTAGACTGCCTAGTGACCTAGTTTTTGACCTGACATAACCCACTTTCGAACTTGTCCGAGATTTTATCAAGACAATCATTCTGACCAAGTTTCATGAAGATTGGACCAAAAATGTGACCACTAGAGTGTTGACATGGTTTTTCTACTGTTTGGCCTAGTTACCTAGTTTTTGAGGCCACATGACCCACTTTCAAACTCATCCCAAATTTTATCAAAACAATCATTCTGACAAAGTTTGATGAAGATTCGGTTACAAATTTGACCTCTAGAGTGTTCACAAGGTTTTTCTACTATTTGACCTAGTGACCTAGTTTTTAGCCCCACATGACCCACTTTTACAATCATCTAAGATTTTATTAAGAAAAACATTCTTACCTAGTTTCAAGAAGATTTGGCTAAAATGTGACCTCTAAAGTGCTCACAAGGTTTTCCTACTATCTGACCTAGTGACCTAGTTTTTGACTCCATGTGACCCACTTTCAAACTTGTCCAAGATTTTATCAAGACAATCATTTCATGAAGATTGGACTAAAATTGTGACCAATAGTGTTCACTGTGCCAGGTTGTGCCACAGACAGACAGACAGACAGACAGTTCAACCAACCAACCCACTGACTCTTATTATGTTATATACCCCCTCTCAAACTTCATTTGCGGCGATATAATCAATCGAAAAATGTTTAAAAAAATATTTTTGAGGATCACATGGGGTTTGAACACCTGACTGTATGGAAAAATAATTATAAATCCTCTATGATATCATGTGAGCTACAGTCTCGTCTTGTCTGGTATACCTGGATATACCATGTACATTCTCGTATAAATAATTCACGGAGACTACTGAAGATATTATAGAAACCCAGCGTAGTGTGAAATTATGATAATAGAGGCCAGCAATGTCAGGTGAATTTTGCTGGACTATAGAACCACTGACCTACCACAAGCCAGCTGGAAGGCTTCCTCACATGAACTAATTGTACATCAAACCACAGGTGCCCTTCGCATGCTATGTCTCAACAACAACAAGTCCATCACAAATACATTATTTTTTTAATCACATGTCATTTTAAGTATCAAAAACATACCAAAAGATAGTTTTCTGACCCAACCCAAAAAAAAAATTCATGAATTTTTTTTTTTTTTCTCGAACAGCTAGATTATACTGCACGGCTATCCCCTGCTACTTGATCCGGTTGTCCTTGGCTTCAACACTTGAAGTAACAAACCGAAAGTAATGACTTTCGCCAATATCAATATCAAGCTTGTAGAGATTTTTAGAAAAATATTATTTGAAGAAATTTGTGAATACACAGTATCCATTCATGCTATCAGACCGGGGCAATACCTTATAGACCAGTTATATGGTGATTCGACTTGAATTATACCCTATTTCTATTTCGAACCTCAAAGTCAACCTGTGTCCTAGAGGGGTTGGTTGTCACTTTGGCGACTCGTTGTAAAAGCGTGTTAATATTCTAAGAAAAAATAGATGACTGCTCATCAAGAGTGATGATTTCTTTGATAAATGAGACACAGTTTATGGAAATCAGTGGTCAAATAAGCTTTCAAGGACAATCGCAGTGAATTAACCCATCGATTTTTTAACAGATTTCCGCCGGAGTTGAAAAAACCTTTTACTTATTACATGTATATAAAGCAGGGAAGTCTCGCGAACAATTTTTTATAGATACTTAGATACTTTAGATACTTATGACATGTGATTAAAAAAATAATGTATTTGTGATGGAGTTGTTATTGTTGAGACATAGCATGCGAAGGGCACCTGTGCATCAAAGTTGACGTTTTTTCAATCATGGTTAAATCGCTATACATGTATTTATATCTTAAAGTTAATCTAAAACGTGTTGTCTTACTAACAAAATATAAATCGTGTTGTCTTACTAACAAAATACGATTACAAACTGGCCGTTAGACGAAACTACCACAAATTTAAAAGAGCAGAATCCCTGTATGTTGTTAGAGGAAATGAGCACATGCTAATTACATAAAACATTTCTGGGTTGCAGACCGATCGGAGCTGGTAGCTGTGAGACATTGCGTGTTCTTAGTACTACTTACCTCTTCCACTGTCATATTCAGTACCACACGACTGAAAGAGAAAGAAACCACATTAACTCTTCTCTTGCTGAATTTTAAAATACATTTCTCCTTCTTTACCCATGCCCTGTTGTATAATTACATATATCTTCACTGTGTACAAGTATTTCGCTGTGCAATCACTGCTGTGGAGTGCACTGTTTGCACAATCAACTTGAAAATAGTGCAGACCCTGATGAGACAGCTCCTGCAGCTGTCTCATCTGGGTATTGACTGTATTCACTATTTACAGGTAGGTATATTGACGTGAATAGCAAGCGAAGGGTTAAGATTACATTTGTAATGCCTTACTTGATAAAATTCAGTTAACCCTTTACCTCATAGAAATGCCTTTTGTGATACATTCGCAAGCAGAGTAGACCCAGATCAGACTGTTCGTGTAGGAGTCACCTGATCAGGGTTTGCTGTTTGCTTATCCCTTTACCCCGTAAATACAACCTTGCTACGCCTTTGCAAACAGAGTAGACCCAGATTGGACCATTTCTGTAGGTGCCATCTGATCAGAGTCTGTTCTATTTGCTACAAAATAATACAGATATGATTATACAGTTTCTGCCATAGCAAAAAACTCCTGTGTTCATGTGCCATTATAAAAAATTAATCTAATTAATATTCATGTTGTTATTTCTTATATGAATATTCATGGAAGAAAGGGTTATAGAACTATAGAACTGATTCTAAAAATCTCTGGCAATGGTAAATGTTCCCTTGTAAAAGATGTATTATGCGCATTTTTCGTATTAATCAATCAACAACAGAAGCTGTACAGGTATACAAAATAATACATACAATGAAAATAATGTTTACAACCCATTTTCCGACAGGATATATTTGTTCAGCTAAATATTATCGCTATTCGAATACTGCTAAATTCTTTAAAAGGAGCCTCCTTTCTAGAAACGGGGATTTTGTGCGGGAATCAGCTGACATCTTCGGCCAAGTTCTGAATGACTTTGATTCTATTTCGGAACACTTTGAATATTAATTAGGTTGTTACCACATGTACAATGGCTGACACTGGTTGTTAGCCTACATAATAGATTTTATTCAGGAAAATAAGGCAATATGCCCATCTAACCACATATAATTTACATGCAAATACGCTAAATATACCGTTCAATGGTGTCAATCAAATTTAACAGTCAAAGGGAGCTAACTCATACAGGTACATCGAATGATTATTTCCGGTATGTAAAAATTTGAGTCTTATGACAGATTCCGGCCAATGGCAAAGGCTATTCCGTTACTTTCCGTAGCAATCCATTTTTCTAGTGTGTTTTTTTTACACAAACAACCATTTACTGACCATGCTGTTTAACGTTAAATAAGTGTTAAGGTACATAGATTCCAATTCTGAAGTCAGTTCGAAACGCAAAATTTGCGGAAATTTATGCAGCATAGATCTTTAACGTACCATATCAAAAATGCTGTCACTGAATATTCATGAAGTGATAGATTCTTGCATAATTATTCATGAGGTGACGGGTTATAATATAATGACTTTACGAAAAATTTGTAATGGCACATGAACAAGGGAATTTTTGGCCATGACGGACACTGTGAAAGCAGATCTGTATCATTCTACATGTGTGCAAACCAAGCAAGCTCCTCAGAGCAACAGATAAAGGTGCATATTCAAATACTAAAATCGTCCTTTCTCCATCAAACCCTATGTTGTGACCACTATAAACTCGAAGAGACGATTCTAAGGAGCGGTAGCAACATAGGGTTTGGTGAAAATTTTCTCCACCAAACTCCTTAGAATCATCTCTTCGATCTGAAATAAAGAAGCTATTCTTGAAAATGTTTTAATTCATGTATCTTATCTGGATCTCTGTCCCTTTGGAGTTGTCTGAATTTCTGATCTGGGTCTAGTCTATCTGAAAGGGCATAAAAAGGCCAGACGATCAAGTAAAGTGGTGAGCTGTGTCATGAAACCAAAGCTGAGGGTTTAAAGTTGTGTAATTCTTTTCACAAAGATCACCTACCATATCACATACATTTGTACTTCTTTCTTCAACAGTTTAACGTCACAGTACGTATCACGTGACTAGAAAGGCACCGAAAAAACCCTACCTCAGTAAAGTTTGCTTTTGATATTTTTATGTATGTAACCCTGAAGAAGGTACTTGTAAGTACCGAAACGTCGGTATATTTAATAAACAGAGAAATCTGATCTGACTTGGTCGTTCACGTTCCACCACCGTTTTACTACTAGTTCTTTCTTCTTTGTCAGACATGTAACCTAACGACTTTAAATTAACCCATTCCCTCATATGCTATTTTTAGATCCAACCTCTTTGAATAAATCTACCGAAAAGGAGCATTAACTAAAGAAAAGGATTTTTTTTAGAATTTTGTAGTTTAACCCATTCCCTCATAGGCTATTTTTAGATACAACCTCTTTGAATTAATCTACCTAAAAGGAACATTAATTAGAGAAAAGGAAATGTTTAGAATTCTGTAGTTTGAAACCATTGTGATAAATAGAGCATTTGCTCCTATACACAAAGTGACTTTTACAGAGTCGTCAAAAGTCGTCAATATGAGAGAAAAATGGTTATAACCATTGTGATAAATAGAGCATTTGCTTCTATAGGAGCAAACGCTCTATTTATCACATTCACAATGGTTTCAACAGGTGACTTTTGCAGAGGTGTCAAAAGGCGTCAATATGAGGGAATGTGTTAAGTCTTAAGATCGAGTACCTTATCTCTCCTCTCCACCAGTTATAAAGCTGAATAATTCGAATTAACCCTTTACCTGTTGAATATTCATATAAGAAATACCGACTTTAATGTTAATCAGACTATTTCTTTTTTATAATGACATAAGCACAGAACTTTTAGGCTCAGAAAGAAACTGTAGAATCACATGTATAATTGCATTAGCAAATAGAACAGACTTTGATTAGATGGCTCCTGACAATGGATTGGTGAAATGCTTGTCAAGAAGGTGATCCCATCATCATCATTTTTCAGTAATCTTCACAGACTATAGTCACAACAAAATAGTTAACAATATTCATTGCAGTTTGAGCATATATGAAAGTGAAAAGCTAAAATCAACTCCTTATGTATACAATAGAAAAACGGGTTAAAACCCAGCACCGACGTTATGTATGATCTTAAACAGCACGGTTACTCTAGCAATATCTTGTCTGCATTGGGTTCCTTCTGCATTGTAATGTGTTCCAGCTGTGTGTCTTGATATTACTCCATAAGCGAACGGGCAGATCCCTATCAGACGGCACCATTTCATTTTGAAAGGGCAAAGTTGCGAAAATTGAGAATGTCTCTGACAAAACATAGATTCCCTGATCTACAAGTTTTATTTTACATAACTTTAAACACGCCTTCACAAAAAAAGTAAGCTGTGTGGTACCAAATTACACAGATTGATACGAACCCATACGAAATACCAATTATTTATGGCTGTCAAAAGAACAGTCCAAAAGTTCACCGGCTAGGACAGATCTATGTTTATGTATGGGAAATGGACCAAAACTTTGTGTAACCAAACTCAAATCTGAACAAAACAATCAAAGCATTTTTTCCAACATCGATTAATCATCCACAATGACTTTACGGCATATTTATCTTTTCGGTGGGCGAGATTTACGGCGATCGATGGCACATGTCGTTCACGCCGACCGAGAAAACCCAAACCAATATTATGTTGGATGAACTTGTTTTATTACCGGTTTGGTAGATGATAAAGATAAGAACAATATATTCTTACGATAAACTTACTATTCGTGAATAATGATCCCCATCGTCGCCTTCTTTCGGACGATTACTCAATAACAAACTTCAGAAATGTTGGGAGGACCGCTGTGACGTCACGAACAGGTACTCGATAAAAAATCTACTTCCGTTTACTGAGAGGGCATAGGACACCAATTTGACCGTCCTTTAAACAAAATAATTGATCATCTCAAGGACACAAAATGTTAATTTTAATTCTATTCATCGTTGTTTAGACACATGATGAAGATATTAACTAAGAATTTAAGTTAAATGTATGCTTATAAAAATCGCAGAGCCGTTATACGTCCCGGAAGGATCCCGGCTCTTTATCGGAAGAAGAAGAAGAATCGTTGTATTTTTCTCTCTCGGAATTTCGAAGAGCTTCGGATCATAATTGCATTCAACCACACTTTCCTTCTTTATTAATTCATTTCTCTGAATTAGTGCCACTATTTCATCCATTCATCCATTCATCCATTCATCCATTCAATCATTCATCATTCATTCATTCATTTATTCACTCATTCACTCACTCACTCATTCATTCCAAAGACCTATAGGTCTTTGCTCATTCGTATATTAATTAATTTATGTTTACCTTATGTTTATCTATCCCGTTAGCCGTTGGATGAGTCCTACGATTCGTTATGGCCCGATCTGGATCTCTTATCTCACCTTGTTTAATTGACTGGTAGTTTCGTTCAATCAATCATTCATTAATTTATTCATTCATTCATTCCTTTATTCATTTCTTCTTCATTCATAGTCCCTTCCTTCCATCTTTCTTTTATTTATTCATTCACTCATCCATTCACTGATTCATTATTTAATTCATTTAATCATACATTCATTTCTTCATTAGGCATTCATTGGTTCATTCATTCATTCACCCTTTCATTTTTTCATTCAATCGTTCATTTATTCGTTGATTAATTAATTCATTCATTCATTCATCTATCCATTTAATCTTTCTTTTTTTCATTCGTCATTAATTCATTCAATTATTCATTCATTCGTTTGGTTATCGTCCGTCCATCCGTCAGTCCGTCCATCCATCCTTCCATTGATTGATTGATTGATTGATTCATTCATTCATTCATTCATTCACTCACTCATTCATATCTTCATTCATTTCTTCATTCACTCACTGATTCATTCATTCATTCATTCATTCATTCATTCATTCATTCATTCATTCATTCATTCATTCATTCATTCATTCATTCATTCATTCATTCATTCATTCATATTTTCATTCATTTATTCATTCACTCACTGATTCATTCATTCATGCGTACATTCATTCATTCATTCAATCAATTAATCAATCATTCATTCATATTTTCATTCATTTATTCATTCGCTCACTGATTCATTCATTCATTCATTAATTAATTAATTCATTTATCTTCTACACCAAGCATGTGTAATTATCAACAGTTAATATTGCAAACCATAATCCATAAGTGTGCATATTCAAACACCTGGTTCTAGTTAGTCTTTAATTACTTTAGTTAAAAATTCCACTCTTCATTCATTCATCCATTTATTCATTCATTAATTTATCCATTCGTTCGTTCGCTTGTTTGTCCGTTCGTTCGTCCGTCCGTTCGCTCGTTCATTCATGTATTCCTTCATTCATTCATTCACTCATTCATTCATTCGTTTAATATCCATATACATAAAACACGATCTACCGATTCATTTAGCCGATCATGTACATGTATTTACATTGTAAGTTTACACTACTTAATAACACTTTGCACTTTCCCGAACACACTTGTAAAGTTGTAATGTATATCCATTCTCCTACATGCTATGAATCCACATACTGACTTAAATCCGCTATTCAAAAAAAAAGATTAGTGAAAAAATAAACATGATTCTATTTACACAGAAATTGGCACAATATCGATTGACTACACTGATACGACGTATTTTAAAGACAGCAACCCAGGGGGGTTTCCCTCATAAAAACGGCGCCTTTGCGAACAAAGTAGACTCGGGTTAGACGGCTCCCGTAGAAGCCGTCTGATCAGGGCCTCTGCTCTGTTTGCTAATGAAATTAATAATAGGCACGTACTATAGTTTCTACTAATACCAATTAAAATATTCGTGAACTAAAAGGTTAAAGTGTTAGAGAGTTCAGTTGAAAGATATCCGTGTCAAATAACCGCACTCGTTAATGAAGTTTTCCGCCAAATTTGAGTGGCTAAGTGATGGTAGAAACCTGCTACCGTAGTTCAAACAATGGCATACATCGTTATATGATAGCACGTAATAAAAGAAGCGGAAAATATCAACCACGCTTCTCAAAGTGGACGTACTCCGGCTATATCATTCCGGGTGTCGGTGACGAACAGTGATACCAAACAACACCAGCCAAATATATCATACAAAAAAAAATCATTGATGCAGAGCATCAAAATCGCAGAAATTATGTTTCAACATCATTTTGTGTAAAGATCAGTGCGCATCTCGAAAGGAATGTTGACCCATGCTGTGTATTTCGGGTGCTCTATGCTGGACAGCTGGATATCAATAGTCAATTATCAAGTCTGTCATATGCAGTAGAATTATTGATAAAATATCTACAGGTAAATGAAATGATAGTTTGATTATCTTTGATTTCTTTATATAATGTTATGTTTATTTCTGCAGTTAATTTATGTGACTGAAAAAAAGTATTTAATATCATTATGATCATTTATCTTAATATTTTTGATTATGCGAGTCATGTAATATAGTCTTTATTATTGGCATTTAGTTGAAATTCAGGTGTTTGATAAAGACTTTTCTCCTTGCTATTAATTGTATTTACTTGAATTTGATTTTTAAAACAAATAATGATTTAAGTTAATCAAAAGTATTGTCAATTAATAATTACTGTTACTGTTTCTCAATTTCATTTGTTAAAAAATTAATGACCCGTTTAATTGACTGATTATCAGATATTCACACCTAGAGCAAGAATTATTTCTAAACACCTATTAACCCTTTCCCTGTTTGCTTTGACAAAAACTGATCTGGGTCTACTATGTTTGCTAATGCGTAAAAATATGTTATTTCCATAAAGAGAAGTTTTAGCTTTGATAAAAACTAGAATCAAATCTATATTGTGTCAAAAGCAAACAGAACAGACCCTGATCAGACAGTTTCTATAGGAGCCGTCTGATCTGGGTCTACTCTTATTTTTATGCGTAAAACACATTATTTCTATAAGGAGAAGTTTTGATTTGACAAAAACTGTAGAATCGTCTGATCTGGGTCTACTCTGTTTGCTAATGCGTAAAAACAGGTTTATATGAGGGAATTTTAGGGTTATTTTTTTTTAAAGATATTTTTATTGGTTATTTCACACAAAAACAAAAAGTGTACAGCCATGCACTATCTACCTGGATCAAGGTATAATTGCATAAAATCATTGCAAAAAAGGTAAATAGAGGCCTCAATTAAATTCGTTTGTAAAAGCTTGGGAAACCCCACGCATGATTAGTTGCTATTTGAAGGTAATTTTTATATATAAACACTTTGTTGTTTTAAATGGCCAACTTCCTGTAAAATGTTTTAGGGATGCTGATGATGCAAAAAATGACCAAAGGTCCGTCCTCGAGAAAATTAACAGGGGGGCAAATGTCCGCCCAAGCTAAAACCGCTAGGGGGGGGGGGGGGGCAAATGTCCGCCCAAGTCAAACAGGGGGCATATGTCAAGGGGGGGGGGCAAATGTCCGCCCAAGCTAAAACCCCAGGGGGGGCAAATGTCCGCCCATGCCCAACTAGGGGGGCAAATGTCCGGGGGCAAGTGTCCGGGGGGGCAAATGTCCGTAAACCATGGTCATTGACCCTGACTGGACACTGCAGGAGCACTCCAGGGAATCAATCAGCACAGCTGGATACTGTGTATATAGGGGGGGGGGGGGGGGGGTTCACTTATATAAGGAGCTTTGAAATGCCTTTAAGGCAATTTTTGTACAGCAAACTGTGTATAAATATGTTTAATTGTTTGTTCGTGTTGATTAACAGAACAACACAGAACATACTTTTATTCAAGGACTTGAACATTACAGTTCATCGTCACATCACAATACAATTCACAAAAACATACGAGTAGCAAGTGTAATAATAATTATATAAAACAAAAATTAAGAAAATGAGAGATATAGATGGAGGAAGTAGCCTATCAAAGAAAATAGTATACATTTGTATAAGGTATACAAAAGTAATCATGGTACATGTATTGGTCGTCTGCTAATCAGCTTCTATAATCATACTCTAGAAGGTGTTTTCTCTTTTCAAATGCCTTTGAGCAGTATATGGGAAGTTTATTTAGCGTATTCACATTCGTACGGTTCAACAGATTTATGAGTTTATACATGATTGGTCTACGGAAATAATATTTCTTTATATATCATTCTCTTAATTCAACAAAGGACGGACAAACAAAACTAAAATGAAATTCATCTTCTACATCATTTAGGTTACAAAGTACACATTCCTAAGAGTTCGTTCAATTGTTTCGTGTCTTCCAGTTTCAATGCTTAAATTATGTGATGACAAGCGTATTCTTGCTAGCGTGATTCTGAATTTGACATTGTACACTTTAGTAAAGTAATCTGAAATTTCAAAGTTAAATTTTAACTCTCTGTTCAGATATAATGAAGTACTCGAATTCATCTTTATGTTCCACTGACTGATGTACATATCTAAAAGGCGTCTTCGAAGTACTGGAGTAAATACTTTTATGTCAATTGACGCAGAGTATAACTAAACTTCGCCGAGACCTACTCATGCAAGTGTTTATCTATGTGAAAGTATGTCCATATTCCTAAATACCCACCAGGTAAAGGGTTAAACATTGTTTCAACGTGCTAATACACATAAACTAACGTCTGTTGTGCTGCATTTCAGGGCTTTTAACCTTTAGCCTGGTGATCACGATTTATCTATCTTTTATTGGGTACACGTCTCATCTGGGTCGAAGCTGTTTGCAAAAGTAAACATTGATCCGTCCTGACCAGACTAAAGGTTTATATGCCATATAATACGGGGAGAATAAAATCTTGAAAACGTATTCAAGTAGACGGCGTGAAAAACAGATGGACCGACGAAGATATGGTAAAAACTATTACCTAATAATAAATTCAGTTCGTTCAGCAGTCCTAACGCATCGGGAGAAACACACAGTGTTATAGTTCCAATACAAATTAAAAAGTTATTGATTAAATAATGCAAATAAAAATATATGCAGACAATTTTTAAGCAATAATGGGGTTAATGCATATACGAGCATAAGTTGATCACTATAGACCATGAATAGCAAGTATATGTGTTTAACCTTCAAACGGATATGACTGTCTTATCTGATGACAATAAAATCATTTTTATCCAGTCACCAAGCTTTTCTAGTGACTGACGTAATAAATGGGGTGCAGATAAACTTAGGTTAGGAGGTTAGTATTGATTTAGTATTGATACTGATTCTAAATTTTCTGTAAGTATGCATATATTGACGGAATATGTTGACGCAATAGAATTATACAAAGAAAAGAAAAAAAGAGAAGTAAAGAATTTGGCTAATGGGGGATTCGAACCCACGCCGGACCATACAAAAGTGCAATTCAAACAGTAGTTAACCGTTTGACCCTCTAGGCCCAGCCGCTTACCCGTTAAACTCCGCTGATCATTAATCCATCGTGGCGGGAAAGTGTACTGCAGCATAGACTCGCTGTGTGTCTACAGCGCATCAGCAAAACTTACTGCATATTGACAGATTTTCATCGCAACGTGTATTCACGTGACAATTTTGCTGATTACGTTCATAAATTAACAAAAAATAATACATATTGTTATTTTTAATCACCTGGTCTTGTCTACCGACATACACCAACACCCCGCATCACACATTGTTATTGAAATAAGTCGATACATGTAGAACGTCTATCCCTAATTTTTCCTTTAGAGGGACTAGCAAATTGTATGAGCCCCCCTGATTTTATTGCTTTTGCGATTGTTTTGTATTGCTTTAATACATGTTTTTGTATATTATAAAATCTTGTTGACTTAAAAGACAAACAAAAAAGGCATGAACAAAATAGAATGTTTGACATCGTTGTATTTCAGACACCAATCATATGATCTTTGTACTCAGTCAATGACTTCTCCTCCCATAGACTTTTCCAAAACAAAATAAAAATAAACTATTATACCGTGTTAGCCCAATTGAACTGTAACAAAGATCGAACCGACTGCATGTGTGATGTATACACGTGCTGAAGTGAATTAAAAATATGCAGAGATATTTTGATAAACTTATCCGATTTTCATTATATACTGACATGAAAAAGAAAGGCAACATTTTCCTTATAATTATACATTCGTCAGAGATAAGAGCTATGGGTTATTTTTCCGTGTCAGCATATTTCTGGATTTCTAAAACAGGTGGTAATTTCTTGAAGAAAGAACATAATTTTGATCGCCCCTAGAGACGCTTTCTGTATTACTTTCGCTCTGCATTAAGTAGCCATGCACCGACTATACCCTTTACTCCATAAATGCGCATTTCTACGCCTTTGCAAACAGAGTAGACCCAGATCAGACGGCTCCTGCTGAAAAATCAGATTGATCAGGCTCCGCTCTGTTTGCTTATGAAATAGTAATGTTGATTCTACAGTTTCTGCTTCGGTAATGATATGCCATTGTAAAAATTAACCTAATTGATATTCATGACGTCATTATTTCTACAATGAATATTCATGGAGTAAGGGGTTAAGCCGCTCACACTAATTAATTTAGTTGTCGCTGTGGCTATTCATTCAGTGTCGACTTCCGGGATGACACAGTCCGGAGTCTGTCCACAGTACTTCGAGTGCTTGACCCAGAAACATCAATTAGACCTTTGAGTGCTGACTTTTCAAAGTGGGAATGATACATTTGTATGGAAGGGTATTAAGTACATAGCTACAGATAACGGAGTGTACTCAAATACTAAAATCGCCCCTTTTCCACCAAACCCTATGTTGTGACCACTCTTTAGAATCGTTTCTTCGAGGGTTTAGGGGAGAAATACCTGGAGCTCTGGTATTATATACGGGGTGATTTTGAATGGAGAACGGTGCAGAACATAATCAGATAATATCTAATCAGGGTCTTTGATAACGTATTCTTTTTAGCTATATACACCATTTTTATCTATGCTGCATGCTGCGAGTCCACTGTTTGTAAAGTGTTTCGCTACTTTTGAAAAGTTTGGGGGGAACTGTGAACTCTAATTTAGGAAACCATTTTATTATTGTTTAGCTTTTTCCTATGATACATTTTATTCACTAAACAAAATTCTACTTCAAATCTTAAAATCAAACTGTCAATTTTCTTCAAACGTTCAGCATGCGAAGGATGTATTGTTCTTTTATTGTTACTTGCTCGGTTTGTCGGAAAATAACTATAAAACTAATGTTATTATGTTTTACATAAACTGACTCTAAATAAAGTTTCTTATATCTTGTATTTTGGATCCTCTAGGAGCCCTAGAATCTGGGTCTAGACTGTTAACAAATGTCGGGGCACCCTTTTCCACCATCAAAGGGTCAAACCCTACATATCATTTGAACTCGATCGACATGCTCTTTTTAACAAGTCTTATTGGATTTGGAGGACTATTATGTTTAAACTATTTAAGTCCGCATGGTATTTATAACCACTTGTCTGTCGAGATTTTTTCTCTCTAAAATCTTTAATGCGACTTGTTTTAAAAGCTATTGGTTGAACACAAATGTGTAGAGGATCCTGCAAAAGGGTTCACTCAGGAGGGGGGATTGTAACAAACTGTCGTAATTATGAATAACTTAATTTATGGCATATTTTACTCCTTAAATATTCATGTAAGAAATAATGGCATCATTATTATGAATAGGCTGATTTCATAATCATATGAACAAAGTATTGTTTACCGTGGCAGAAACTGTAGAATTAGATCAATATTAGTCCATAAGCAAACAGGACAGACCTTGATCAGACGGTTCCTATAGGACCCGTCTAAAATGGGTCTGCTTTGTTTACAAAGATGCCACAAAACGTCTATGGGAATAAGGTCGACAAACATGAACTACCGAACGTTCAGCGTGCATATTTGATAGACGAACGTTCCAACGTATAGCTCTTTCGTTGGATTTAAGTAAGTAATGTTGAAGGATAAATGAAATAAAAATAATATAAAAATTATCTCTTCTTTAGAATAACCATTCACTCTATAAATAAGCGTATTAATGCATTTGCAAACCGAGCAGACCCAGGTCAGACGGCTCCTGAGCAGCTATATATAGAGAGCCATAGTCTGCTCGGTTTGATTTTGATATATTTATAATGCCCTAAAACGCCTTTTTAAGTTAGTTGTCTCTAGTTGTCTCTAGTTGACACTTGTTGCATCTGTTTAGTACCACCGAATTATAGATATGATTCTACAGTTTCTACCATGATAAAAATTCATTTGTTCAATGGCCATTATAAAAAAAAACATTTAACGAATGTTCATGGAATCATGAAATATACATGTAGCATAAATATTCATGAGGTAAAGGGATATTATTCACAACATGTGAACTGGTTTGGACCTTTGTATTATATTAAGTCACGCTACTTAATTGTAAATTTACATTTTGAGCATACAAAATGATACGAATTGTCTTGAATTTTTAATGGAATGATTAATAAATAATATCTGAATACCATAAGCTTGAAGAAAATTTGACATTGCAATCCTTGCTGGAAATGATGGGGAGACCGGGGCTAGTTGGTACATTTTTTACATTTTGTGATTTTTTTCATCTGATTTGGAAAATATGGAAAATCAGTGGTACAAGTCTGAATGTATTGAATGTGCTTTATCTAAACAAGGGCTAGTTTAGGACACAGAATTGAAGTTAACGAATATATAAAACGATTTTGATAGTCTTTTTTAGTGTATCAACAAGCCCCATACTCGGGGCTAATTGGTACATAGTGTGGGGCTACTTGATACACGTCACTGACGTCAGTAGCTAAAGTCATCGACATCTGAATCGCAATTCTAGCAAAACTAACACACCATTTAGAAACATTTGTACATTCGACATGGGCTCATTCACTGTAATAAACACGTTTCATCCACTTCTCGCGGGGCTTCGAGTTAGATTATGGTTCAATGCCGACTGGGCAATACCATTCGTTATCATCAGTTAATTCAGGTGATTCTACACGTTTTGTCTTAATTTTTACGTTTTATTATTGTTTACTTTTTAGGCGCTTTAAGTCTCTTATTATTATTGTTGTTTGCTATCAGAATTGCATCTGGTGATAGATATATCGCACCTGTTCGTTTTCCTTTTTAATAAATACGGACCATCCTGAAACAAAATGAAATTCATTTCTGATTTAAACCCTTCTCTTTTTAATTAAAACATTGTGCACGTCTACCGCCATCGATTTTGATAATCTTTTATTGTTACCCTGATAAAAAAATTTTTATAAAACAATAATATCTTTTACTTTTTGTTATATTTTTATGCGCGCTACATAACCATTAGCTGTTGATGCGCGCCATTGCGCGGCAAAACAATAAATAAATAATAAACTAGAGGTTTTTGTCACAAAAACAGATATCTCCTCCACCCCCACCACCCCATACACACACCCTACACTCCAACACATACACTCTGCGACATATTGTCACATTTCTGTACATGAGAACTCCACCGGACAAGATGTGTGACAGACAGACAAACAACTCTAACAAAAACAATATGTACAGGGAGATAATTCAAAATGTTGCTACCATAGTAATGGACTTGAAGAATGATACTTCCCCTCATTATGCGCTTTTCCCACCACATTTTTTCAAGAAAAAAATATAACAGCTAATAACTCCAAAATATAGATACCAGAGGTATGGCCCTTTTGTATGACACTTCCTTTCTGCATGCTCTATCCATAAATGAAATGTCATTCCAGTAGCATCAGTAGAACAGAAGTAATTTATTGGACAAAACATAACAAAGGGCAATAACTCCAAAAGTATTGAGACGAGAGTTATGGCCCTTGTACATGACACTTTCTCATCATGTTCTTTCCATGTATGATATTTCAATCCAATGGCACGAGCCATATAGGAGTTATCGTCCGGACAAGAAAGTGTGAAACAAATGTATAATGGGAACTACCTCCAATATTATTAAAGCCAGAGTTATGGACCTTGTGCATGACACTTCCTCTCATCATGCTTTTTCCATGTATGAAGTTTCAACCCAATGGCATAAGATATATAGGAGTAACCGCTTGGACAAAAGAGTGTGAAAATGTAAAAGGGACAATAACTCCAATATTAGTGAAGTCAGAGTTATGGACCTTGTGCATGACACTTCCTATCATCATGCTCGTTCCATGTATGAAGTTTCAATCCAATAGCATGAGCCATATAGGAGTTATCGTCCTAAAAAGTGTGAAAAAATGTACAAGGGGCAATAACTCCGTGTGTAAAGTTTCAACCAACTGGGATCAGGGATATATAAGTTATCGTCCGGAAAAGAAAGGGTGATGGACAGACAGACAGACCGACAGACAGACAACTCTCACAAAAAACAATATGTCTCCCCCATATAAATATTAGGGGAGAGATAGGCTAATAAATAACGTCTAGATCTACCTTAAGAAGTGGAAAAAATCACCTTGTTTCTTATATAACTATTAGAGGCATGCAGTTACTTGATAGCTTATACAAGAGCACATTCATATACAATATAGTTTATAAACTAGCAGCAACTGCATCAGCATTACTTCTAATTATACATTTTAGAAATAAAAAGGAACGAAGAGTAGAATTGAGCATACAAACATATAGATCTAGTTTATTTTGACTTATACTAATATTAAAGTCTTGTCTGGGGCTAGTTGATACACTGTATCAAATAGCCCCATGGCATGTGTATCAATTAGCCCCATGCCAACTTTCTATAAAAATGGACTCGTCTATGTTACCTAGATCAAGCCTGTTCCAAATTATGCTCATGTCATTGCTACAAACACATTATATTTCAAGCTGAACCTTACACATAAAGTAAATTCACAATAGTAAACGCTTAGTTACTGATTAACAAAATAACTCAAAATTTACTTACGTTGTTATAAATCATACAAATGGACCTACGAGAAGCAGTTATCGTCGTAGAGGGTTGGCGTCAACAGCAAAACGGCCGCAATATTTTACTGTTTTTAAAAATGAAGTGATTGACGTAATTTTGGGACATTTTTCATTATTATGTATGCTGTACCATCTAGCCCCTTGTATCAACTAGCCCCAGTCTCCCCTATACATGTAAATGCAGTCTAAATACGTGTACTTTTTATTGTTCGTAAAAATGCTGGTAGTATTTTATGACATAATTACGTTTTGAGCACTGCAATAACACATTATGCTACAATTTAACTATAGTCTGACGAAACAATACATTTTTTCATAGAAATAATTCTTTCCTTTGAAGCCTCGAAATAATTAAGAGTGTTGTATTATTTTGCTGAAAGATGTACACCCGTCCTATACAATTAGTGTACCGTGCTTCAATTGTTTGGAGCACGATGTTTAGTCATAACCAGAATACGAATGCTCTTCTAAAAAAGAGACCCAAATGTAAAATAACCGGAACTAGCATGTAGAATTCGGATTGGATTCACATAGACGAATATTATGTACTAACGAGTCTGTCGCGACATAGTTTGAATACAAAAGTATAGTAAGAAACTTAACGAAGCGTGTTTCCATCAATTGAGAGAAAAAAAAGATTGTTGCATGAATTGCAATTGCCAGACAAAAGATGGTTAGGCTATTAAAGAAGTTTTACAACCAAAACGTCCCAAACGGCCAAAGTCAAAACGTACCCAGTTTGTCAAAATACCCCCATGTCCGGATCAAAATGTTCCCGAAAATATCGCCACCCAGAAAATCACATCAATCAAACAACATTCAATCAGTGATATATTTATTTCAATTCATTTGTAATTTCAGTGTTGTAAATTCAGTGTGCCCCAATAAACGCACACATTGTACAATGCCAATCTATGAAAATTATTCAACACTTTTAGTCTTTATCTGATATAGATGCTAAGACACCTTTGCAAACAGAGAATACCAGGTCAGGTTTTGCTCTGCTTGCTTATGGACTTTTATAGATATATTTTCTGCAGTGGCCAACATGATTATCCTGTATGGTTTACGGAGAAATCGCCTAGAGACGAACTCGCCTACAATTAGATATATAGTAAACCAATTGGAGAAATCGCCTAGAAAGCAATTATATAGTGTTTGTATTTCGCACCTATGGTACAGGACGGTTAACATGACAGAACTTTAAAGAATGTTTGTAACAAGATTAAATTGTTATGTGGTATTATTTTCCAGATCAAGATTGATCGATCAGTGTAGCCCCTGATCACTACATAGAATCAATTTGACAGAAGATATTTATATATAAGGAGCGATAATTATAATATTTATGCAGAAAGTAAGAATGTCATACGCACGGAACTGGTTATTGTATGAGTCTTATGTCTAGTCAGATGATCTGGATCTGATCAGTGTAACCCCTGATCACTACATTGACTTTGACAGAAAATGGTAAAAAGAGCGATAATGATATCAATAGTTATGGCAAATTTGCAGAGTGAAAATATCTAAGTCTTAATCACTGTAAAATGATCTGGATCCAGTAAATTGATTAGAAATATTATTATAAAAACTGTCCTTTATCACAGTAAAAAATAAAATTATTATAATGGGACGTAATGGGATACGTCACTTCATAGGAAGTGAATAATTCCACAGACCACCGACAAGATTTTTTTTAAAAATTTTACCGACATTTTGTAAGACTCATATTATAACTTATTTCGTGCGTATGACATTTTCACTTTCTGCTAATATTCGGTATATAATTATCAACCCCTGTAATATTGGGCTGTCAAATTCCAGGTGGTGATCAGGGGCCGCACTGATCGTCCAATCTTGGTCATCTTGATTTGGAAAACAACACAACAGGACAATTTATTCTTGTTACAAACACTCTGTATAGTTCTCTCATGTCATCACTACCTGCACCATGGGTGCGAAATACAATCACTATATAATTGCTTTCTAGGCGATTTCTCCAACTGGTTTACTATATATCTAATTGTAGGCGATTTCGTCACTAGGCGATTTCTCCAGCACCCTCCTGTATTTAGCTAATAACATTCATAATGATGTCATTTCTTACATGTATGTTAATGATAAGCAAGTAAAGAGTTAGCAAAAATATATTTTTCTTTACCATGATCTGGAAGTGGCCTGAAACAAAGACCATGATCAATATATGAGTAAAATTACATGCACTTGAAAATATACAATTGTATAACGAAACCCCAATATGAGTTTTATTTCCATGACCATGATCTTGAAACAACCTGGTGAAAGACTGAAAATGAATTGTCAAAATTAAATAAGAAAACAAAACTATTGATTTGGAATGATCGTTCTTCTTCTTAATATTCTTATTCTTATTCTTGGCTTATGGACTGGGTGTTGAGTAGAATGTTTTGTCTGAAACCATGTTCAGTTCAGATACTGATACACATCAATATATCATTATTTGCACTAATTGCTCAATATCTCTCCAGCTTGCACCAGTATAGTGTGAAAATTCTCAAATGGATACAGAATATGACATTCAGTTGTTAACCCTTTCCCTCATAGAGTATTTTTTACCTCTTTGAATAAAACTACTGAAAAGGAGCATTTACTAGAAAAACAGAAAAGTTTATAATTGTGTAGTTTTTAAACCATTGCCTGTATTGAGCTGCCATCTGTCTTATTAATTAACCCAGAATTATACCTCTTTTGAGAGGTTTTAAGTTGTATTTTTCATTCTTGATGATTTTCTTGCAGATGAAGTCACACATACCTGGCTACGACAATGGATAAAATGCAGCTAAAAACATATTCAATATGATGGCAGTAAAGGGTATACAAAGGCTTGAATACAGACATGTGTGCCAGTTGCTTGTTTTAAACCAGAGATTGGCATGTACATCTACCAAGAGACCATTATTTTATGACTCAGGAAAGTGTCCGAGAAGACTCAAATTTACACAGAGGGATCAATGTTGGAAAACAAGTCCTGTCTATGTTAGTGCAAAAGCATATTGTACTGAATCTGGGGACAGTAATAAGCTTAGTGCAAACCAAGTAAACCAGCAGGATGTTGCTGGTGAACTCCAGAAGGTGGGCATAGGTGATGTGGAATTCAGTGATTCTGCGTTGTATGTTAGAACGAGAGACTCAGATAGTGATATAGAGAATAATGATGATTTAGAGAAGACAAATGATGATGGAATGAAAAGTGATGATTTAGAGAAGACAAGTTATTTTGTAGAGAGAAATGATGTAGAGAAGACTAAATGTGATAACAATCCAAGTACTGATTTTTTGGTGGACAATGTTAGTAAGAATACAGACACCAAACCAGCCAGAGTGAAGTCACCAGACAGAATTAAATATAATGTAAAACCAACATTTTACAGCTCAGACCCGCTCTGTAAGAGTTTGGATCCAACAGATTTTCCAGTCCAAGATGACATTACAAATTTTTTGACTTCAAAGGAAATTCCATTTAATGAAGGTTTTACAGGATATCATTTAGTGTGTCCAAAATTTGGAAAACTGGCCATGAAAAAGAAGAAAATAGAACAGAGGCTTTATGTAAATGCAAAATCAGGTAAGGCTGAGAAATCATCTGGCGAACAGAGCTCCAGATTAGATGCGTAAATTAAAATATTTTCAAGTATAACATCATTATTTCTCCACTAAACCCTATGATGAATGACACATGTCTCTTTGAGATGATTCTAAATAGTGGTCACAACATAGGGTCTCATGGAGAAATGACGATTTTAGTATTTGATTACGCACTGTTATCTGTAGCTCAGATCTGGGCCAATCATGTCAATAAATACACCTTTCTACACCTCTACAGATGTCACTTCTTGAAACCATTGTGATAAATAAAGCATTTGCTTCTACATGTATTTGTCAAAATGGTTTCAAAACTACACAATTCTAACATTTTCCTTTTCTCTAGTTAATGCTCTTTTTCGGTATATTTGTTCAAAGAGACTGGGTCTAAAAATAGCCTATGAGGGAATGGGTTAATGGTTCCAGGGCTGTAGATGTAGATTAGAAGCATATTTAACACTTTACTACATGTACATAAATACACCTTTCTACACCTTTGCAAACAGAGTAGACTCATATCAGATGCCTCCTATAGAAGTCATCTGATAATGGCCTGCTGTTTGCTTATGATATAATACAGCTATGATTCTACGGTTTTTACCATGGCCAAAACTTCCTGTGTCAGTGTACTATTATCAACAGTTAATCTGATTAACATTCATGATGTCATTATTTCTTACATGAATATTTGTGGAGTAAAGAATTCTACAGTATGTAAAATGATTTTCACATTTCTCTGCCAAATCCTATCTTGCAGCTACTCAGTAGAATACTCAGTAGAATAACCTCTCTGAGACAATGAGACAATCTCGCTGAGGCAATGAGACAACTTCTCTGAGACAATCACCTCTCTGAGGTAATGAGACAATCTCTCTGAGACAACCTCTCTGAGGCAATGAAACAACATCTCTGAGACAGTCACCTCTCAGAGGCAATGAGACAACCCCTCTAAGGCAATGAGACAACTTCTCTGAGGCAATGAGACAACCTCTCTGAGGCAATGGGACCACCTCTCTGTAGCAATGAGACCACATCTCTGAGACAATCACCTCTCTGAGGCAATGAGACCACCTCTCTGAGGCAATCACCTCTCTGAGGCAATAATACCACCTCTCTGAGGCAATCAGCTCTCTGAGGCAATGAGACAACCTCTCTGAGGCAATCAGCTCTCTGAGGCAATGAGACCACCTCTCTGAGGCAATGAGACCACCTCTCTGAGGCAATCACCTCTCTGAGGCAATGAAACAACCTCTCTGAGACAATCACCTCTCAGAGGCAACGGGACAACCCCTCTAAGGCAATGAGACAACCTCTCTGAGGCAATGGGACAACCTCTCTGAGACAGTGAGACTACCTCTCTGAGGCAATGAGACCACCTCTCTGAGGCAATTACCTCTCTGAGACAATGAGACCACCTCTCTGAGACAATGATACAACCTCTCTGAGACAATCACATCTCTGAGGCAATGAGACCACCTCCCTAAGGCAATTACCTCTCTGAGGCAATGAGACCACCTCTCTGAGACAATCACCTCTCTGAGGCAATGAGACCACCTCTCTGAGGCAATGAGACCACCTCTCTGAGGCAATGAGACCACCTCTCTCTCTCTGAGGCAATGAGTCAACCTCTCTGAGACAATAAGACAACCTCTCTTAGGCAATGAGACCACCTCTCTGAGGCAATCAAACAACTTCTCTGGGGCAATCACCTCTCTGAGGCAATGAGACCACCTCTCTAAGGCAATGAGACCACCTCTCTGAGGCAATGAGACCACCTCTCTCTGAGGCAATGAAACAACCTCTCTGAGGCAATGAAACAACCTCTCTGAGACAATGAAACCACCTCTCTCTGAGGCAATGAGACAACCTCTCTGAGGCAATGAGACCACCTCTCTGAGACAATGAAACAACCTCTCTGAGACAATGAAACAACCTCTCTGAGGCAATGAGACAACCTCTCTGAGGCAATGAGACAAATTCTCTGAGGCAATGAGACCACCTCTCTGAGGCAATGAGACAACCTCTCTGAGGCAATGAGACCACCTCTCTCTGAGGTAATGAGACGACCTCTCTGAGGCAATCACCTCTCTGAGGCAGTGAAACAACCTCTCTGAGGCAATGAAACAACCTCTCTGAGACAATGAAACCACCTCTCTGAGGCAATCACCTCTCTGAGACAATGAGACAACCTCTCTGAGGCAATTAGACAACCTCTCTGAGGCAATGCGACAACCTCTCTGAGGCGAGTCTAATGACTAGCAGCAAAATAAGATTAGGTGGAGAAATAAAAGCCCTGTTGTTTAGAAAGAAATACATAAGGCTTTTTTCATTATTTTGGGAAGAATACCCATACCACTGAAATTGGGAATTTTGTCTGATTTCAACAAATTGATTTTTCCAACTTAATAGATCCAGTCAGGCCAACACCTGTAGGAGCTCTCTGGGTCTGCTGTTTGTTTTTGAATTTTAAAAGTTTTGATCTGACTGAATTTTCTGGCTAAACACTTTTACCTCTGAATTGGGATTCCCAGAATTTCAAAATTGTGAAAAAAACCCACATAGTTTTTATACGCCCACCTAATAAAGGTGGTCGTATATTGTCGTGGCCCTGTCCGTTCGTTCGTTCGTTCGTCCGTCAACATTTTGTTTGTCCGCTGTTTTCTGGAAAAACTATTTGACAGATATTAATGAAACTTCACACAAATGTTAAATGCATCAAGATCTGAAGCTGAGTTGATTCTGAGGATCATTTGATTTTTCATTTCAGAGTTATGGCCCTTGTCCTTAAAAAATATGCAAATAGTTTGTCCGCTGTTTTCTGGGAAAACTATTTGAGAGATATTAATGAAACTTCACACGAATGTTTAATGCATCAATATCTGAAGCTGAGTCGATTCTGAGGTTCATTTGATTTGTCGTTTCTGAGTTATGGCCCTTTTACTTAAAAAATAACGCAAATACATGCAAATAGTTTGTCTCCTGTTTTCTGGGAAAATTATTTGACAGATATTAATGAAACTTCACACAAATTTTTATTGCATCAAGATCTGAAGCTGAGTTGATTCTGAGGTTCATTTGATTTTTCATTTCAGAGTTATGGCCCTTGTCCTTAAAAAATATGCAAATAGTTTGTCCGCTGTTTTCTGGGAAAACTATTTGAGAAATATTAATGAAACTTCACACAAATGTTTAATGCATCAAGATCTGAATCTGAGCCGATTCTGAGGTTCATTTGATTTGTTGTTTCAGAGTTATGGCCCTTGTCCTTAAAAAATAATGCAAATACATGCAAATAATTTGTCCGCTGTTTTCTGGGAAAACTATTTGACAGATATTAATGAAACTTCACACAAATGTTTAATGCATCAAGATCTGAAGCTGAGTCAATTCTGAGGGTCATTTGATTTGTCGTTTCGTAGTTAAGGCCCTTTTACTTAAAAAATAATGCAAATACATGCAAATAGTTTGTCTGCTGTTTTCTGGCAAAACTATTTGACAGATATTAATGAAACTTCACACAAATGTTTAATGCATCAAGATCTGAAGCTGAGTTGATTCTGAGGTTCATTTGATTTTTCATTTCAGAGTTATGGCCCTTGTTCTAAAAAAATATGCAAATAGTTTGTCCGCTGTTTTCTGGGAAAACTATTTGAGAGATATTAATGAAACTTCACAAAAATGTTTAATGCATCAAGATCTGAAACTGAATTGATTCTGAGGATCATTTAATTTTTCGTTTCGGAGTTATTGCCCTTTTACTTAAAAAAAATATGCAAATATATGAAGATAGTTTGTCCGCTGTTATCTGGGAAAACTATTTGACAGATATTAATGAAACTTCATCCACATGTTTAATGCATCAAGACCAGTCCTGAAGCTAAGTCGATAGTGTTTCAAAACACATCTTGTTTAACTGGTTTTCATTTGATTCGCCTGTGTGATGTAATTCTACAATAGCCAAAAATTCATGTATTTATATGCCATTACAAGAATTAATCTAATTAATATTCATGATGTCATTATTTTTCACATTCATGAATATTCATGGAGGAAAGGGTTATAAGATAGGGTTTGACTGACACTTAACCCTTTCCTTTATATAAGCGCGTTTTCACACATTAGCAAACAGAGTAAACCCAGATCAGACGGCTCCTATAGGAGCCATCTTATCAGGGTCTACTCTGTTTGCCAATGGAATTTGATAGACCTGTTTCATTGGCTACAATGTTCGACCTTCCATATTTCATAACTATTTTGCCCATGAATATTCAGAAGGTATTGAAATTTTGAAATAATCATAGAACAGGGAAAGTGTTGAAGGATTTGAATAGATTAGTACACACCTTTGATCTACAATGACAGGAAATGTTCTTACTTTCTTTACAGGTTATTTTGTGTGTAATGCATGTAAGGTGAGTGGATACTGGCGATACCTGAAGGACAATATTGTTTGTCAAAAGGCCAAGAAAGCGTCCAGGTATTTCATAATTTCAAATATAATGTACTACTAACCAGTTAACCTTTATTTCATGAATATATATTAACCTAAAAACCTTTTATTAATATTAATTAGATCATTTGACCCCCCCCCCCCCCCCATCTGATCGGGGGGGGGGGGGGCATATTGTTTTTGGTCATAACTTTTGAGTCAGTACAGATAGAGACTTGATATTTGGCATGTATATGTATCTCATAAAGCAGCTCATTTTGAGGGGTGACATGTCGTCAAGGTCGTCCTTCAATGTCAGAGGTCAAATATATAGGTCAAATTACCGACTTTAACATTGGCCATAACTTTTGAACCAGTAGAGATCGAGACTTGATAGTTGGCATGCATGTGTATCTCATGAAGCTGCACATTTTAAGGAGTAACATGTCAAGATCAAGGTCATCCTTCAGGGTCAAATTGGCAGGGGGCATAGTGTTTCACAAACACATCTTGTTTATCATGGCATATGAACAAATAAGATTTTGGCTCAGAAAGAAACAACAGAGCAGACCCTGATCAAAGGGCTCCTATAGGGTCTATTCTGTTTGCAAAGGTGTGGAAAAGTGTTTATATGAATGTACAGGTTAAGAAAATTTGAAATGCATTAATTCTTAACCATAGCAGAAACTGTAGAATCAAATCGGTATTATTGTCTGATCTGGGGTTTTTCTGTTTGCCGAGATGTACATATGTATTTGGAGTAAAGGAATAAGCAGTTGTAAGCATAAAGAGGAAAAACTTTCAATCAGGGATACTAAAGTATTAATTAGCTCCTTTAATTCTCACCTTTTTACGCAATTGCAAACTGAGTAGACCCAGGTCTGACAGGTCTTATCGGAACTGTCTGATCACGGTCTGCTCCGTTTGCTTATAAAAATGTGATCTGATTAAAGATCTGATTCTCTGCTTATTGCCATCACTTTTATATTTTCAAAACAAGAATGAATTAATTAGTAACTAGTCTTAAATTGCAAAGTCTTGCATGAATATTCAGTAACTGACTCTTTCACAGCCCAATTTGTGTTCACCTTTAAAACACAGTTCGGATCCAGAGATACAGATACTTGACATCTCATCAGGATCAAAACTGCTTGTTGCTGGGAATTAAAAAAAAATTCTGAAAGAAAAACTTGAAATGAAAATGTAGCATACGGCAAAAATTTGCAGACAATTTATGACAGGTAAAGAATCAATGGTATGTACTACCCAACCCAAGGGTTTAAAAGATGTTAGTGCAAGATAAAAATTTAAAAGGACCAAGGTTGACATATTCATATTCAAAAACCATTACCTCATAGGCTATTTTTAGACCCAACTGTTTTGTATGAATCTACTGAAGAGGATTATTTACTAGACAAAGGAAAATTTAAAATTGTGTAGGCTAGAAACCATTGTGATAAATAGAGCATTTGCAAATGCTCTATTTGTCACAATGGTTTCAAAAAATGGCTTTTACCTAGGCGTCAAAAGGTGTCATTATGAAGGAACAGCTGAACATACTACTTTACTGTAGTAGCTTTGTTGCTTTTTAAAGAAAAATCCAGGAACAAGGAAATAACTTAAAACCTACGTACAGCAACTTAAAACCTTGACAGCAACATAAAGTGTTAGATCGTTGTTATTGTTTCACACTGCCAATTATGATGACAGATTTACTTACCTTTGGAAAGAGACTTCAAAAGCTTTCTCTCATGAATATTTATTTCATAATTATTCATTAACCCTTTCCCTCATATAAACGCTTTGTCAAGCTATTGCAAACAGAGTAGACTCCTGTAGGAGCCATCTGATCAGGGTCTGCTCTGCTTGCTTGTGAAATTATAATACACCTGACTTTACAGTTTATAACAATACCAAAACATTTGGTGTACATACACCTTTGTAAAAAATCAGCTATTATTCATGATATCATTATCTCTTGCATGAATATTTAACAGGGAAATGGTTAATGGAATATTTGTAATAACTAATAACACATTAACCCTTTACTCCTTGAATATTCATGTAAGATATATTGACATCACGAATATTGATTAGATGATATTTGTATTATAGCATGTGAACATAGGAAAGTTTGACCTTCACAGAAAGTAAAATCAGGTTTTACATGTACATTATACCGTAAGTAAACAGAGCAGACCCTGATCAGCCTGCTTCTGCTTGAGTTGTCTGATCTGGGCCTACCCAGTTTGCAAAGGCATTGGAGGGTTAACAGTAGCCTTGATTTGCAGTGTACTTGATCAGGTTTAAAAAATGGCTGCATTGGGTAATTTTTGTGTCAGCTGCCGAGAGGCAGTGTGTCACTTAGGGACCACTTTTCCGTCGTCTGTCTATCTGTGTCTCTGTCTGTCTGTCTGTATGTCCGCGCTAACAATTCCTGTTTATGTGACTAAATAATTACATGAGAACAAAAGATCTTTTGTTCTCATCGGTTTATGTGGCTTATTTTCAGTTTGTGTGGCTATTTTAAACAAAGGAATAGCCACATACACTCAATCCGTTAGAACGTTCGTCCGTTTGTCTGTCTGTCTGTCCGTCACACTTTCTTTTTTTTGGCTGTCATTTCTAAACTAATCATTATAGAGCTTTCAAATTTCACACATGGAACAAGCATGATGAGAGAAAGTGTCATTCACAAGGGCCATAACTCTAGCATTAATATCTTTTGAGTTATTCCCCTTTCATATTTTTTGTCCAGACAATAACTCTTTATCTACTGGTTCAATTGATTTCAAACTTCATAAATTGAACAAGCATGATAAGAGGAAGTGTCATGTACAATTCCCCTTTTGTCATAATCTTTTTCTTATTATTCTTACAAATACCATTCAGGTTTGTCATGTACATGTATATACCATTGTCAACTACGCCATTGGTTGGTGGGTCAGTGGATTTTTTTTTTAATCCGGTGGGGGACTCGTGTATTGGATAGCAATACATGTACAACATTAACTTGTTCCCCTTTATTCTGATTTTCACACTCCAGCATATTAACAGTTTTTGTGTCAGCTGCGAGCAGGTTACACATGTGTTCCTCCGAACACTCTTGTGTAAATTTTAAGAACACAAATGGTTAATATCTGGGGGCCATATGTCATTCAAGCATTTTCAAATAGTGCATGATATCCCTGATCAGCAACAAGGTAACAGCAGAGTGTCTGATCAGCATAAGAAGTCGTAAGTAGTTAAGAAATTTAGGTAAAAGATTTTCTGCTCTTGTCAGCTAATTCCTTTCTTGCAAGGTACTCATTAGAATTCCCTCTGAGGCCGTTCTAATGAGGACCAGCACGATAGGGTTTGGCTGAAAAATAAGAGTTTTGTATCAGTACTCTTTTTAACCCTTTCTTTGATATATAAATGCCCTTTCACGCATTTGGAAACAGAGTAGGCCAAGATCAGATGTCTCCTACAGGAGTCGTCTGATCAAGGTCTGCTCTGTTTGCTTTTTGCATGATATTGATCTGATTCTGCAGCTCTTGTCAAAGCAAACAAATTTCTTGAAAAGCTTACATTATAAAAGTTCAGCTAATTATAATAAATATTCATGATGTCATTATTTCTTACATGAAAATTTAACAAGGATAGGATTAAACAACTCTCATTAGAAAAGGGGCTGTGTTGACCTGCATCGTTGCAAGCAGTGCAGACCCTGATAGGTGTAATGCCATAACACAGATGACTTGGGTCTAAACTGTTTTCAAAGTGAAATAATGTTGTGATGCCCCTTTTCTCCTTATGGCCATATGCTAGTAATGCATCATTTTTCACATGCTAACTATTAACATATAAGCACCTTTGAAGAGAGTAGACTCCTGTAGGAGCTGTCTGATCAGGGTCTGCTCTGACTGCGTATGAAATTATAAGTCGATGTGACTCTACAGTTTCTACCAATACCAACAGTCCTGTATACAGATGATGTTATAAACAAGAACTGTGTGTGGCTCCAAGGCTCGTCTGATTTGGTGCTTGTCCTGCTAAATTGCCAACTTTTTGAAACAAATAAAGGTCCATAACTCAAAACTTTTGAAATCAAGAGTTCTGGTTCTTATGTAGGGGCCTTCTCTTTATTGAGATCTACCCACCTATGAAGTTTCATGTTGATACCTCTTACACTTTACGAGTAATGAGCTACTTTAAAGTTTTCGCATGATGAAGACTACGACTACAACTTTTAACTACGAGTACAACCCAGTGATCACAATATCTTGACATTTCTTCAAAACAGACAAGCTAAGAATGAGCTAAAAGATATTCATGATTTCATATTATCTTACATGAATATTCAACAGGGAAATAGTTAAATAATTATTGTCTACAGAATTTGTCATCTTCAAATCATTAAAATTTAAGATCCTCCAGTATTTTAAAAAAAATGATGCGACTTATATAGTTTGGCTCCTGATGAGACACTGATTTTCCTGGTGTTACATCTGGATACAAACAGTTTGCATGGGTCATCTAGAATTTGATACTCTATGCAAGGAGTTGTCCTTATATCTACATGAATGTGTTTCTTTATGTTTCCAGGACAAGGGTTTGTTTTAAGGATGTCAGGGGAATCAATGTGGAGGCTGAGGAAACTCCATGGGAGGTTCAGAAACAACTAGAAACCACTGAACACTTCTCTACGCTGTCTTCAGAACAGTTTGATAACATCTTAGCCATCTTTGATTGGCATGTAAGTCCATAGGAAACATTTAACCTTAGGACAACTTAACCCTTTCCCTCATTGCCTTTTCACACATTTGAAAACCGAGAAGACCCAGATCAGATATATAACAAGGGTTCCAAGTGGCAGAACGGATATCGGTGTACCACAAGTACAAATATGACTGTAACTCTTACAATTTAAATGATAATTTCATATTTCCTATGGCTATTCAAAGCCAGTATATTTTACTACCAAATAAGTATAATCTTCTGACAGTAACTTATGCACTATAATCAATTATTATAATGATTTTCTCAAAATTTCGCGTGTTTTCTGGGTCATTGACATTCGTTCGTTCACCCCAGTATCACCCTATCACAGCAATAACCTGGCGATTTGCAGTTCAAAAGATGGTGTGGTTCAATAAAACAACTCAGTTCTATCACCAGTCTCTGCCAAGGGATAGAAAGGCGTATTTATGGAGTAAAGGATTAATACCTAAAACTTTGAAAATGGTGCCCTTTCCCTCCTGTAGGAGCCGTCTGATAGTCTGCTATGTTTGCTTATGACATGATAAAGATCTGATTCTGCCTTGTTTAACCTTTTCCCTCATATAAACGTGTTTTCACGCATTTGCAAACAGAGTAGACCTAGTTCAGACAGCTCCTAGAGGAGCCGTCTGATCAGGGTCTGCTCTGTTTGCTAATAAAATTTGATAGATCTGTTTCTTTACTGCCTGAGTCAAAATGTTCTTATGCCATTATAAAAAAATAATCTTATTAATGATGTCATTATTTCTTACACAAATATTCAACAGGGAAAGGGTTAATGAGAAGAATTCATCATGTCCGTCATGTCAGTTGTAAAATCATAGAAACCCTTTTCCATGACCCAGATCAGACTGCTCCCGTAGAGGCTGTCTGAACAGAGTCTTCTCTGTTTGCTTATGAAATTATATAGATATGATTATAAAATTGATGCCATGGTAAAATATATTTTGTGTTCATAATACCATTTTGAAAAATCAGCTAATTACACAGTAATATTAAAAAAGTCATTGTTAGCTCGTCTGTTTCGAAGTTCGAGCTGTTGTTGTTAGCTTGTCTGTTTCGAAGTTCGAGCTGTTGTAATCACTGGGTCATAGGTGTTGTTGCGTCGTTGGCGGCCAGCAAAAACTAGCTGATTAATAAAAAAAATATAAGAGGTATCAACATTAAACTTCATAGGTAGGTAGATCTCGTTGAGGAAAAGTGTATGCAGTGGACAATCACCAAATCAGACGAGCGTTGGCGCTGCACACAGCTCTTGTTTATATTAAATATTCATGCAGTACAGAGTTAAGCTTTACTGTCTGATTTGGACTAATTTCTGACATCTGTCTTATTGCAGGGGATTGAACGTGAAACATTTGTAAAGTACGGTGTTCGGTGTCGAGTTGAAGGTAACAAGTACTATGTTCTATTTCCTATACAATCCATGAGAAATGGTGCTACAAGTGCTGTCAGAGTGTATGCAGGATCAGTCAGTGATGAGGATGATGTCAAAATCAGTGTAGATACATACCCCAGGTACAATAATCTGCAATGTCTTAGTATAAATAAATGTCCAGTATCCTGGTCCATATTAAGCTAATTGAGAACAGACTCAAACATAATGACAGATGAACACATAGCATTTGGGCTCAAGCAGAAACTGTAGGATCAGATCTATATTATATCATAAGCAAACAAAGCAGACTCAAGGTCTACTCTGTTTGCAAAGGCATGAAAAGAAGTTTATATGAAGGTAAGGGTTAACGCCTTTGCAAACGGAGTAGACCCAGATGAGAAGACTCCCGTAGGCGCCGTCTGATTAGGGTCTGCTCTGTTTGCCTATGAAATAATATAGATCATATATATATAGTCTTATGTTTTTCTGCCATCATAAAATATTCCCTTGGTCATGATGCCATTTTAAGAATTCAGCTTAGATGTCAATATTTCTTACCAAATGTCCATGAGGTAAAGGGTTAATATCTCTTTACCTCATGAATATTCATGTTAAAACAGAGCTACAGATAAATGTGCGTACACTCAAATACTAAAATCGTCATTTCTCCACCAAACCCTATGTTGTTACCACTCTTTAGAATCGTCTAGAAGAGACGATTCTAAAGAGTGGTCACAAGATCGGGTTTGATGGAGAAATAATGAAATTATGATTGGAAATGTTTTAATCTACACATCTTATCTGGACCTCTGTAAAAAGTAATAACACCATGAGTATTTCTTATCTGGAATTTTATAGTGACATATTACACTGAATATTTTGGTATTGGCAGAAACTGTAACTATAGAATTTCAGAAGCAAACACAGAGAAGACCCAGATAGATAGATGTAGGAGCCTCTGAAATTATAATAGATATGACTACAGTTTCTACCAATACCAAACATTAATGGGTACATATGTGTATGTCATTACAAAAAATCAGCAAATTAATATTCATGATGTCACTATTTCTGACATGAATATTCTGATGTAAAGTTTTTGTTTTCTGTTTTGTTTGCTGCATATTGTGTCTGGTTTTTTTTCTCAAATATTGATGGTATCTGATCTGTTTCTACATTGTTTGACATCTATATCAAAAGTTTGCAGTATTTTATTGCCCATTCTGATAAACATTGTATAATGTAGTAGGCATTTATCACATGCAGTAAACTGGAAAAAGTTGTCAGGTCTGAAATTAACTCTTTCCCTGATTGAAGCGCCTTTGATGCCTAATGCAAACAGAGGAGGTGCAGATTAGATGTCTTAAGTAGAAGCCATCTGATCAGTGTTTGATCATAAAATAAAATAAGATCCGATTATACAGTTTTTGCCCGTGCTAAAAATTCATATTCATATGCAATCTTTTTCATGCATGAAACTCAATAATTTTGAAAGATTGTTTCGCCCATTTTAACTTATTTTGCAACTGGAATTCTAGTAGAAAAGAATTTAGATACTTTTAGGCAGGTGGCTGCTTAATGTAGGGTGAAAGTCATGCAGAAAGCTCCTCTAGGAGCTTTCTACATGACTTTCAGCCTGCATTATGCTGCCACCAGTCTCCAAATCGATACTTATACTAAATTTAATGTCCCATTTAGAGGTGTTTTGAATACATGAATATTCATCAATTAAAAGCTTGATATGAAATACTTATTGATGTGTTATTTCTAGAATCAAGTATTAGCAGAATCAATAAAAATCACAAAATACAAAACTGTCAAATATAAAGACATTTACAGTATCAAATAGAATGTCAAAAATATTGATGACTTCAGGAACAGTGATCTGAAGGATTTGTTTGGATGGCAGCACCGCCCCACTGGGAAAACACTGGTGATCACATCTAGTGAGGTCAATGCGATGGTTATATCCCAGACTACCAATACCACGGCCCTAGCTCTTAGATCCATCTCGCAACTGCCTCTAGAGGTAAAATCAGTGTGTCACATGTTGGAGCCATTACAACCCTGTTGGGTTTTTTTCTGTGTATTCGACACTTCAATAGCATGACCTGTGATTTGAACTTTTCACCTCATGAATATTCATGTAAGAGATAATCTCATGCAGGTTTGCTCTGTTTGATCATTTACTTATGAACTAATATAGATCGGATTCTACAGTTTCAGCAATAGCAAAAAATTCTTGTGTTTAACCCTTTCCTCCATAAATATGCCTTTCTACGCCTCTGTAAAAGTCTTTTTTTTTTAAACCATTGTGATAAATAGAACATTTGCTCCTATAGGGGAGCAAATGCTCTATTTATCACAATAGTTTCAAACTACAAAATTCTAAAAGTTTCTTTTTCTCTAATTAATGCTCCTTTTTGGTCGATTTTTTTCAAAGTGGTTGGATGTAAAGATAGCCTTTGAGGGAATGGGTTAAATGCTGTTATAAAAATCCAGCTAAAACATATTCATGATGTCATTATTTCTTACATTAAATTCAGTGGGTAAAGGATTGAAATCCAGAAATAAGACTGCTTTTGATTGATCACTGAATGCTCTAAGGGCTATTCCAGGAAAATCTCCCTGGGGGGGTAGGAACGAAAGTCTAAATTAGGGGTACCACCAATAGAATTTTAATTATTTTTACCCCACCACCAAGAGAATAAAAATTCATAATATACCCCCCCACCTAGAGAATTAAAATTCTCTCTTTCGCGGGAGTTCGTGTCAGAAAAAGGTTTTCTGTTAATTTTCATTATTGTCGAAGAAAACCGCTTGCATGAAGCGTTTAACTTGACAAACAACCCCATCAATTTAATTTCTGATGTTGAAATACCCCCAACCAATAGAATTTTAATCAAATTTCCACCCCCACCAACAGAATTAAAATTTCTTTCGCACCCCCCACCAAGGTAATTTTAATAGGCTGTCGTTCCGACCCCCCCAGGGAGATTTTCCTGGAATAGCCCTAAAGACAATCTCACATGTTTGACTAACGCTGGGTGGCTGCTTTAGTGAGGTGACCTCTAACCATTTGTGTACGGGAAATGAGGGCAATTGCATTGGCAAATAATGTAGACTCAGATCAGAGGAAATACTCGGCATTCAAAACACATAGAAAGAAATTCAGTGAGGTCTGTAGCTGTTTATGTATGCTTTTTGGATTTTAGGTGTTACCTCCCCTTGAAGAGTTTACCAAGATCATCCTGTGGATTGGCACGGACATCCACGCCTGGGACAGCACCAACGTCTTTGCCAAAAAACTCAACGAAAAACGATGTTGCATCTTCCGGTACCTATAAACACATTGAGTTTTATGCCTTGAAAAAATGATACATGTAGTTTAGAGTAAAAGAATACTGGAAAGTTCAGAATTATTTGTGTCCTCTGGTTTGAAAAAGACATTGTCATCTTTGAGCATAAGGTGAAAAAATTTGTGGTTAATTTTCCAGATTAATGAAGACGAAATGCCAAGAAACTCAGCGTCCTATCAGGATCCAAACTGCTTGAAGCAAAAACATGCTTTACATATATAACTTTTTATCAAATGAATATTCATTAGAAATCAGGATTTTAGGATATAATGTTAAGGTTAATATTTAACACATTCCCTCGTAGGCTACGGTATTTTTAGACCTAACCTCTTTCAATAAATCTACTGAAAAGGAGCATTTACTAGAAAAGGGGGGAAAAAAAGAATTGTGTAGTTTTGAAACCACTGATAAACAGAGCATTTACTCATAAGGAGCATATGCTCTGTTTATCACAATGGTTTCAAAAAATGACCTTTACAGGCATCAAAAGGCGTCAATATGAGGGAATGGGTTAAAATGGCATATAAATCAGGGAATATTTTAATAGTCTTATCAAGTATTTTAATAAATGTGACTGATGCTTGTACGTACAACATTGCAGAGATCTTCAGGTTCCAACAATATCAGTATGTACATGTATTTGCAAAGCCTCTTGGATATTTATCTGACCTTTAACTTCAACCCTTTCCTCCGTAAATACGCCTTTCTATACCTCTGTAATAATCACTCCTTGAAACCATTGTGATAAATAGAGCATTTGCTCCATAGGAGCTAATGCTCTATTTATCACATCTGGTTTCAATACTACACAATTCTAACATTTTTAGCTCGTCTGTTTCGAAGAAAAGTCGAGCTATTTGATCACTGGGTCGTAGGCGTCGTCATTGTCGTTTTCGTCGGCGTGCAAAAACTTTAATATAGGAATGAAACTTAATAGGTTAGTAGATCTCATTGAGGGGAGGCCTCTGCTTAAGAACCATAATTCTTGATTTCAAAATTTTGGAGTTATTACCCTTTATTGTTTTCAAAAAACTTTATTTAGCGGGACAAGCACCAAATCAGACGAGCATTGGCGCCTCAAGCGGCTCTTGTTCTTTTCTGTAGTAAATGCTCCTTTTCAGTACCTTTATTCAAAGAGGTTGGGTCTAAAAATAGCCTATGAGGGAATGGGTTAAACTGTTGAAATGTATTCACTCAGATCAGTAGTCATCTTCTAAATGAACTGATCAAACTACACTGTGTATGGACCATTAATAACAAGTTACACAGCATCACTCGTATACACACGTGCTATCAATAAATAGTTCTTATTGTTCCACATCAAACCTCATCTGATGACTCTAGAAATGCTAAGAACAGTCTGTTGGAAGACAATGAATTTTGTAAATGAGCCCCTTACCTGTCACTCTTGCTTAATCCTTGACCTCATAAATATTCATGTAAGAAATAATGGCCCCAATTAAAATACTTACTAGCTGAATTTTTATATTGTCAGATTTTTTTGTAATTGTAGAATCGGATCTATATAATGTCTTAACCTTTTCTCCATAAATACGCCTTTCTTCGCCTCAGTAAAACAATTGTGATAAATAGAGCATTTGCTCCTTACTACACACTTCTAAAAATTTTCCTTTTCCCTAGTAAATGCTCCTTCTTGATAGAAATGGGTTAAGCAAACAGAGCAGATCCTGATCAGGCGGGTTTTACAGGAGCTGTCTGATCTGGGTCTACTTTTTTTGCAAACATGTGAAAAGGCATTTTATCAAAGAATGGGTCAAATTTTCCAGGTTGAACAGGCTGCTGAAATTGCCACTGCAGCTGCTGCAGGAAGATGCCAACATAAAGCTGATGTTGGAAGAGGCTCGGCCAATAAGCCACAAGGACATTGTCAAGTTCTCCCACATCCGTGGTGAGGTGTATTCGGAGCTGGCCCACCTCAGCCAGGTGGCAGGTGTACAGGTGAGTCATTAATTAGACCATATGTGCAGGGAAGCTCTTCCGAAAGACAAACAACAGAACCATCAGTTAACCCTTTCCCTCATATAAACGTTTTTTCACGCATTTGCAAACAGAGTAGACCCAAATCAGACGGCTCCTATAGGAGCCGTCTGATCAGTGTCTGCTCTGTTTGCTAATGGAATTTGATAGATTAGTTTCTAAAATGGCTACAATGTTCCACTTTCAATATTTCATTATAACTAGTTTATGCATGAATATTCAGTAGGTGTTGAAAATTGGACTAATTATAGAACAGGGAAAGACTTAACTGCATACTTATATACTGGGTATACACAATCAGGTTGTCTTTTCTTCCATATGTTTGTGTATCCTGCTGTCAGGAATTCTCCTCTTACAGATTTATCACTTTATTCCATGAATATTAATTAGATAATGTTTTTAAATGTCTCATAAACAGAAAGTTTTGGCCATGGCAGAAATTTTAGAATCCTGTATATTTTATTTCATATGCAAACAGAGCAGATCCTGATCAGACGACTCCTACAAGCGCCATCTGATCTGGGTCTAATCTGTTTGCAAAGGCATGAACAAGATAATGCTCCCATTATGATGATGTCATTATTTCTTGCATGAATATTCACTTGGTAAACATTGTTCCTCTCTGGCTATGATAGAAATAGTAGAATCATATTCATGTATATATTATTTCATAAGCAAACAGAGTAGACCCTGATCAGACGGTTCCTATACAATCTGGGTCTACACTGTTTGCAAATGTGTGAAAAGACGTTTATATCAAGGAAAGGGTTAAATTCCAATTGTTAATTTCTTATGATTCACTCTAGCTTTTGAGAAACTATAAACTTAATTACAAACCTGATGAGATGGCGAGTTGGCAAATGCCATTCAGCAGGGGCAAATCCACCCCCCCCCTTTCCTTCCCTTCTGTAACTTTTTTATCTGTGAATGGATTTCAAAATACAGTCAAACTTGTATTAAGAGACCACCCAAGGGATGGTCAAAAAGTGGTCTCTTAATAAAACGGTCTCTTAATACAAAACCCCATCAAGTGTAGTAAAGAAAACATGTACATGTGTACTTAAACATGCAAATGTTTTCCTTTCAGTTTGCAATGTTAATTTATATACATGTATATGTGCCAGCAGATGTATGTAATAAAGCATAAAAATATTTCATTTTTGTTATTTCTGAGATTAAAGAGATACCATTTTATTGTTTGATTTGGTTTATTCATCAAAAATATGTACAGCATATGTCTCCCTACCTTTAACCAAATTAGCATTTTAAATGTCTGAATTTGACTCCCAGCTCCTTGCAGCTGGGAACCAAATAAAGGCGTTAACACTTTCCCTGTCTTATTTCTGAATGAAATTAAAACAAATTAACCAAAAATCAGTCACTTCTTTCAAACAAATTACTTAAAGAAATCACTGATTTTGGTTTGTTTGTTTTCAAACTCTGCCCTGCTGCTTGTAAACATGCTTTCCAAGCTCATTATACTCTCTAACCAATGGCCTTTTCCCTTATGCAATGCAAATCTTACGTGTGAAAAACTGACAATTATTAACTCGTATATATGCCGCCATGAGTGTAATACACACAGCTGATTACCGGCTCGTATCATGCGCATGATGCCCTAATAGCAAGGGAACCAGCAAAATCTTAACTGCATAACTTTCGTTACAAATTAATTGTGTGTATAATTGAGATGTGCGTGTACTGAATTTTTTCACTGTCAAAGCCACCAAAGTTTGCACTTTAATTATGAAAAACAAACATCATTAGAAATCTAAACCCCTAACTCAGTTCGGGGTTGGAGGTTATATGCTAATGCAGAAAAGGGTGTGCACTCTTTGACCAATCAAATGAAATTTAAAACCCCAATAAATCACACGCGACATCACATGTGACCTTTCATTTTCTGAAAACGGTGACAGCCATATTTATTGTTTTACACAGCAGGTTTAATCGGATTAGGGGTTTGACAGGCCCAGAGGCAATTACATCCTGTCAACAAACTTGTTTTATGAAATATATACTTGGTTGTTTGAAATCATTTGCTAATTGAACCTTTAACTTCGGACATTGTTCGACTTTACTCGCTAAGAAATGTTAACAGCACGGAGACTAACGGAGTTTACCGAGTGGAACACGTACATATTTTGTGTTGAGAACATGTCAAATTTAGGCGTGACAGGTAAGTTTCTCGAACAGTCAGCCGTATAAAGGTGTGAATGCGATTGCTTGTCATGATGCAACAACGACAATATATAATTGGCCGCTTAACAAAACAGAGCAATTATCGTAGGGACAGGTATTTGGCGGTCGCTGGTCGCATTAGACAAAGGTCGCTTAGTACAAGTTAAACATAGAGCAAAACTTCACGGGAGGACCTGAAAGTGGTCGCTTAGGACAAGTGGTCGCTTAATACACGTGGTCGCTCATGCAAGTTTGACTGTAACGTGGCACAAATGTTCACCACACAAAGACGATGTGTCGCGTTCAACTCCCTGGTCCATGTGTCAAAGGTCAAGGTCATCCTTGAGGGTCAAAGGTCAGGGCATAAGTGTTTCACAAACACACTCTTGTTTTGTTGTTTCTGAATTAAGTTTTCAAAGTATTGATCTGAAGTTGTATTGAAATTTGTTTACAGTGGCAGAAGTACACTTCCCTGAACTCAGTGTTGAAAGGTCATCGACGTGGTGAGTTGACGGTGCTGACGGGACCAACAGGAAGTGGCAAGACGACATTCGTCTCGGACTACTCTCTTGATCTGTGCATGCAAGGGGTAGGTAGAACCTAAGATGATAAAATAAGCTCATATTTTCAATTTGTCAAAATTGTAGCCCCATTTTCAACATATCACAAAGTAATTAATCCATTACATCATGAATATTCATTAAAGAAATCATAACATCATGAATATTCATTGAACAGAATTTTTTTATAATTACAATTATAATAAAAAGGAAGTTTTGGCCCTGGCAGAAATTGTAGAATCAGATCTATATTATTTTATAAGCAAGTAAAGGAAACCTTGGTCAGACAGTGGTCTGAACTGAGTCTACTCTCGTTTGCAAAGGTGTTAAAAGGCATATCTATTAAGGAAACGGTTAAGCTTGAAGTTAATAATATTTTTATGCCCCAGTCCTCCAAAAAGGTGGGGGGAGGGGGGCACAGCACATTTACCTTTTTCAGCTAAACATGACCAGAATGACATGTCACAAACAGTTTGAATCAAGATGAATAACTGTCAGAGTAAATCATTGTCTCTTCAGGATCTAAGCTGTTGGACACTGTAAGTTTCTCAAAAGCTTTAACTATTTGGAAGTCTGTAAAAGGGTTCAGCAGATCAAAGATTGAACAGACCTTGTGTTAAAATTCAGCTCATTAATATTCATGATGTCATTATTTCTTATATGCATATTCATCAGGTAAAAGGTTAAGAACTTGACTGAAGACATCCTCTTTTATATTTGACCAATGCCAAGCTAATTACAACCTGGCCCACATTTGCAAACATCCATTTAACGCTCTCCCTCGTGAACATTTATGTGTGAATTGGTCACTTAATCCTATACTCCATGAACATTCATGTAAGAAATACTGACATCATGAATATTAATTAGATTAATTGTTTAAACCTTTCCTCCATAGGCTATATTTAGACCCAACCTGTTTGAATGAATCTACCCAAAAGTAGCATTTACTAGAGAAGACTAAAATTTTAGAATTGTGTAGTTTGAAACCATTGTGATAAATAGAGCATTTGCTCCTATAGGAGCAAATGCTCTATTTATCACAATGGTTTCAAGAAGTGGTTATTACAGAGGTGTAGAAAGGTGTATTTATGGAGGAAAGGGTTAACATGTACACAGGACTTGTTGGATAAGACAGGAACTGTAGAACCATATCTGTATCATAAACAAATGAGCAGACCCTGATCACACAGATCCTACAGAAGCCATCTGATCTGGGTCTTCTGTTTGCAAAGGCATAAAAAGGTGTATATATATGGAGTAACAGGTTAATGAATATGCATCAGCTTAATTTGTATAAACAAAATCTTTCAGTTTCAAGGCATCAAAACCTGTGGGATCTGGGCTCATATTCTTAAAGCTCCTATGAAGGAAGAACTTAAGGAAATTCCATTGTTTCTTGAATATTCCTCAAACTTATAAAATCAATACAGGTAAAGATGTTTAAGAGAAATAAAGCTATATATAAAATAAATACTTAACCAACTGTGTCCATATTCATAAAGCTCCTTAATAGGAATATGTTAACCTTAGGGCAACTTAAGGTAAAAGTTTCTGTCTAAATTTATAGCAAAACTATTGTGTAAATTTTTATTCAGTGACTTCTAGAATATTTGGTTAGGAGCTTTATGAATACGGGCCCATCTATACCATGCAATAAGCAAACAGATCAGACAACTCCTACAGGAGCTGTCTAATCAGGGTCTACTCGTACATGTATTTGTAAAAGGTGTGCAATATAATATGTCTTTACCCCTTTATTTAATGCATATTAATGCAAAAGTAATGACTTTATAAATATTCATTAGATGAATTTTAATAACAGTATGTGAATACTGGAAGCTGTTCTGGTCTGGGTCTACACTGTTTGCAAATGCTTAAATATAAATTTCTACCAATTAGAGGATTAAATAATCTGCTAGAAGGTGTGTAAGATCAATATACCATTAAATCTTGTGATATACATTTGTGGGGTTTGTTCATTATAAGTTTTAATCAATCTTGTCTTTACATATTTCAGGTGAATACATTGTGGGGTAGCTTTGAGATTAACAATGTCAAACTGGCCAAGATGATGCTGAGGCAGTTTAGTGGGTAAGTCTGAGGTTAAACCCATTCCCTTATATTGACACTTTTTGATGCCTCTGTAAAACAGCTATACAAATAATGCACCTGGGGTCAAAACTGACCATGCCCCAGGGGTGCCTTGTTTTATATAGATACATGTAGTGAAACTGAAAATCTTCTCCTGAAACTGGAAGGTTCCCAGCTTTCATATTTGGCACTTAGCATCATCTTGAAGTCCTCTACAAAAGTTATGAATTATGCCCCTGGGGTCAAATGAGGCCCGCCCCTTGGGAGGCCAGTTTTCTGTAGAAACATATAATGAAACTTTGAAATTCTTCTCCTCTGATTGTCTGGTGAGCGATATCATGGCCACCATTGCACACTTGTTTTCAACAAATTTCAGTGGAAGTTTATACACATGGTCTCTAATGAAATGTATTTGTGCATTTAATAGTTTATGCAGAACTATTGGCTACTATAGATTTCCTATGGCTCATCATTCAATTATACTTTAGTAGAATCTTTGACATTTGCAGATATGTGAATCTTTGACATTTGCAGAAATGTGACTACTTATTGAAGTGTAAAAGTAATGTAGAGAGATCCTGTAAAAACCTTCTGCATTACTCTTGCACTTAATTAAGCTATTTCCTGCTTGTGGTTGCTTTGAATGGGTTTTTTCAGTTTATAGGCAAGACAGGTTGTGTCGCTAATAGTGCTTGACTTTTGAAATAAAGTCCTTAAAAAGTCCTTGAATTTTCTCATCAAATCTCTGTATGAACCCTGGTAAAGGGTCAAAGCATTTTGTTGCAGCATTGCACCTGTGATACATATAGATCTTCTTATTGCCAGCAAGGACCTTACCAAACATCTGGAAGACTTTGATCAAGTGGCCAATGACTTTGCCAATCTGCCGATGTACTTCATGACCTACTTTGGACAAGAACATGTCGACAAAGTTCTTGAGGTAACGTTCAACCACAGATTACCTTCTTCGCTGTTCTTTTATTGTGTGAAATGGTTTGGGCCTAATCATGGAACTTTTTGTGCTTCTTAGTTTTTTATACGCCCGATGGTAACTTTGGTCGTATTATGGTATAGCGCTCTTCCATCCACCCGTTAGCCACATCTTTGTCCACTCAATAACTTGATAAGTATTGGGTGTGCTGTCTTCATACTTAGTAGGAAGGTTGGTCATGTCCAGTAGATGACCCCTATTGATTTTGAGGTCAGTTGGTCTAAGGTCAAGGTCACAGTGACCTTCACTCAAAAAAACATTTCTGCTCAATAACTTGATAACTATTAGGTGTGCTGTCTTCATACTTAGTAGGAAGGTTGGTCATGGCCAGTAGATGACCCCTATGGATTTTTAGGTCAGTCGGTCAAAGGTCAAGATCACTGACTTTCAACTCAAAAATCTTGTCTGCTCAATAACTTGATAACTGTAAGATTTGCTGTCTTCAAACTTAATAGGGAGGTTGGTCATGGCAAGTAGATGACCCCTATTGATTTTGATGTCGGTCCAAGGTCAAGGTCACAGTGACCACTCCATAAAACATGTCCACTTTATACTGGTTGGTCATGGTGTGCTGTCTTCAAACTTAGTAGGGAGGTTGATCATGGAAAGTAGATGACCTCAACTGATTTTTAGGTCGGTCAGTCAGTCAAGGGTCAAGGTCTCAGCGACCACTCCAAAAAAATGTCCGCTCAATAACTTGATTAGGTGTGCTGTCTTCATACTGGTTGGTCATGTCCAGTAGATGACTCCTATTGATTTTGAGGTCAGTGCGGTCAAAGTTCAAGGTCACAGTGACTTCCAACTCAAACTAATATTGTGCATGTTACGACGGCACATACTTCGGACGTATAATGCTCCGACACATTATATAATGCTCTTGTTATATAATGTTCAGAAAACAAGAATATCTGTGGTCAGGTATTTTCTTCTTTCAACTTGAACCATGTTTTTGTCTTTGAGGGAGCCTTCTAGCTGGGTTGCAGTAGATGGGTGGTTCATCACAGGTATTCTTCTGTGCAAAAAACAGTGCAATTTGTTATATATACAGATAAACTTGCAGGATCTTTGTCCACTGGTTATAGTTTGAGGTCATGGTATGATTGAAATAGCAATAAGTGTCAGGACAACAAACAAATAAATCCATAACAATGTAAGTAATTTCCATACCTCATTGCTTTAGGCACTGTGTTTTTAATCAATATAGAGTAAGCTCTCAGTACAACAACCACATTCGTTCCCACAGATAGTGTCGTTGTATTAAAAATATGGTTGTAATGAATATTAAATTATACAGTAACACCTGTCTAACCGGACATTCAAATAGCATCAATATTGGTCTGTAAGACAGGTGGCAGCTTAACTCAGGATGAAAGTCAAGCAGAAAGCTCCCAAAGGAGCTTAATGCATTGCTTTCATCCTGCATTAACCCTTTCCTCCATAAATACGCCTTTCTACGCCTCTGTAAAAGTCACTTTATGAAACCATTGTGATAAATAGAGCATTTGCTCCTATAGGAGCAAATGCTCTATTTATCACAATAGTTTCAAACTACAAAATTAAAAAAAAAAATCCTTTTCTCTAGTTAATGCTCCTTTTCGGTAGATTTATTCAAAGTGGTTGGGTCTAAAAATAGCCTATGGAGGAAAGGGTTAAGCAGCCACCTGTCTAAAAAGATCTTAATTCATCCTTTGGTTTATAGAGAGTTTTACTATATATGTTTCCGAAATTCGTGTCGGTATAATGAATATCCGTTATATTGAATGTTGTTATAATGGGTATTCACTATACCCTATTACCTATCTTATTGTTCAATATAATATTGCTCAACCAGCTATGTTGAAATGAGAAATCTTATCAAGGTCTACAATGTCCCCCCCCCCCCCCCCCCCCCCCCCCCCCCCCCCCCCCCCCCTGCCCGAGACATATTGATGTTGAGCTTTCTGTCGTCTGTCTGTCTGTTAAAATTCTTGTGCAGCTAACTCCTCCTACACTATTTGAGTGATTTACTTCAATCTTTTACATATGAACCAGCTATATGTGAGGATGGTCATGTGGTTTGGAATTTTGGCTGCAACAATTTTGACAGAAGTTATGACCCTTTGGAGTTTTTCCTTATATAGAGTAATAGCGAAAAAGTCTTGTGCAGCTAACTCCTCCTATACTATTTAAGAGTTTTCATTCAAACTTTTACATATGAACCAGCTATATGTGAGGATGGTCATGTGGATTGGAATATGGGCTGCAACAATTTTGACAGAAGTTTGGATTTTTATTTTTCAAATATGAAATTTATAGGGAAAACTAGTGTTTATAGATGTCTACAAAAGTTTACAGATAACCAATCTATATGTGATGCACAACCAATCTATATGTATCTATAAGTGACGCACAACCAATCTGTATCTATATGTGAAATCTATATGTGAAGGTGGTCATGTGATTTTGAATTAAGCTTGATTATCATAATAGTTATTAAAACGCAACTCTTGGTTACAACACAACTCTTGAGTTTTCTCGCGATGCATGTTACACAGTAAGTTTACTCTGGAAATAAATTGCTTACAATTTACAATGTCAGTATTTTGACATATGAATTTATTCCTGTTATGGGTGCCAGGGTAGAGGGTGCCAGGGGTGAATTCATTCCTGTTATGGGTGCGGGGGCGGTGTACCGGGGGGAGACATGTGTTTTTCTCAAAAACAAACTCTTAGTTAATATTCATGATGTAAATATTTCTTACCTGGATATTGAAAAGGGAAAGGATTAGTTAAATGTTTGCAGATGCCTGTGAATCTCAGCCAGTGAAGATCTTGATCAGATGCCTGCAAGTCTCAATCAGTGTAGATCTTGATCAGATGCCTGCGAGTCTCAGCCAGTGTAGAACTGTAGATCTTGATCAGATGCCATGTTTTCAATGGTTGACATGGTTTTCCAAGTCGCAAAGGTGCGTTTTCTCAATGCGAGGCTCAATTTATGAGCCTAGAAGACAGTGCCATAATCATACTTCGAGTGATTACATGACGGTTGACCTAACACTGTTTGCATGTGAGATGACCTATACAGTGTACGTGCATAACATCAGTCACATAGTTATCATACATCAAGTATTTACATGACCTAACACTGTTTGCATGTGAGATGACCGACCCATACAGCGTACATGCAAGACATCAGCAGATTTCAAGGCTCAAATTATCAGTCAAGAAGACAATGATATTATCGTACATCAAGTAATTACATGTGTCATAACCTAACACGTTTTCAGGTTATGACTCACGCAGTGTATGTGCATGACATCAGTCACGTTGTAATTGACAACCTCCAGTTTATGATGGGAATGGACTACACGGAGAGCAACAGGTTCATGAAGCAGGATCGCATCGTCGCCATGTTCAGACAGTTTGCCACCGAGAAAAACTGCCACGTAACATTGATCACGCATCCAAGAAAGGTATGTAAACACAAATGAGATAGCTGGCAGCTAAATGCAGGATGGAAATAATGATGAAAGCTCCATAGGACCCTCATCTTACTGGCTACTTTACTTAACCCATTCCCTCATATTGACGACTCTGGAAAAGTCACTTTGTGAAACCATTGTGGTAAATAGAGCATTTGCTCCTATTGGAGCAAATGCTCTATTTATCACAATGGTTTCAAACTACAAAATTCTAACCTTTCCTTTTCTCTAGTTAATGCTCCTTTTCGGTAGATTTATTCAAAGAGGTTAGGTCTAAAAGCCTATGAGGGAAAGGGTTAAGAGGGATTTTAACCCTGGAAGAGAATTTTTAGATACCAATCAATGTTCAAATTTTATTAACCCCTGCTGAAGGCGGAGGGATATAATTTTGGTGTTTCATGACTGAAATACTGTTAAAACGATGTAAAACCTGATAAAAACCAAAACGAAACTTACATGAATACTAAACAGGGAAAGAGTTAAACCATTTGTTCACTACTGCCAGAGTGACAAATTAACTACAGGTAGGAACCATTAGCCTGTGAGTCATCTTGAAATAGTTATTTTCCTGTGGAAAACTTGAAACTTATTACTTCTGACAAATATTGACATTTGCCTGTTCTTATTTAAACCTTTTCTTCATATAAATGCTTTTTCATGCCTTTGCAAAAAGAGTAGACCCAGATCAGACAGCTCATATAGGAGCCATCAGATCAGGGTCTCCTCTGTTTGCCTATGACATGATATAGATATGATTCTATAGTTTCTGCCATGGTGTTTCTGTTCATAGGGTCATTGTAGAAATCCAGCTCATTCTGTTCATGATGTCAATAGGTCTTTTATTAAATGTTCATGATAGAAATGGTTAACACAGTAATTGCTTAACGCTTTCTGTGTTTAATATTCATGTAAGAAACAATGACATCATGAATGTTTATTATGTCTCCCCCCATATTTATATGGGGGAGACATATTGTTTTCGTGAGAGTTGTCTGTCTGTCCGTCTGTCTGTCTGTCCGTCTGTCTGTCACACTTTTTGTCCGGACGATAACTTCAATATGCCTGATGCCAGTTGATTGAAACTTCATATATGGAAAGAGCATAATGAGAGGAAGTGTCATGCACAAGGTCCATAACTCTGGCTTCACTAATATTGGAGTTATTGCCCTTTGTAAAAAAAAATCACACTTTTTTGTCCGGACGATAACTCCTATATGGCTCATGCCATTGGATTGAAACTTCATATATGGAAAGATCATGACGAGAGGAAGTGTCATGCACAAGGTCCATAACTCTGGCTTCGCTAATATTGGAGTTATTGCCCTTTGTAAAAAATATCATAATTTTTTGTCCGGACAATAACTTCAATATGCCTGATGCCAGTTGATTGAAACTTCATATATGGAAAGAGCATAATGAGAGGAAGTGTCATGCACAAGGTCCATAACTCTGACTTCACTAATATTGGAGTTATTGCCCTTTGTAAAAAATATCATAATTTTTTGTCCGGACAATAACTTCAATATGCCTGATGCCATTGGATTGAAACTTCATATATGGAAAGATCATAACGAGAGGAAGTGTCATGCACAAGGTCCATAACTCTGGCTTCACTAATATTGGAGTTATTGCCCTTTGTAAAAAAATCACACTTTTTTGTCCGGACGATAACTTCTATATGGCTCATGCCATTGGATTGAAACTTCATATATGGAAAGATCATAACAAGAGGAAGTGTCATGCAGAAGGTCCATAACTCTGGCTTCACTAATATTGGAGTTATTGCCCTTTGTAAAAACAATCACAATTTTTTGTCCAGATGATTACTCCTATGTGACACATGCCATTGGAGTGAAACTTCATACATGGAACGATCATAATAAGAGAAAGTGTCATGCATAAGATCCTTAACTCGAGCTTCAATAAATTTAGAGTTATTGCCCCTTGTACATTTGTTTAATTCTTTCTTGTCCGGATGATAACTCCTACATGGCTCTTGCCATCGTATTGAAACTTCATACATGGAAAGAGCATGATGAGAGAAAGTGTCATGAACAAGGGCCATAATTCTGGCTTCAATACTTTTGGAGTTATTGCCCTTTGTTACATTTTTTGGCCGATCAATAACTCCTGTTCGACTGATGCTATTGGAATGACATTTTATTTTTGGAAAGAACATGATGAAAGTAAGTGTCATGCACAAGGGCCATAAATCTGGTATCAGTATTTTTGGAGTTATTAGCTGTTATCATTTTCTTCTTGAAAAATGTAGTGTGGAAAACGCATAATGAGGGGAAGTATCATTCATCAAGACCATAACATTTTTAGTGATTTCCCTTTACATATTGTTTTTATTAGAGGGGAGACATCCGTTTTTTTTTGACAAAAACCTCTAGTTATGTCTTATTATGTCTTTCCACCCCCCCCCCCCCCCCCCCCCCCACCCCCACCCCATATTTATATGGGGAGACATATTGTTTTCGTGAGAGTTGTCTGGTCAATCCGCCCATCTGTCCATCACAATTTCTTGTCCGGACGATAACTTCAATATGCCTGATGCTAGTTGATTGAAACTTCATATATGGAAAGAGCATAATGAGAGGAAGTGTCATGCACAAGATCCATAACACTGGCCTCACTAATATAAGAGTTATTGCTCCTTGTAAAAAAAATCACACTTTTTTGTAGTGTTGTTCCGATGATCGATTATAATCGATAATTGATCTGTTGAGCCTGACATCGGAGACAATTGATTGTTGTTTCAAATAATCGATGATCGGTTGGTGTATTGCACAATTTCCCATTCTTGTTATACACACCCATTCATCTGATTTATTAAGTCTTATCCTTTAGAAAAAGATTGATACATTTCTCAATATACATGTTAATCCTTGGGCCTAAAAGTTTTAATTACAACCCTTTACTCTGTAAATATGCCTTTCTACGCCTTTGCAAACAGAGTAGACCTAGATCAGACAGCTCCTATAGACGTCTGATCTGAGTCTGCTCTATTTGCTTATAAATAATATAGAATCTATATTAAGATATAAATGTACATGTAATTCTACAGTTTCTTCCATTGCTAAAATTTCTTTTGTTAATGCCATTATCAAAAATAATCTAATCACTATTCATGTATGATGTCAACATTTCATACATAAATATTCATATAAAGGGTTTAAGTTTGTTGGGTTTTTTTAAAAAAATAAAAGAGAAATTGAATGGAGAAAAAGCCTGTAAAAAAGTTAAAATGTGTATTTACACCAATTTTGGCACCTAAAATCGAAGTCTACCCTATCTATATACATTTTCCTTATTAGAACAGCAATTTATATGTACAAAGTACAATACTAGTTCATTTATCTGAATATTGTTGCTGAACCGATTATACAATTGATAATTAGTAACTTAGCTTGAACCGATCATCGATAGTAAAATCCCAACCGATTCCCAACACTACTTTTTTTGTCCGGACGATAACTCCTATATGGCTCATGCCATTGGATTGAAACTTCATACATGGAAAGATCATGATGAGAGGAAGTGTCTTGCACAAGGTCCATAACTCTGGCTTCACTAATATTGGAGTTATTGCCACTTGTAAAGTTTTGTCATACTTTCTTGTCTGGACGATAACACCTATATCGCTCATGCCATTGGCTTGAAACTTCATAGTATTACATAGAAAGATCATGATGGGAGGAAGTGTCATGCACAAGGTCCATAACTCTGGCTTCACTAATATTGGAGTTATTGCCCCTTGTAAAACAATTTTACACTTTTTTGTCTGGACAATAACTCCTATATGGCTCATGCCATTGGATTGAAACTTCATACATGGAAATATCGTGATAAGAGAATGTGTCAACATGCACAAGGTCCATAACTCTGGCTTCAATAAATTGAGAGTTATTGCCCCTTGTACATTTGTTTCACACTTTCTTGTCCGGATAATAACTCCTACATGGCTCATGCCATTGTATTGAAACTTCATACATGGAAAGAGCATGATGAAAGAAAGTGTCATGAACAAGGGCCATAACTCTGTCTTTAATACTTTTTGAGTTTTTGCCCTTTGTTACATTTTTGTCTGATCAATAACTCCTGTTCTACTGGTGTGTGGGTACGAGGGGTAGGGGGAAGACATCCGTTTTTGTGACAAAAACCTCTAGTTAGTTGAATGTTTATAATGTTCTGGCAGTATTTTGCTGTGACAAACAAACTGGTGAATCAGATATATATCATGTTATAAGCAAACAGAGCAGACCCAGATCAGAAGGCTCCTATAGGAGCCTTCTGATATGGGTTTACTCTGTTTGCAAAGGCATGAAAGTACTTTTATATGAGGGAAAGGGTTAAATGTCATTGAAATATGTGACGTTTAAATTTACACACAATTACATCCAATTTGTATCTGACATTGATTTTGCAGGTGGATGACACTGATCTGTTATCAACATCATCAATATTCGGCAGTGCCAAACTAACTCAGGAGGCTGATAATGTTCTTCTGATACAGAAGCTAAAGCTAAACAACTCTCTGACAGCAGTCAAATTCCTCCAGGTTTGTTGCTACAGAAGAAGACTACAATTAACCCTTTATTGTATCAAAACACCTTTTAACGCCTTTGTAAACAGAGTAGACCCACATCCTGTAGTAGCATGTTCACATGTCATCATAAAAATCAAACAAATATTTAAATACACTTACTGCATAACATACATCTGGGCCCATGCTTATAAAGCTTTTTAGTTGAGTCTGAGTTCGTTCTCAAGCTTTTGATTGGTCAGATTTGAGTTCTCAAGCTTTTGAATGGTCAGATTTGAGCCTTTGGCTATCAAAAACTTGAGAACAAACTCAGACTCAACTAAAAGTTTTATAAGCATGGACCCAGGCATGAAATGATCACCTGCTTTAACACACACAGAATTAACCTTTAAAATACAGTCTTCCTTTAAAACACAGAGTTTTAAAATGGACCTTTCCAGATCTGATATTGAATGTCATGACAATTTTTCGTATAAGAGTGATCATTGTAGAAAGGTATAATAATGGACATTGTAGAGAGATATAAGAGTGATGATTGTAGAGAGGTATAAGAGTGATCATTGTAGAGAGATATAAGAGTGATGATTGTAGAGAGGTATAAGAGTGATGATTGTAGAGAGGTATAAGAGAAATGATTGTAGAGAGGTATAAGAGTGATGATTGTAGAGAGGTATAAGAGTGATGATTGTAGAGAGGTATAAGAGTGATGATTGTAGATAAGTATAATAGTGATGATTGTAGAGAGATATAAGAGTGATGATTGTAGATAGGTATAAGAGTGATCATTGTAGAGAGATATAAGAGTGATCATTGTAGAGAGATATAAGAGTGATCATTGTAGAGAGATGTAAGAGTGATCATTGTAGATAGGTATAAGAGTGATCATTGTAGAGAGATATAAGAGTGATCATTGTAGAGAGATATAAGAGTGATCATTGTAGAGAGATATAAGAGTGATCATTGTAGAGAGATATAAGAGTGATCATTGTAGAGAGATATAAGAGTGATGATTGTAGAGAGATATAAGAGTGATCATTGTAGAGAGATATAAGAGTGATCATTGTAGATAGGTATAAGAGTGATCATTGTAGATAGGTATAAGAGTGATCATTGTAGAGAGATATAAAAGTGATCATTGTAGAGAGATATAAGAGTGATTATTGTAGAGAGATATAAGAGTGATCATTGTAGAGAGATATAAGAGTGATCATTGTAGAGAGATATAAGAGTGATCATTGTAGAGAGATATAAGAGTGATCATTGTAGAGAGATATAAGAGTGATCATTGTAGTTAGGTATAAGAGTGATCATTGTAGATAAGTATAATAGTGATGATTGTAGAGAGATATAAGAGTGATGATTGTAGATAGGTATAAGAGTGATGATTGTAGAGAGATATAAGAGTGATCATTGTAGAGAGATATAAAAGTGATCATTGTAGAGAGATATAAGAGTGATCATTGTAGAGAGATATAAGAGTGATCATTGTAGAGAGATATAAGAGTGATCATTGTAGATAGGTATAAGAGTGATCATTGTAGAGAGATATAAGAGTGATCATTGTAGATAGGTATAAGAGTGATCATTGTAGATAGGTATAAGAGTGATCATTGTAGAGAGATGTAAGAGTGATCATTGTAGATAGGTATAAGAGTGATCATTGTAGAGAGATATAAGAGTGATCATTGTAGAGAGATATAAGAGTGATCATTGTAGAGAGGTATAAGAGTGATCATTGTAGAGAGATATAAGAGTGATCATTGTAGAGAGATATAAGAGTGATCATTGTAGATAGGTATAAGAGTGATCATTGTAGAGAGATGTAAGAGTGATCATTGTAGAGAGATGTAAGAGTGATCATTGTAGAGAGATATAAGAGTGATCATTGTAGAGAGGTATAAGAGTGATCATTGTAGAGAGGTATAAGAGTGATCATTGTAGAGAGATATAAGAGTGATGATTGTAGATAGGTATAAGAGTGATCATTGTAGAGAGATGTAAGAGTGATCATTGTAGAGAGATATAAGAGTGATCATTGTAGAGAGATATAAGAGTGATCATTGTAGATAGGTATAAGAGTGATCATTGTAGAGAGATATAAGAGTGATCATTGTAGATAGGTATAAGAGTGATCATTGTAGAGAGATATAAAAGAGTTATCATGCATCATGGAAAAGTCAGGGAATTAAGAAAAAAATCAAAGTCAAGGAACTTCGAGAACCGTCAGTGAAATTTAAAAATATAGCAAATGTCCGGGAATTTGAATAAAAATGAGATTCAAGGCCATATATTTTAAACTTCCTCAAAAATATCATATGACTTAAGAAAGACCAAATGTTGTAATGTAATGTCAGATATGTATAAGAGTGGTCATAGTAGAATAGTGTAAGAGTGGTCATTAGAGAGAAGTATAGGAGTGGTCATTGCAGAATAGTGTAAGAGTGGGCATTGTAGAATAGTGCAAGAGTGGTCATAGTAGAATAGTGCAAGAGTGGTCATTGTAGAATGGTGTAAGAGTGGTCATTGGAGAGAAGTATAGGAGTGGTCATAGAATGGTGTAAGAGTGATCATTGCAGAATAGTGTAAGAGTGGTCATTGGAGAGAAATATAGGAGTGGTCATAGTAGAATGGTGTAAGAGTGGTCATTGCAGAATAGTGTAAGAATGGTCATTGTAGAATAGTGTAAGAGTGGTCATTGGAGAGAAGTATAGGAGTGGTCATAGTGGAATGGTGTAAGAGTGGTCATTGCAGAATAGTGTAAGAGTGGTCATTACAGAATAGTATAAGAGTGGTCATTGCAGAATAGTGTAAGAGTGGTCATTTTAAAATGGGTGTTAGAGTGGTCATTGCAGAATAGTGCAAGAGTGGTCATTACAGAATGGTATAAGAGTGGTCATTACAGAATAGTGTAAGCGTGGTCATTTTAAAATGGGTGTAAGAGTGGTCATTGCAGAATATTGTAAGAGTGGTCATTTTAAAATGGTGTAAGAGTGGTCATTGCAGAGAGGTAAGAGTGATCATTTTAAAATGGTGTAAGAGTGGTCATTGCAGAATAGTGTAAGAGTGGTCATTACAGAATAGTGTAAGAGTGGTCATTACAGAATGGTATAAGAGTGGTCATTGCAGAATAGTGTAAGAGTGGTCATTTTAAAATGGTGTAAGAGTGGTCATTGCAGAATAGTGTAAGAGTGGTCATTTTAAAATGGTGTAAGAGTGGTCATTGCAGAGAAGTAAGAGTGATCCCAACATAAGGATACCATTTGCCTAAAAAAATTGTTTGCCTTATCACTTTAACCCTTTCCTCCATAAATTAAATACGCCTTTCTACGCCTCCGTAATAACCACTTCTTGAAACCAGTGTTATAAATAGAGCATTTGCTCCTATAGGAGCAAATGCTCTATTTATAACAATGGTTTTCAAACTACAAAATTCTAAAATTTTACTTTTCTCTAGTAAATGCTCCTTTTGGGTAGATTCATTCAAAAAGGTTGGGTCTAAAAATAGCCTATGGAGGAATGGGTTAATGGCATATGATAAGTTTGATGGTCCAATTTTAACAATTTGTGATTTTGTTTCAGATTGCTAAGAATAGGTTTGACGGTGAACTGCGTTCATTATCAATGATGTTTGACAAGAATGCTCTGAGCTTCACACTGAAGGATATGAAGAGAAGATCAAAGAAAGAACCTACCCCCTCAACAGAAATGGAGGAGGAAGAGCAGTCCTATTAACCCTGTATCTAATGAATATTCATATACAAAATAATGACTATGAATATCAATTAACTGAATATGATAATGGCAAAATGAACATGGGAATATTTCACCATGGTAGGAACTGTAGAATCTGATTTATATTATTTGATAAACAAGCTGGACAGACCCTGGTCAGACAGCTCCGGAAGGGTTTACTCGTTTTGCAAATTTGTAAAAATGTGTCTCTGTCTGGTTAAGATTACAAACCTAGGTGTGTTAGTTCATCACCTTCTAAGTAATTGCCAACATTGTGGTCAGAAATGGACGAGGCCTGTTAGGCCTTTTCATGATGAATATTCATTAATGACTTTGCTCATTTTGAATATTATTAAAATATCACATAAGAACATTTGCAATCAGATCTTTAGCATATAAGCAAACAGAGCAGTCTGCTCAGTTTGCTTAATATAGAATAATGTAGATCTGATCCTGCAGTTTCTGCCTTAGCTAATATTTCCTGTTTTCATACGCCATCCAAAAAATCATCTAATTAGTATTCATGGCATTCATTAGTTCTTGCATGATTATTCATGAAGTACATGTTCAAAGTTTTATAGCCCTTTAAAAGACTGATTTTTGTACACCTATACACATTGGTATCTGCTCTTGTTTTTGATGTTTTCAGAGGATGACACATCTGTTCCCTTGAAAGCTTGAGAAATATGTTTTGTTTGATGGCAAAGCAGTCATTATTTTCTCTGCTAAACCATTTACTCCATATACACACTTTTTTGTGCCTTTGCAAATCGTAGACATAGATCAAATGGCCCTGTAGGGGTCGCCTGATCAGGGTCTGCTCTGATTGAAATGAAATAATAAAAATCAGACTCTCCAGTTTCTGCCATGCCCAAAATTCTTATGTCCATATGCCATGATGAAAATTAATGTAATATGATAGTCATCATTTCTTACATGTAAAACTCATCATGTAAAGGGTTAATTTCTTTTCAAGAACAACAATCAAGAGTTTCAAACAGGTTTGATGATAAGTTGTTCAATTTTTGATATGGTCACAAAGTGTTTCAGATATTGCGCAAAAAAACTGTCATGCATAATTAAAGAGTTCTGATACTTTAAAACAATGATTTTTGCTGACAGAGGAGCGCTGGTATCTGCATGTGATGCTCTTGTTTTGTTTTCAGTAAGTGACACAAGGGTTATTTTGAAAGCTTATGAAATTCAAATATATTTTATGAGAAAGCATTTCTTTCAGAGAGTATTTTTGTCTTCTATTTTTGTATGAAGGTCCCTTGTTAGGGCCCTGCATTGAAAATGCAGGAGCCCTATAGGAATCACATTTTCTGTCCGTCCGTCTGTCTGTTTTTGATGTGACACGATAACTCAAACAGTAATTCACATTGATTTCATATTAAGGGCATATGCTTAGTATCATCAGAGGAAGACGCCTATAGTTTTTGGGTTGAATCTGATCTCTAAGTCTAGAGTTATCTGCCCTTGAATCTTCGAAAAATGCTGTTAACAATTTTGATGTGACGAGATAACTCAAACAGTAATTCACATATTGGTTTCATATTAAGGGCATATGCTTAGTATCGTCAGAGGAAGACGCCTATAGTTTTTGGGTTGAATCTGATCTCTAAGTCTAGAGTTATCTGCCCTTGAATCTTCAAAAATGTTTTCAACTTCTCTCAACAATTTCAATGTGATGCAATAACTCAAAGAATACTTCACATATTGGTTTCATATTAAGGGCATATGCTTAATATCATCTATAACTCAAAGAATACTTCACATATTGGTTTCATATTAAGGGCATATGCTTAATATCACCTATAGTTTTTGGGTTGAATCAGATCATTATGTCTAGAGTTATCTGCCCTTGATTCATCGAAAATGCCATCAACTTTCGTCAACACTTGATGTGACGCGATAACTCAAACAGTACTTACATATTTGGTTTATATTAAGAGCATATGCTTTGTATTATGAGAGGAAGACACGTATAGTTTTTGGGTGGAATGAGATCACCACATCCAGAGTTATCTGCCCTTGATTTATCAAAAATGCCATATTCAACAAAAGATCGTCTGTAGGGCCCTCTCTGATTGAGTCAGTTTTCTAGTTCTCTTATATCAACACCATTTTCATTCACATCCTTAGAGTTAGAGTAAATGTATGGTAGGGATACTTTTGAAGAATGGGCATAAGATGGGGTATGGTAGGGATACTTTTGAAGAATGGGCATAAGATGGGGTATGGTACAAGTTATTCTGAAGAGTGGGTACAAAACGGGCAATGGTAGAGATAATTCTAAAGAATGGTTGCAACATAAGGTGTGGTAAAGACAAATACAAAGAATGGTCACTGAAGGTGTAGCTGTACAGAAATGATTAACCTAATTGCCACTTTGAATTATATTGACATAGCAAATAGTGTAGACCCTGATCAAACTGCTTCTCAAGGAGCTGTTTGATCGGGGTCTGCACTATTTGCCTAAGTTTTTCTGTCTGAATGCTAAGGGTAATTAAGGTAATAGTTGTTATTATCTGGTGTACAAACTGTTTAATATTTGTTGCAATGTGATAAGTTAGTTCTACCATAATTACCGTAGATATTCAGACAGCTAATCTACCCACTCCAACTGTTTGTAAAGCTGAATAAATCACTTAGCTACTGTTTTCATAACTTGAATTAGACTGACATAGTAAATAGTTTAGACACTGATCAAACGGTTCGTTCAAGAGTCATTTAATCTGGTTCTGCACTATATGCCTAAGTTTGACAGTCTGAATACATAGGGTAATTAAGGGTGTACTAAACCAGAGCCCATATTTACTTACATTTTGAGTCTTAGTTTGAGACTCCGACTTAAAACTGTCTCCTCATATTGAGGCCTTTTTACACCTCTGTAAAAGTCTTCTTTTTTTTAAACCTTTTTGATAAAAAGAGCATTTGCTCCATTGGGGAAAATGCTCTATTTATCACAGTGTTTTCAAAACTACACAATTCTAAAATTTTGCATTTTCTCTAGTAAATTCTCCTTTACAGTAGATTTATTTAAAGAGGTCGAGTCTAAAAATAGCCTATGAGGGCATTGGTTAAAACCTCAAATTTAAATACTATTGTAAGTTCACCTTTTTTTTGACAGTATTTGTCTGAAAATTTGCACTATATGCGTGGTTGCGGAAAAGTTGCATAATTTGCAATATTTAGACAAATATACCGGTACAGTAAAACCCCGCTAATGCGACCACCTAAAAGACGTATAATTCTGGGTGCTAGATGCAGGTGATAGCTTAATGCAGGACAAAAGTAATGCAGAAAGCTCATAGAGGGGCTTTCTGCATTACTTTTGCCCTGCATTAAGCAACCACCTGTTAATAAAGACAGCCATGTTTGTTCATTAAGTGGTAGCATTAGAGGGGTTCTACTGTATTTAAAAATGGTGAACTTACAATAATATTTTACACTGCAGTTTTTGAGTCTGTGTCTATAATTTAGACTCAAATGTTAGGGAATATGGTTCCAGTATTATAGTTGATGAAGTGTGGCACTGTTTGAATTGGAGCACATACCTTTTGATATATTTTATAACTCATATGTTCAATGATTGTTTTGGTAAACCTTGAGTTATACATGTGTGTTACTTTGTTGTCTGTTTCAGTGAAAATTGTCTATGAATTGTTATAGAAGCATGGCTGCATGCAGTTTTAGATTGTTTATTTAACGTCTGTATTTTGTTAAGTGCAGTATGCTTGTATTAAATGAAGTTGAAATAAGATACAGTGCTGCTCGAAAACAGACCTGTTTCTTATCTGAACAAAAATAGAATGAAACAAAACTTAAAACTGTGTATATATAGGTGTAGATGTGTATTTGGATCTGTTTACTGTGTTGACTGATTCACTAATCAGCGTATTATTATGTTTTTCTCTCCAACTTTATTATAATCTTTATCCCCTGATCTGATGCAATATGTCTGATTCTGTAGCCAGTCTTCATCTACACTGATTGCAGGCGTCGTAACCAAATTTTCTCAATGCACTACTCCTATAACAGATTTTATTTTGCATGCAATAAAAGGAAATACACCTGTTGATTTTCCCCAGTCTAGGCATTTAGTGTGGAGGTGGGGGATTATGGATTGTCTTGTTTTGTAAGTCCCCTTTTGCTCATGTTGCTGTACAGATGAATTTTCGGTTTTTAGTTTCATTCTGACACAATTTTGCCTTTTCTGGATAATGCCTTGTCAGGAAAAATATTGTGGAAAGATTTTATATTGAATGACAGTTAAACATGCCACAAACTTGCCACTAACATAGCATTTAACCCAGAAAGAGAATTACTTATGTAGAAAGATGAAATCTAGCTGGAGCTGTTACCTTTTGCATTTCTATACTTAAATACGCTGTCAAACTCGCTGTCCTTAGGAGACCGGGTTAGTCAACATCCCATCTGAACCCAAACTGTTTGCAAGGGTAGTCATCAGTTACTCTGTAGCATGCTAGAGGCTAAATGTACAAACTGAACATTTGGGAAAAGGGTATTTATTAACTATTCATTACAGAGAAAAGGGTATTTGTGTTTACCTGTGTTCATCCATTCATCAGTCTGTCTGTCCATTACAGGGGAAAGGTATTTGTATTTACCCGGTGACATCAATTCATCAGTCTGTCTATTCATTACAGGGAAAAGGGTATTTGTATTTACCCGTGGCCATCCATTCACCAATCTGTATGTCTATATTTGATCTAGAGTCGTGAAACTTTGTACAGTGTTTAATCAGTATGTGATACACTCTTGGGTGTTACCCTTGTTACAGACCATATATTACATACAGTAGAACCTGTCTTAATCCTTTCCTTCATATGAACGCTTTTTCACGCATTTGTAAACAGAGTAGACCCAGATTTTTCCTATAGGAGGGTCTGATCAAGGTCTACTTTAATTGCTAATGGAATTTGAGAGACGTGTTTCTTTAGTTTCTAAAATGGTTACAATGTACCACCTGCCATATTTCATAACTATTTTGTCCTTGAATATTCAGTAGGTATTTAAACTTTGTATAAACATAGAACAGGGAAAGGGATAATTGGCCATCAAAAAGAGGTATAATTATGATTCTGTAAGGCAGGTGATAGTTTAATGCAGGTCAAAAGTAATGCAGAAAGCTCCTATAGGAGCTTTCTGCATTTCTTTTGCCCTGCATGAAGCAACCACCTGGTTTTTAAGATCCCAGTGTTCAATAAATAAATGGCCGCTTTAAACAGATTCTTCTGAACACAGTCATGTGCAGTATGGACTTCTGTATCCTATTGACACATTGGTATCTATCATAGTTTTGTCTCAGTTTAAATGGAAGAATTATAAGTCCTATTAATGGCCATTTGCCTTGCATAGAGATATGGGTCTACTCTGTTTGCAAAGGTATATAATGGCGTATTTTTTATCGAGTAAAGGGTTAATCATGCTAGCCTATACACAATAGATCCTCTCTATAGCCTTCATTTAATGAAAATGTGTCATAGAAGAGCAGGTTGTTGCTTAATGTAGAAGAAAAAGTAATGCAGAAATATCCCTCCTATTTTTAGACCCAACCTCTTTGAATAGATCTACCGAAAAGGAGAATTTTAAAATTGTGTAGTTTTGAAACCATTGTGATAACTAGAGCATTTGCTCCTATGGAGCCAATGATCTGTTTATCACAATGGTTTCAACATGTGACTTTAAAGAAGCGCCAACTGTGTCACTAGGAGCGAATGTGTTAAGTTCCATCATGCCTGGACACTTTTTATGTCCCTGTTGACGATAGTCGGTGGCCATTATGTTTTGCATCTGTCCGTCCGTCGTTCTGTATGTATGTCACTTTTGTATGAGCAGTTGGTTGTCAGAGTTTTTTCATTGTCAAGCACCACCACGGGGGCATCGCTGTGTCTTACAGACACACATTTCTAATTAATGATTATTGTCGAAATGTTTTACTGTATATGACTCATTGTTGATGTTGACCAATCGTTTCTCTTGTATGATGTGCCAATAAAACACACAAACTCTAAGTGTAGTATTTCTTATTCCAAACATTTATGCATTGCTAGGTAAGTCTTGTTTTAAATTACCAAACTAAACATAACAGTTTTTAACTTTTTCCGTCATAAAGACGATTTGGGCACCTTGTTGATGTTGACCAATCGTATCTCTTGTATGATGTGCCAATAAAACACACAAACTCTAAGTGTATTATTTCTTATTCCAAACATTTATGCATTGCTTGGTAAGTCTTGTTTTAAGTTACCAAACTAAACATAACAGTTTTTAACTTTTTCCGTCATAAATACGATTTGGGCACCTTTGCAAACTCAGTAGACCCAGATTAGACAGGTCATGTAGGAACTGTCTGACCAGGGTCTGCTCTGTTTATGGAATAATATAGATATTCATTCTGAGATTTCTGTCACAGCCAAACTGTGTAATAAAAAACTCAGTCCATGAATAATCATAACCCTTTCGGCGCCAAATGTGTAAGTGCCGTCTGCAAACCACTTTTGTAAAATCATTGGATCAAATAAAAAAAAAACAAGATAAACGCAAATTTCAAAGGAATAAAGCACATATATAGAAATAGAGTTTGAGACAAAAAGTGAAGTCCCTGATCAGACGCCGCCTTGAAAAGGCGGCGTCTGATCTGGGACTGCACTATTTGTCGTGGTGCATTTATGCGACAATGGCGGTAAAAGGGTTCTCGAAACCGTTTTACATGGGTAATCACAAATGCGACATTTACAGGGACGGAGTTAGAATCACAAATTGATCATGTCTGTGTAGCGTTCTAAATCAAAGTTAACGTCTGTTCCATTATTGGTCAGCAGCCGCCAATACATGCTTCTCTCAAGACAATCTAGTGCCAGGGGCTGATAATCCTCTTCAAACTTGTTGGCCACTATGTTCTTATGCGATAATAGCCAAGGGAGATCACCCGTGCCATATATACAAACCCAGCGTACAAATTTACCTTTACACGAATATTGCTTATCTAGGGACCAAATTACCGCCCTTGATAGAAACATTTTGTTCTTCTGTGTTATGTCTTTTTTAGACCCTCCAGGCGCGTTTTCAAGAGCGTTTAGAGTGGCCCATATGATTTCCTCCGGGGCGTATGCATCCTTAAGCCAACCAATAAATTCCTGCGCCAAAACATCAGTCTGAACAAACTGTAGAAACTTTCTACTCATTAATCCATACGCGCTTCCCTTTCTTATGGTAATATCCCTATCGAAAGGTTCTTTTTCGAGTTTACTTATGTATGCCCTCTTTCCAACAATGAAAGTCCTTTGTTTGTATTTATGGCTGTCGTATAGCATAGGATAACTTTCTATATCATTCCTGCCGTTCAGCAGCTTTAGTATTTTTACTATTTCCGCGTTTGTTTTCAGCATGAATTCTTTGCCGGTCAGATTTATGTAATAGCGCCACGTAATATTGGACTTGAAAATGGCGTCCATGCAACGGAACTCTGCTTCAACCTGCCGTATTGTGGAGTACACTAAACTAACCCTGTCTTCAATCACGATAATGTTATCTAGGCATTTAGAAATGTTCAAGAATTGTTCGTGTATTAGATCCGATGCTTTTTTGTCCACGTGTATGCAATAAACATTATGTTTCCGGTAGATATAGCGTAATAGTCGATGAGCTTGATTGGAGTTTGAGTGTAACTTGATTGCAAAGGCCAACGGGAAAGATATTTCATCAGCCGTTAGTGCGTCTTTACCATACAGATATGACTGTCTGACTTCTTTACAGTCAGCATTAATTGTCGCAATATTACATGACTGGTCTGCTTGACGTATATCATCACGCTGATCACGTGACAGTGGCTTTCGGCGACTCTGATACAGAAGCGTTTCGCCTTCATGGCTTGTATTTCGAATTAATCGTTCACACACTTCGGAGTTCAGTTGCAGAATTCTGGACAGATCACAGCTGAAAGCGTCTTCTCGTCTGGAAAGACCTGTCGTGGTATTTTTCATTGAATGTATTGTCGGCACCCACTTATCTGCAACGCCTCTCTGGAAATCAGTTTGGGGAGACATTGTGTTTGGATCTCGAGTAGGTACCAAGAAAGTAAGGAAACAAAGACTTGCCAGCACATGGACAAGACAGAAAAACGCAAGCAGCCTGAAATGCCGGGTTGTTAGTATCCCTGCAAATGAGAAAGACTTCATGAAGTTTGTAAATTCCTATCCTCTAGGAGCGTCTTAGTCTTTACCGCGTTAGCCCTTACAATGCTGAATTTTCAAATGAACTATTACAAAAGTCAAACAGGTCAAACAAACTTACGGTGAATATTTAGGGATTTTTCTAAAGAAAAGTTGAAGATGACAAACAGTGCAGATCCATCTCTCATCTGGGTCTACACTGTTTGCAAATGAAAATAAAGACTCGTTTGCCAAATTGTAAGAGTTGATATACACGTAAGACATAATGGATAACATGAATATTAGCTGATAATAAACATGAGATTGCTTGGACATAGCAAACCTGTATCACTCCAGGTCCCAGTTTCACGAACATTCTTAAGTAATTACTTAGCTAAGCTTGTTATTTTAAAATTACACAAAAACAACTTTTCATAATTGTGTGTTTATTTTGACAAAAAAGGTAAGACGTTAAATCATTTTAAGAATAAATATTGTATTTGAACTGAATGTGATCTAAATCAAAAACAATATTTAAGAATTTGTAACACGACTTCTTTTCAAAAGAACTGTCAAGATTGTTAACAGGACCCTGATGTGACACTGAGTTGCCACATGGAAATATCATTTTGGAGCTTTCTGTATGAATTTCGCCTACCTATGAATTACCTACCTATTTTATATGCCCCCCCCCCCCCCCAAAAAAAAAGAAAGAAGAAGTCATATTTAGTAATCGCACTGTCCGCCCAGTCTGTCTGTCCCACATCGTGTCCGATCTGTAACTCCTACATACATGAGTGGATTTCAAAATTCACCACCTTGAGACGTTGTGTTCCGAATAAGAACCTGGTTCCTATCTCAAAGGCCAATGTCACAATCGGGGTACAGGTAAAAACAAATGGGGACATTGTGTCGCCTCTGCTCTGTAACTCTTACATACACATGTACGTGGGTGGATTTCAAAATAACTTGGTAGAATGTTCACCACCTTGAGATGTGTCGCGAAAACGAACCAGGTTCCTATCTCTATAAAGTCAAGATCTTAATCGGGAATCAAAGGTAAAAAAACGGGGACATTTTGCATTGCGTGAGCTCTAAATATGTCTTGTATTGATGCATTATGAAATAATTTGGCACATTTGTTCTCCAATAAAAGATGGTGTGTCGGGCGAAAAAAAAACAACCAAGGGTCACAATGGGAGGCCAGAGCTTAAATATTGTTTTACATAAAACAATTTTAAAATAGCTAATAGCACGATTAGGCTTCTACAAAATGCAATATGGTCTAGGCATACGCATGACCCAGGCTTTAGTGTCGGTGATATCCTTTGGGGCATTTGTCACGTGGCTGTGACAGTATTTGGTATTTATTAGAAAAATGGTTTTGAGGAGTTTTACTGTACTTAGCACACACTACTCAAAACTACAATTTGAATAACAGAGACATAAGCAGTTACAATAGTGTTTTACATAAATTATTCTTGTTTCCTTGTTAACAGGTACATGTATATTGTTTCAGAAACATTATTACATATAACTGTATTTCACACTACTGTTTGTATGTGCATGGCTAAATACCATTTGTAAATGAAGAATTTGTATTGTATTGTATATTTAGTCCTTTAATCCATAAATATGCATTTCTGCGCCTTTGCAAATAAAGTGGACCCATATCAGACTGCTCCTGTAGGAGCCATCTGATCAGGGTCTGCTCTGTTTGCTTATGACATAATATAGATATGATTCTACAGTTTCTCCCATGGCCAAAACAATCATGTACTCGTGTCCCATTATAGCAATTAATCTTGTTATTATTTATGAAGTAATTAAGTCTTACATGAATATTCATAAAGTAAAATGTTAAAACATATTGAAACTAGTTCCATAGTGATTCAAGGAAAATGGCACTCATATATTCAATATTATACTTTTATTCATACTTATTAAGTTGTCTCCAACGCGAGACATATATTGAATTGATATTATATAGTACACATTATTTCATATTATGTACATCGTTGAGAAAAAACATAACTGACCTCTGGTGGACATTTTCAGTATTCCAGTTAGTCTGTTGTCCAACTTGTACCATATCATATTGCCATTAATATTGGCTTGTTGACACGTAGTTCGGTGTAAAATATCGACGCAGTTACACGTGACTTGTCGTTTCATGAATGTTTGATGGGGGAAAACTTACATGTATAAGAGTTAGAAGTACGTTTATTAGGTGAATGGTTTATTAGTATTCCATTAGTGACTAAATTTGTAATACTAATTATTGATTGCTTTTGTTGTTCTGCTTACAGTAACCGTTTACTCAATAGACACGCCTTTTAGCAAAGCGAGTGGACCCAGATCAGACGACTCCTGTAGGAGCTATCTGACCATGGTATGTTTTGTTTGATTATGGATTCATATATATGATTCTAAAGTTTCTTCCGTGGCTAATTACGTTTTGTTCATATGCCATTATAGACATTACGTTTTTGGATTTGATATGTACATTATATTTTACGCTAATACTTATGGAGGAAGGGATTACGATACTTCTTATATACAGTAGAATCTGTCTTAATTATTTACTCCATGAATATTCAACAAAAACATAATTGCTTCATGGATATTAAGCAGATTTTTTTTTATATAATGGCACATGTACATAGGAATTTTGGCCATGACAGATATTGTAGTATCATATCTATATTATTTCATAAGCAAACAGGACAGACCCTAATCAGAAAGCTTCTACATGGACCGTCTGGTCTGGATCTTTTTTTTTTTGTAAATGCGCAGAAAGGCGTATTTATGGAGTGAAGTGTCAAATTAAACAATAGCTTAATACAGGTCGAGTGTTTTCTAACATGATTGAACGAATTAGAACTAAGTACAACTATATTATATAACTATAACAGCTCAATAGTATAGCAGGTATACTTTTTACGACAGGAAAGAGTTTTCAAGAACTCCACATTTCCTTCTCCTGTGGACAACAATAGTTGAATGCTGAATTTTCAAAGCGGAACTGTCCATCATTGTTGTAACAATAGAGCTAATTTCGTATAGACTGTATAATTTGCGAGAGGATTTTGAATGATAAACAATACCGATTAGTCCTCTGATCTGGGTCTACATTGTTTGCAAATGATAGTGTACTCGTTTATCGCATTCCAAGGACCAATCACATTGTTTACTCTCCAATATGTTTGGACGGTTTGTCACAGGCCGTCACTTCTTGTGGATATTGTCACAGAGGAGGATGTTGTCCAAATACGTATATCAACTCAGAATAGAAATCAAAGACAGGTGGATTTGATGCCATGCACTGTACGTATAGCTAGTGCGCTAAGCCGAAACCTGTTTGTTTGTATCATTATCATCATCCCTTTCCATCATTTAACCCACTCCCTCCTATAAACGCCTTTTGACGCCTCTGTAAAAGCCATTTTTGAAACCATTGTGATAAATAGAGTATTTGCTCCGTAGGAGCAAATACTCTATTTATCACAATGGTTTCAAAACTACACACTTCTAAAATGTTCTTGTTCTCTTGAAAATGCTCCTTTTCGGTAATTTATTCAAAGAGATTGGGTCTAAAAATAGTCTAGGAGGTTAACCATTATGCTGCATAATAGGTTAACCATTATGCTGCTGGGCAAACTTTTGTTGGTAGAACATCATTGACTTCAATTGTCACAGCTGATCCATCTTGCATTTCTTTTCAACAGCACACTCAGGGTATCAAACAGTTTGGATCCTGCTGAGACGCCGAGTTACTCGTTGTCTCATTTGGATCCAAACTTTTTGCACATCCACTTGCAGCAGGCTAAAGATCACACCCAGAATCGAAACTGGTCATCACAGGAAGTAGTATCGAACAGACCCTGTGATGTATATACCTGTGGAACATCATACTAGACAATACTGAACTGATATTTATTGTATAGGACGAGTTCCGGCCGATTTATTTTATTTACAGTAAAGTCTCGCTAATATAACAACTCAAAAGAAGTATAATTCAAGATTTTTAGATTAGGTGGTAACTTAATGCAGAACACACGTTATGCAGAAAGCTCATATAGAAGTTTTCCATATCATATTGGCCCGGCATTAAGAAACCACATTCTTTTACAGACTCCTGTGTTAATAAATTATGTGATCGAATTAGTGAGAATAATTATTTAATGTATAACAGGGCTTTGTTAGATTTATCCTAATAATCAAAATTTTGTTTCCACCTGTTTTACTGATTTAGCCGTTTACTCCATTAATATTTATGTAATAAATAGTGATATCGTGGAAATTCATAGGTTTAGTTTGTATAACGGCATACAAACGAAAGAAAGTTTGTTCATGGCAGAAAATGTACACTCATATGTTCATTATTCCAAACCTTGGTGTATAAATGCATATAAATGCGTTTAAAGGCGTACAAATGCGTATAAAAGCGTACAAATGCGTTTAAAAGCCTACAAATGCGTTTGAAAGCGTACACATGCGTATAAAGAAGTACAAAGGCATATATAGGCGTATCTAATTAATCTTTAAATAAATCTACCGAAAAGGAGCATTAACTAGTGAAAAGGAAAATTTTAGAATTTTGTAGTTTGAAACCATTGTGATAAATAGAGCATTTGCTCCTATAGGAGCAAATGCTCTATTTATCACAATGGTTTCACAGAGTGACTTTTACAGAGTCGTCAAAAGTCGTCAATTTCAGGGAATGGGTTAAACCTTTGCTCTAAAATATGCCTATCTACGCATTTGCAAATAGAGTAGACCCAGAGTAGAACATTTTTGTGTTCATATATCATTACAAAACATCAGCTTATATAAATATAAAAGCTCAGTCTTTAGGTACCTATGCGTGTATACCATTACATATGCGTGTATACCGTTACGTATGCGTGTATACCGTTACGTATGCGTGTATACCGTTACGTATGCGTTTATACCGTTACGTATGCGTGTATACCGTTACGTATGCGTTTATACCGTTACGTATGCGTGTATACCGTTACTTTAAGCCTTTAGTAAACACTTTTCATGCTATTTTTCAAAGCTGAATAGCCAATCAGTGTACTATAGAGTCCACTTAGTATGAAAAGCTTAAACTAGCTAGAGGAGTTCGAATAACAAACAGTGCAGACCCTGATCAGTGGACTCATACGGGATCCCTATCTGTGTATACAAACAGTGCAGACCCTGATCAGTGGACTCATACGGGATCCCTATCTGTATATACAAAACGGTGCAGACCCTGATCAGTGGACTCGTATGGGATCCCTATCTGTGTATACAAACAGTGCAGACCCTGATCAGTGGACTCATATGGGAGCTCTATCTGTGTATACAAACAGTGCAGACCCTGATCTGTGGACTCATATGGGATCCCTATCTGTGTATACAAACAGTGCAGACCCTGATCAGTGGACTCATATGGGAGCTCTATCTGTGTATACAAACAGTGCAGACCCTGATCTGTGGACTCATATGGGATCCCTATCTGTGTATACAAAACAGTGCAGACCCTGATTAGTGGACTCATACGGGATACCTATCTGTGTATACAAAACAGTGCAGACCCTGATCAGTGGACTCATACGGGATCCCTATCTGTGTATACAAAACGGTGCAGACCCTGATCAGTGGACTCATACGGGATCCCTATCTGTATATACAAAACGGTGCAGACCCTGATAAGTGGACTCGTATGGGATCCCTATCTGTGTATACAAACAGTGCAGACCCTGATCAGTGGACTCATACGGGATCCCTATCTGTGTATACAAAACGGTGCAGACTCTGATCAGTGGACTCATACGGGATCCCTGTATACAAAACGGTGCAGACTCTGATCAGTGGACTCGTACGGGATCCCTCTATACAAAACGGTACAGACCCTGATCAGTGGACTCATACGGGATCCCTATCTGTGTATACAAACGGTGCAGACTCTGATCAGTGGACTCATACGGGATCCCTATCTGTGTATACACTGTTTGCAAATACCAGTGCATGCGTGCCCCGAAAATCAAAGGATTGAGGTATCTCACATACAAAGGGTTATAGTTTATACTGAACATATGCAGCGAGCGTGTCTTCCTCTGTGTATCTTATTCGTTTGTACCTCAGTTGCGCATTCCTACTATATTTGCGTTATAACTGGGACTTTAAAGCACAGATATTTGCTTTATAACTGGGGCATTAATGCACGGATATCTGCATTATAACTGGGACTTTAAAGCACAGATATTTGCTTTATAACTGGGACATTAAAGCACGGATATCTGCATTATAACTGGGACTTTAAAGTACAGATATTTGAGTTATAACTGGGACTTTAAAGTACATATATTTGCGTTATAACTGGGACTTTAAAGCACAGATATTTGCTTTATAACTGGGACATTAAAGCACGGATATCTGCATTATAACTGGGACTTTAAAGTACAGATATTTGAGTTATAACTGGGACTTTAAAGTACATATATTTGCGTTATAACTGGGACTTTAAAGCACAGATATTTGCTTTATAACTGGGACATTAAAGCACGGATATCTGCATTATAACTGGGACTTTAAAGTACAGATATTTGAGTTATAACTGGGACTTTAAAGTACATATATTTGCGTTATAACTGGGACTTTAAAGCACATGTATTTGCGTTATAACAGGGACATTAAAGCACGGATATCTGCATTATAACTGGGACTTTAAAGTACACATATTTACGTTATAACTGGGACTTTGAAGCACAGGTATTTGCGTTATAACTGGGACTTTAAACCACAGGTATTTGCGTTGTAACGGGAACAGGGACGAGGCGATATAAAAAATTAAGTGGTACACGTATACAATAACAAAATCAGTTATGTATTAATAAATGTATTTCCCTAAATCAGTAACCCTGTCAGTAGATAAGTAATAACTAACCGTGATGATAGGTATAGAGTAGAAAGATGCTCATGAAAACATAACAAATAACATACAGTATATAACTAACATTTCACCAAACTGACTGGCTGTATTTCTTAAAAAATAAAATATTTAAAAAAAAACCTGGCTCGCGTTTGCTACTCATAAGGATTCAACATGTTTGTCAATAATTTCTCAATGGTTCCTCGATAGATTCTCAATAGTTTCTCAAAAGCTTGAATAAAAGTTAACAGAGTTTGAACAGATTACTTTGTTCAGCAGGATAATGGACTATAGTAATGTTGAGATAATTCAGCTTAACTTCGATATCTCGTACTCGGATTGTTTAGTCCTTCCAAAGTTCACATACAGACTACGCATATCTAGAACTTCCACAGTTTACATACAGACTACGCATATCTAGAAACACATGTGATAGCTTAATGCCGATTGAAAGTTATGCTTAAATTTCATACAGGAACTTTCAGCATTACGTTAGACCTACATTAAGCAATGCACTTCAGAAATTGTTCAGGTTAGAAATCGTATAACTCGAACCTCTCAGTCTGTTATCTCGGAGTATTATGTATACAGTAAAACCCCACTAATGCGACCACCAAAAAGGGGCATAATTCACAGTGGCAAGGGCAGGTGGTTGCTTAATGCAGGACGAAAGTTATGCAGAAAGCTCCTATAGGAGCTTTCTGCATAACTTTCGTCCTGCATTAAGCAACCACCTGCTTATGAAAACAGCCATGTTTGTTTAAGTGGTCGCATTAAGTGGTCGCATTAAGTGGTCGCATTAGCGGGATTCTACTGTAGTCTCTTGAAGTTCGAGGTATCGAAGTTAAACTGTATAGCTTGGAAAATGTTGTGAACTTTTATCTAGAAATAACGAACATTACACGTATATATGTGTGCACTTACACCACTGATAGCGATAGAAACATTCTACCATTGCATATGATTAGTAATGACTAACAAACATATACCTTAATTATCCTCAGTATTCGGACACACTATCTCCCCTCTCCACCACTTTGTAAAGCTGAATACATGTATTTCATTTTGTTGCACCGGTCAACACTTTCTCAGGATCTTGTTACAATCGGAAGTAGTCTAAATTGCATCGACTTACAATTAGACTGACACTGTAACAAACAGTGTAGACCCTGATCAAACGACTCCTCCGAGAGTCGTTTGGTCTGGGTCTGCATTGGTTGCCTAAGCTTGTCTGTCCGAGCACTAAGGATGATGAGGGTAGACGGTTTTGTAACATACAAACAAAGGTATTCATAAAACTTAACACATCTAAAAATATGCAAATCTTCACTCTATAGGTGGATTATTTGGGCATTACGATGCAACTTCCCTATAACGATAATTCTAAGGAAGTCTAATTCTGGGCGTTTAACACTTTCCTTCATATAAACTTTGCAAACAGAGTATACCCAGATCAGACGACTCCTCTAGCAGCAGTCTGGTCAGAGACTGCTATGTTTGCATATGACATTTTAATAGATCTGACTCTATTTGTTCTACCAATACGAAATTATCTTGTGTAAAATGCCATTGTAAAACTCAGCTAATAAATATCCATGATGCCATTTTTTCTTACATGAATATGCAACAGGGAAAGGGCGTGTGGTGTCGTACGAGTCATGCAGGACGAACGTTATGCAGAAAGCATCTCTAGGAGTTTACTGCAATTCTTTCGTTCTTTGTTAACCCTTTCCCTCATATAAACGTGTTTTCACGCATTTGCAAATAGAGTAGACCCAGAACAGACGGCTCACATAGGAGCCGTCTGATCAGGGTCTACTCTGTTTGCTAGTGGATTTGAAAGATACATGTATGTTTCTTTAGTTTTTAAAATGGCTACAATACTCCACCTTCCATATTTCTTTTTTGTCCATGAATATACAGAAGGTATTGACATTTGGAATAAACACAGAACAGGGAAATGGTTAAGTAGCCACCAGCTCTTAAAGATGTCCATGTGTATCCGTTAAGTGGTCGTTATTGAGAGGTTATACTGTATATGATAGGCATTTAACCCTTTACTCTATGAATATTCACGTAACAAATAATGACATCATGAATATTAATACAAATTAATGTTTTAATGACATATGTATACTGGAATTGTAGGCCATAGTAGAAACTGTAGAATCATATCTATATTCTATCATAAGCAAAGAGAGCAGACCCTGATCAGATGGCTCCTATAGGCGCCGTCTGATCGGGGTATTATCTGTTTGCAAAGGCGTAGAAATGCGTGTATGGAGTAAAGCGTAAATAAGTCCATTCCACCCTCGTCAGAAAACAGTGACCCCGACCAACATTAAACCATCAATTAACATTGTCTTCCGTTTAACAACTTGTTCTAACCTGAAGCACTTCGTGAACAAATTCAGAAAACACACCATGGTACAAGTTTACATGCTAAGTATGAAGTCTCTATCTATAAAATGTCACAAGTGATGGTCACGGTTAAAGTTTTTCAGATGGACCAACAAGCAGACAGACAGACATGCCAAAAAGAATATGACCCAATGTAGATCTTAACCCTTTACTCCATAAATACACCTTTGCAAACGAAGAAGACCCAGATCAGACGGCTCCTGTAGAAGCCGTCTGATCAGGGTCTGCTCTATCTGCCTACGATATATTATGGATAGAATTCTACAGTTTCTGCCAAGACCAAAAAGTCATGTGTCCATATGCTATTATGACAATTATACTAATTATTGTAATCAATATTCATGATGCCATTATTTGTTACATGAATATTCATGAGTAAAGGGTTAAGGCATGAACAAAGGAACTACATGCAGAAAGTGTGAATACATCGTATAGAGTCAGGCAGTGTTCTAGCATCTCTAATGGAGTTGGAACCTGAGCATAGAAATCACACAATGTTTGTTCAATGGACATGCTTGTAACCCTTTACTCCATAATTATGCCTTTCTACGGTTTTACAATCAGAGTAGACTCAGATCAGACGGTTCCTGTAAGAGCCGTTTTATCAGGGTCTGCTTTGTTTGCTTCTGAAATAGTATATACATTTTGTTTACGTATCCGATTGTACAGTCTCTGTCCAGATAAAAAAAACCTTGTTCATAATACAAATATAAAACGTCAGTCAAAACATGTACAATCAAAAGTCATTGTTTTTTACATTAATATTCATGGAGTAAAGGGTTAATATTGTTTGTAAAAATACGTAAAATCTCACTAACCCGGTCACTCGAAGTAGCCTTTAAGACAGTTGGCAGCTTAATGCAGGCACATACTTCACCCTGCATTAAGCGCCACCGGCCTAGTAAGTTCTCAGTTCTTCTTCACTACAAGTTCGGACCAGCGAGGTTTACTTGAATATTTGATATAACGAAACGTTGGTTAGGGAAGATGATTCCGAAATAAATAAAGGGATTATTGTACCTTTTACGAAAAGCTTGAATTGTAGAATGATCTAGATAAATACATGAAAGTGTGAATTTGGGATATGTCTAATGTTATCGGTGAACTAAGGACGTGGTCATCAAAATGGCTGAAATTAAGAAATACTGAGATGCAGTACAAACTGACACACTACTACATCATATTGTCCTTCTATAACAGGCAATATTGTGTTATCCGTCTCATGGGGGGAATGAGGTACTCGACAATTTGCAAACAGTCTAGATCAAAATCAGCAACCGAGTCAGAACGCAGTGTTTGATGAAGAGCCACACTATAATCCCGTCAAAAGTCTGCTTTACTATGTCACTATGTTAATTGGACTTGCAAACAGTATATATCCTGACCAGACACTGCATTGGAAATGTGGCGGCTGATATTGATCCACAGTGCCGCAGTGGCCATGTGTAGTGATCACCTCACAGCGGCTATGACGCCACTTATGTAGCATTTAGGACCAATTGACTAAAAACATCGATTAACCCATTCCCTGATATTGACGACTTTTGACGACTCTGTAAAAATCACTTTGTGAAACCATTGTGATAAATAGAGCATTTGCTCCTATAGGAGCAAATGCTCTATTTATCACAATGGTTTCAAACTACAAAATTCTAAAAAATTCCTTTTCTCTAGTTAATGCTCCTTTTCGTTAGATTTTTTCAAAGCGGTTGGATCTAAAAATAGCCTATGAGGTAATGGGTTAACGTGTAATAGATCATCCCACAGTTTCGCCATTAGCCATATCTCATGCAAGTAGGAATATCTCTAATGTATGACATGTCTATGTAAACTCCATTTGCTTGTAACGCGGAACATTCTGTTTGTATAAAATCTAATAATATTTACACAAATATCAGCAACCGGAAGTGCATCCATATTGCGTTGGCATTCACCGGAAGTCCCTTTAGTAAACGAAACTAAAGTTCTTATATCTGTAATTCAGGCCATGTTTCGACTGCATCTCCATTCTCTTTTTGTGTATAGTTTCCGAAATCCATTCCTTGTCGATGGCAAAAGCCATCGGTCGGCGAGGTATAGTGTTCAAGAAAAATGTCTCAATGTTTTCCATGTGTATTTTTGGCGGATCTCTTTCTACTTCCGGCTCGGGCACTTTTACTGTGTACGGTAGACGTTTTGAAATTTTCCTGAAACATAAAACGAAGGTAAGTTAAGTTTAAAATTCCTCGAATAGACAAAATGTTTCTTCAATTAAAGATCACCCTTTACTGATAATGTCTTCTGTTTTCAATATAATGTATCTGTAAGAATTAATGGCACTATTAATAGTAGGGCCTAATGAGATTAATATTTATAATGACATATTAGCTAGTGAAGTTTTGGCCATGGCAGAAACGGACACATCAGTTGTCGAATATTGGTTAAAGGCATTACTTTCTGCTAAACTAATAAACCTTTTAATGGGTGGTATTATTACATAGTTGTTATATTGGATGGAATTCAATAACGTTTTTAACAAACTATCATAAAATGCGATATTTTTTAAAATAGAAAATGGTAAAGTAAATGTGCGATGCACTGTGTGTGTATTGGTTGCTAAACACTTACTTCATTTTGAAGGGATCGCCATGGACCTCCATCATCCAGCCATGTCTCTTGGTCTCGGCCTCGTACTCTGGCGTATCTGATCGGTACATATCCATGTCCACCTCTGGGTACTGGTCCATCTTACAGGGAGACGGTGCCTTTGGTCGCAATGGGGTCTTTTTGCCTGATGGCGGTCGACCTGTTGCACTTTGGACGGACGGTGACCGTTTGGAGCATGGTGCATCATCATAAGACGGAGCTGTTGATCGCTGAGCCGAAGCTCTTCCCGAAGGTGGCCTTGAAGACAAGTACATCTCAGGGGTGTGAGCCGGGGACGGTGCCTGGGGATAACCCCAGACTATCTGGTGACCTTGGACAGGGGCAGGAGAAGGAGATGGTCGAACAGGCCCCGCAGAATGGACAGGCCTTTGTGGTATAGGAGGCGACTCGCGCCTCATTTTTGCACTTTGTATACGGATTACCTTTTCAGCAGCTCTGTCTGGGTGTCCAGAATGTACAGGCATATCTGCGGCAAACTGAACTGCCTGTGGAGTTATCGATCGTTGAACAGATGCTGGAGGAGACCTTTGCACTGATGCCGGGGGTGTTGGCGGCACAGGGGGTGCAGGAGAAGGGGTCATAACAGTAATTTCCGTTTCCGGAACATGCGTAGACCAACATTGTTGCGGCGTTGGAAGATTCAGCTTTGGCGGTGGTTTATAAGTTGTTCGAATGGGTGCACTTCTGGTTCGACTGTGATAAGTGTTTGATTTCTGTGAAGATTTGTGACTGCTTGCCCGCGACCCCTGAGATTGCCTGACTGATCCTGGTGTCTTATGTTCGGGTGTCACTGCCTCCGAGTAGTACTTGCTGTCACGATATCTGTACAGGGCCTCGATCTCTGCAACAAAAAATAAAAACAGGTCAAGTTTATGGTGAATATTTAGGGATTTTTCTAGAGAAAAAGTGTAACATGACAAGCAGTGCTGATCCTGATGATAGGGTCCCTCTAGGAGCCGTCTCATCTGGGTCTAAACTGTTTGCGATGGACACTAGTGACTCGTGCCCCGCACTTCTCAAATTTGGATCTGTGCAATTTTGACTTTTTCAGATTCAATCAAATATTTAATACATGAATATTCATGTAAGAAATGATGACATCGTGAATATTGATTAGATTAATTCTTAAAATGGCATTTTAACACATGGAGTTTTTGCCAAAGCAAAAAATGTTCATTGAATATATTATTTCGTAAGCAAACAAAGCAGATCCTGATCAGACGGCTCATATAGGAGCCGTCAGATCTGGGTCTACTCTGTTTGCAACTGCATAGAAAGGTGTATAAATATTATGGAGTAAAGGGTTAAGCTGACCATTTGTCATAAAATAAATTTCGGCGTCTCATCTGGATCCAAACTGTTTACAAATGCGCGAGGCAGGTCGCAGTTAGCGGTACAATGGTTAGTTCGCCCTTTCCTTCATATAAACGCATTTTCACGCACTTGCAAACAGAGTAGACCCAGATCAGACGGCCCTATAGGAGCCGTCTGATTAGGTTCTGCTGTGTATAATAAATCTGACACTTCGATTTCTACTAAAAACAAGATATCCTGTTTACATATGCCATTATAAAAAATCAGCTGATAAATATCCATGACGTCATTATTTGTCACATGAATATTGAACAGGGAAACAGGCTAAAGGTTAAGGTAGCTTTTACAACAGGCTAAAGGTGAAGCGAGATTTCTATAATATGATCACTGTGTTGTCACGTACACCAAAAGATAACAAATTACAACACTCTTGTAAAAATTTATATATAGGTGCAATATGGGGACATCAGGCAGCTTTTGACCTTGAGTAAATGACAGACACCTCACGGAAAGCGCCCCCTATATACAGTAAAACCTCTCTATAACCTCTCTATAACGACCACTAAATTGTGTTAATTAGTTGGTATATAGAGCAGGTGGCTGCTTAAAGCAAGGTGAAAGTAAAACAGAATGCTCCTATAGGAGCGTTCTGTTTTACTTTCACCTTGCTTTAAGCAGTCACCTGCCTTTAAAACAAAATAATTGATACAATTTAGTGGTCGTTGTATCTACTAAAATCAATAAAACAATGATTCAGTAGGAGTGTTTTATTTCTCTCACCCAATTAAGCTCTTTTTCAATATGTATTACAAACACACTATTTATGTCATCAAACATAAAAATCTAACCCCCTCCAAAAAAATGTCTACGCCCCTCCCCCCTTATCTGAAATCCTGGATCCGCACCTGGAGACGCCGAGTAACTTGATGTCTCATCAGGATCCAAACTGTTTGAAACACAACTTACTCTTTAGAGACGACAGTGAAGGAAAGAACACACTAAAACATTAAATAATTAGACATCGTTTGCAGACGAATTATTTTTGTCACTACGAAAAGAAACAATCCTTTGACTATTGACTATTCAAAGTGGAATGGCCCATCACTGTTTAACCATGAAGTCAATTGCCAGAGAATTTGAATGTAAACCAATGCAGACACTGAATGGATGGTTCCCTGTAGGAGCCCCTGATCTGGATCTACACTGTTTGCAAATGCCAATACAATCGTTTACAACATTCAAAGGATCAGTCATTTCGTTGAAATATTTATATTACAAAAGATATATAAGTTGATTAATATTCATGAAGTGACAATTAAATATAAAATGTTCATTAGGGAAAGGGTAAATCATTTTGCAGACTCAGCAGTATAGATTAGTCTTGTCCCACTAAGCGCGACCCTTCATTGGCAAACAGTTTGGATCCAGATGAGACGCAAAGTTACCCAGTGACTCATTAGGACTCTGGGTGTTTGACACCTTCTCAAAAGTTTGAGCGAACCGGAAATAAGTAATATTGTTCCAGCCCAGAGTTTGAACGGATATAATTCTCTTACAGCAGGATTAGGGTTAATGATAAATCAACTATACAATAAACCACTCTATAACGGCCACTAAATTAGCTCAAGTATTTTGTGTTAAAGGCAGGCGGTTGCTTAAAGCAAGGTGAAAGTAAAACAGAACGCTCCTATAGGAGCGTTCTGTTTTACTTTCACCTTGCTTTAAGTAGCCACCTGCCCTAAATACCAGCTAATTACCTCAATTTAGTGGCCGTTATAGAGAGGTTTTACTGTAAATTATACTGCTGTGATGAACCTTTACATAACAGAACAGATTAATATGTCAAAACGATTGTATATAATATACATAATACATGCATAATATTTAAAATATGTTTTCTTTTAATTCTGATAAATTAATGTACATAGCGCTTATGACCATTTAAATATTGCCGCCTGTTTTAAGATTACTGAATGCAGTCACAAAAGTGCAAAGAGAACACATTATGCATTTTACATCAGCAGGCAAATCATGCTCACTGTTTGTCCTATTTGAACTTTAAATTGAGATGTTTAATTAATTATTCATTTTATGAGTTTGTTTAACCATGTACTACATAAATATGCATTTCAACACACTTGGCAAACAGAGTAGATCCAGATCAGACGGTTCCATCAGGAGAATGGAATGATACAGATCTGATTCTACAGTTTCTGTCTTGACCAAACATTTCATTATTAAAATGCATCTTATTGATATTCAGGATGTCATTGTATTTAATATGAATATCAGAGATCTAGATAAGATGCGTAAATTAAAACATTTTCGAGACAAACTCGTTTATTTCTCCACCAAACCCTATGTTGTAACCACTCTTTAGAATCGTCTCGAAGAGATGATTCTAAAGAGTGGTCACAACATAGGGTTTGGTGGAGAAATAATGATTTTGGTATCTGAGTACGCACCATTATCTGTTGCTCTGTGAACATTCATGGAGTAAAGTGTCTATACTATGACTAAAATCGTGACACTTTTGCGAACCGTTTGGACCAAGATAAGACTTCCACTGACCCAACGTCCAATCAGGATCCAAACTGATCGGTAGTCTGACCAAGGTTATAGTAAAATGGCAGAAAAACTATAACAATTAGGCAGACAAAACTGGTTGCATCCGAAAGCAACGTAATGATGTAAGAGTGGGTTACTCGTGAAAGGTTACAGTATAAAATAAGCAGTGCTTACGGTATGGGGTGAGAGCACCCATCCTTCTTTCTTCGTAGACATTCTTAGCAGATGGATACCATCCATACGTATGTTCCTTCATCCTTACACCTCCTCGGATCCTGAAACAGAGAAAGAAAAGTTTTCTTAAGTGAGTTTCATTGAACCACCTATGATGTCCAGAGCAACAAATCTAGGTGCGTACTCAAATACTAAAATGTCATTTCTCCACCAAACCCTGTGTTGTGACTACTCTTTAGAATCGTCTCTTCGAGAGGATTCTAGAGTGGTCACAGCATAGGGTTAGGAAGAGAAAGTTTTCAAAAATGATTGGACTTATCTGGACCTCTGAATTGTCCATTATGTTTTGATATTGCTGTTTCGGCAGATTCTTTGAACAAAGTCATTATTATCGCACACGCGTTAGAAAACATTGCAGTAAAACCTCTCTAAACCGGACGTTCAAATTAGTATCTATGTCTGTCTTTGAGACAGATGGTGGCTTAATGCAGGGTGAAAGTCACGCAGAAACTCCAAAAGTAGCTTTCTGTGTGCGTTTCACCCTGCATTAAGCTGTGACCTGCCTTAAAAAGGCCTAATGTTTTCTTTCATAAACTTCCGGTTTAATGAGGTTTGATAGGAGCCGCCTGACCATGGTCTGCTCTGTTTGCTTACGGTATGATAAAGACATTTTCTGCCATTGCCAAACCATTCCTGAGTCCATGAGCTATAATAACAATTAATCCAATTAATATTCACTGTGTCATTATTTCTTACATGAATATTCATGGAGTAAATGGTTACAAGAATACCCGTGAACTATACAAGCCTTCTCATAGTGCTTGCATTATGCAAATGCACAGGACAAAGAGTACACAGCTAATATCAACCATGCAAATCGTTTATTGCAATGGATATTGTAATCTTATAGCGCATAATCTTTAACCAATGTGAAAAAAATAATATCTGCTCAAATTTGGATCTCGTGTGGTTTTGACTACTAACTTTGAGATACTGTTGACCGAGTATGACAGTGATTGGATCCTGATGAGAAGCCGAGTTATTCGGCGTCTCATCTGGCTCCAAGCTGTTTGCACATGAGTCATGTAGCGGTTAGCGAGATAAGGGGTACCAGTTTTACTGTACAGTTGTTCTGTAGATAAGGGGTACCAGTTTTACTGTACAGTTGTTCTGCAGATAAGGGGTACCAGTTTTACTGTACAGTTGTTCTGTAGATAAGGGGTACCAGTTTTACTGTACAGTTGTTCTGTAGATAAGGGGTACCAGTTTTACTGTACAGTTGTTCTGTAGATAAGGGTTACCAGTTTTACTGTACAGTTGTTCTGTAGATAAGGGGTACCAGTTTTACTGTACAGTTGTTCTGTAGATAAGGGGTACCAGTTTTACTGTACAGTTGTTCTGCAGATAAGGGGTACCAGTTTTACTGTACAGTTGTTCTGTAGATAAGGGTTACCAGTTTTACTGTACAGTTGTTCTGTAGATAAGGGTTACCAGTTTTACTGTACAGTTGTTCTGTAGATAAGGGGTACCAGTTTTACTGTACAGTTGTTCTGTAGATAAGGGGTACCAGTTTTACTGTACAGTTGTTCTGTAGATAAGGGGTACCAGTTTTACTGTACAGTGTAGACACAGATTAGATGGCGCATATAGGTGCCCTCTGATCAGGATCAATACTGTTTGTCATTCAAAATTCTCTTGCAGATGTATACCCTCTGCTAGAGAATTTTGAATGACAAACAGCATTGATCCTGATCAGAGGGCACCTCCATGCGCCAACTAATCTGGGTCTACACTGTGTGTAAATGTCATTAGATTCGTTTCCTACATTCAAAAGGATTATAAATAATTTGCCCCTCTGACATAGATGTATTCGATTTCATGCACCTTTTGTACACGAAATATTTGTTCTCATGCTTTCATGCTTTTGAAATATTGACACATAAGCTTTTTTCTGATTGAACTTCATTCTTAAACAAACTATTTCCTTTGAGTCGTATCATGAGAAAAATAGACATTCGAATATTGCAAATATTGTAGACCCAGATCATTCACCATATTTGACAGGCAGTATTTGGCACCATTCTGGGTGATATGCAGCAGTATTTGATAAAATATGGACGATTCTGACAAGATGTAAACAGTGTAGACATTGAACGCATTCCGAAGTCTGGCATGAAGGCTTATTTGGTTATAAACTGTTGTCAAATATGTGTGTGTCATTAACCCTTTACTTCATAAATATGCATTTTAACGCATCTGCAAACAGAGAAGACCCGGACCAGACAGCTCCACTGTATTTCGCTATCAGAATAATATATATCTGATGACGATTTTTCTGCTTCCGAATGCCATCATCAATTTTCATTGAATTAATGTTCCCATTTCGTATTTTTTACATGAGTATTCATGGAGTAAAGTATTTAACCACCGTCCCAAAGCTTTCAGGGCCCTCTTTCTAGATACGGTCCAAACAGGGGGAAGAAATGGGGAATGTTATTGTAGAGATGCAATCGCTGGTTCTCAATACTCTATGTCGAATGTCTATAGAGACAACCCACTGTAACAACACTCTATGTGTGAAATCATGGTAACCATGGCCAACAGGCTTGATCCGGATGGGATACAGCAGGGTCTACTCTATTCGCTTATGAGATCATAACAGATCTGACTCTACAGTTTTTACAAATACCAAAATATCCTGTGCACATAATATGACATTGCAAAAAAATCAGCTAATAAACAGGCAGAAAATGTAGAATCAAATTTATAACATACAAAAAGCAAACAGAGCAGGACCTGATCAGATGGCTCTGATATGGGTATACTCTGTTTGCAAAGGCATGAAAAGGAAAGAAAGGGTAACAATAAAAAAAAAAAAAAAGCCATTGGCGTTGAAAATAGTATGGCATCAGATTTGTAACATATAAACAAACAGAACTGACCTTGATCAGGGTCTACTGTGTTTGCTATTGCATAAAAGGTGGGAATATCAAGTGAAGGATTTAGGGCTAGTAGGTGATAAAAGCAAATACAATCAATTCTATAGCCAAAGAGTTTCGGGATAATATATTTAGAATTCTCTCACTTTGATAAGTGATTTTAGTAAACCAAAGACTGAACTTACAAAATTAACCACACATTTTCTGATCCGAACAGTAAATCTTATAAATAGTCTACCAAAATTGTTATCTGTAAATCTTACAAAACAATAAGTTTTATACATCACTGATATTAAACGCAGTTTTTATTTAAGAGGTATCACGAATTTCCAACAAGGCTTTGGTACTTAACCCATTCCCATATATTGACGCATTTTGACCAACTTCCTCAAAGTGGTGCAATTTGACCATTCCCTCATATAAAAATGTTTCGACGCCTCTGTAAAAGTCCCTGTTTGAAACCATTGTGATAAAAAGAGCATTTGCTCCATATTTATCGCAATAGTTTCAAAACTACACTATTCTAAAAGTTTCCTTTTCTCTAATAATTGCTCCTTTTCGATAGATTTACACAGAGGTTGGATCTAAAAACAGCCATTGAGGGAATGGGCTAACACAATCCCTGTGACTATGAAGATACATATAGCTTATCAACATACTCGAAATAAATGAAACAGAAACTCGTACCGCTTAATGCTTGGTAAACTATGCCTGTTTGATAAATCCATTTTTCTGTTTAAAGAAGAGCACGAACGATTTACACACTTCAACTGTTTCTAAATTACAAATATCTGTTGATAAGCATTGCTTAGTGCCAAATCACGTGACTGGTATTTAAATTATGCTATTACATGACAGGTGTATATATAAAATAAACTTTCTTTAGAAATCACACGATTCATTATACCGAATATAAGGAATACAATTACAATACCGTGATTTTCAGATCCTGATCAAGTTTTTTGTTTTACAGTCACGGAACTGACCTGACTTCATCATTTACACTAATGATATACCTGTTTGTATAGTCAGTGAACTACAAATGAAGTTGTTTTTTAATCAATTTCAGGCAATATTTTGTGTGCGGAAGACATAATTAACATGTAAAGGGTTTCACCGTTATCCGGCTATCTGCCATCTGACTCACATTTGCAAATATATTCGATCCAGATGAGACGCTGAGTAACTCGGCGTCTCATCAGGATCCAAACTGTTTGACATTCGGTAAATAGTTTCTTAAAAGCTTGATCGAAACGGAAGTAGTCAAAATTGCATCAACTACAAATTGGAACAAACCTTATCTTTTCACAGAGGAGTAAGGGTTTAATCTGATATTGAATTTAACTACAATAATGACACATGTTTAACAACTTCACAATGTCTGGAGTACTAGCAGCTTTGTCCGCCAAGGCTTTTCCATAGGAAAATTCTATTTGCCGTTACGAAAACTAGAAATTAATTGCTCACAAAATGTGCTTCTGATACTCAAACAGAAAATTAGATCCATATAATGGCATTGTAGGGTCAGATGTCATTCAATTTAATAATCAAAACTGAACTTGAAAGTAATTTGACATTCGTATGTACAGTGTAAGATCATGTTCGATTAACTAAATATTGATTTCGATTTTGATATTTAAAATGGTAGCCTCTACTTGCAACGCGTTTTAAAATGCCTAAATATTACACAAATCATTTGTTTGTATGTTGAAAGACGTAAATCGCAAGAAAACCGATCGAAAAACGCTGAATAAGACAAAACTTCCATGTGTTTGACATCGATGACAACGATATTATTCGCCGATATATAAGCACTTATTCGGGTTGCGTTTTAGTTTACTGTTCCAAAGATACATAAATACTTGAATCCCAGGAGCACAAATTCACAATGAAGAAAATATTACTATACATGTAATTCCCTTTTTGGAATATTTTCTTCTTTGTGAATTTGTGCTCCTGAGATTTAAGCATTTATGTATTATATTAATTCCCTTTTTGGAATATTTTCTTCATTGTGTTCCAAAGATGCCGATGATTTTTGTTGTACAGCAAAAAATTAAAAGTATCGGTTTTATCGAGTCTGTTCATGAGCAGTTATTAAAAGTGCAACACTACTCACGCACCCTAGCACCGGCTTTTAAAAGTACATTCGGGGTCACACAAGCAGGGTAAATCAAAACCACACGTCTCGCTGGAACACGGTGTTTTATTGGGGTCTACACTGTATGCAGAAATGTCATACATAACAGAGTGACAACGAGTTCAGACCCTCGTAAGACGTCATGTCACGTCAGTGGATATAAAACATTGAGTCTGAGTACATTCTTAACCATCTGATTGGTCAGATTTTGAGTGGACCTCAAATTCTGACCAATCAGATACTTGAGAATTAACCCAGACTCAAAGACTTTGCCGTACCAAACAAGCAAGGGCGCATTATTATCTAGTATTGTTATTTAGTTATTGTTAATATAAAATATTTCGATTTAGCTAGAATGCCGTAGAAATCGTGAAAGAAGAAACAACGTCGTTTTCCCCGCAATTTCCCTATATACTGACCATTGCATTCCATATATAGTGACCATTGCATTCCATATATACTGACCATTGTATTCCATATATACTGAACATTGCATTCCATATATACTGACCATTGCATTCCATATATACTGACCATTGCATTCCATATATACTGACCATTTTATTCCATATATACTGAACATTGCATTCCATATATACTGACCATTGCATTCCATATATAGGGACCATTGCATTCCATATATACTGACCATTGTATTCCATATACTGAACATTGCATTCCATATATACTGACCATTGCATTCCATATATACTAATCAACTCGAATGAACCACGGCATTCTAAATACTGATCGAATTAACAGAAAAATCGAAGTGAACCATAATGGCATTCTGTAAACTTATCAGAGTTACTTAATATCCAAGTGAACATAATGGATTGCATCCTGAAAACTTATCAAAATTATCATATATGCCAAAATGAACCATAATGACATTCTGTTAACTTATCAAATTATTCTATATGCCAAAATGAAACCATAATGGCATCCTGAAAACTTATCAAATTATCCTAAATATCCAAGTGAACCATAATGGCATTCTGTAAACTTATCAAGTTATCCTAAATGCCAAAGTGAACCATTATGACAGTCTGGAGACTGATCGGATTAATTAGTGTTTATTATCCTCGGATAGCCTTTTCAAAGTTATTATAGTTCCAATTTACGACAATCGCTAAACCAGAAATTATCGCACGTTCTTATCTGCAGCAATTAAGGTTAAATTCGTATGCTAGAAATTATCAACGACGATCGAAATTTCCATTTGCGACCGTCGTGTATTTGAACTTACAATAAATTGAGTCGTACTACATTGTATCTTTAATAAGATTGGACCAGAGCACAGTTGGCAATTTCCCTTGAGTATACCGTCCTTTACTTCATATCTCAAACTAGACATCCCCACCCCCTCCAAGAATAAATGATTGGGACTCCAGTGGCTGATCCAAAATGGTTGCCCACGTTTTATGTTTTATAGACTCTTCATACTCTTATGTAAAAAGTAATGAATGATTCTTTTTTATAACGGCAGTGTGAACAAGTTAATTTTTGACCACGGCAGAAATTGTAGAATCATATCTGTATTTTGTCATCAGCAAGCAGAGCAGATCCTGATCAGACTGTTCCAACGACATTCGTCTGATCTGTGTCTACTCTATTTGCAAATGCGTAGAAAGGCGTATATATGGAATAAAGTGTTAATACCAGACAATATCGGTTCTATGTAGAAAACAGAGCAGATCCTATTCAGACGGCTCCAACAGGAGGTGTCTGATCTGGGTCTACCCTGTTTGAAAAGGCGTACAATGGTGTCTCTATTTGGTAAAGGTTTGAGGTTAAAAAGTAGCCATAATTACCAAATGAGATAAACAAGCTGGTTAATTATCCACATCATTGGTCATAATGAGTTAACCCTTCGCTTGCTATTCACGTCAATATACCTGCCTGTAAATAGTGAAGACCCAGATGAGACAGCTCCTGCAGGAGCTGTCTCATCAGGGTCTGCACTATTTACAAGTTGATTGTGCAGCCAGTGCACGCCACAGCAGTGATTGCACAGCGAAATACTTGTACACAGTGAAGATATATGTAATTATACAACAGGGCAAGGGTAAAGAAGGAGACATGTATATTAAAATTCAGCAAGAGAAGGGTTAAATTATCTGTAGACAGAATATACCTTACATGTTCACAAAAGCCCCTGTAACCTTTACCCACTATGAAAACAATAATCTCGGCTCTAATTGGGATCTCATGCAAATTTGATTACTTCCTATTCGAGCAAGCCTTTGAGTATCTATTGATCGAGTGTCAAACAGATTGGATCCTGATGAGATGCCGAGTTACTCGACGTCTCATCTGGATCCAAAGTGTTTGTATATGCGAGTCATGTCGCGACTAATTGGGACTAGGGTTAAGAGTCATTGATTTGTTAAAATAGTATTCAATTTCAATGTCTTGACGATACAGGCTATTAACCTGGGTGTGGGATAGGAATTTATGATTTACAGTTAAAACCGACCATATACAGTCCGTGAAGATCTGTAGATTATATGTGACATTTGATAGTTTTGGGATAGTTCGGTGCAATAAAATGACCGATTAACTACCTTATAATTAATACAATTACCATAGAAACATAATTACAAAACATTATCCGTATTAATGATTTAATGCAAAAGCCTGAGCTTAGTATCCTAATTACCTTACATATTCGGATAGACTTGGTAGTGTATGGGTAAATAGTGCAGACCCAGATCGGAGCAGTGTAATCAGAGTCTACACTGTTTCCTACTATGCCAGTCTGTTTTAAAGTTTAAAATTGGTGCCATATTGACTTATTCAGCTTTACAACCCCATGGAAAGAGGAGATTGCGTATTTGAATATTTACATTAATAAAGGTTTAAGAATTAATTGTATCAATACAGTAAACCCTCTCTAAACCGGACGTTCAATTTAGTATCACTATTGGCCTTGGCGACAGGTGGCAGCTTAATGCAGGGTGAAAGTCATGCAGAAAGGAGCTTTCTGCATGACTTTCATCCTGCATTCAGCAGCCACCTGCCTAAAAGTATCTTAATTCTTCTCTACTAAAATTCCGATTTAGAGCGATTTTACTGTATATAACACTATAAGCACAAGTATCTTCAGTGCGCTTGTCCTGTGATCTGATTTTTTGTTAACCATTTACCAGACAGATATGCCTTTTTACATGTTTGCAAACAGAGTAGACCCTGATCAAACAGTTCGTAAAGAAAACGTCTGGCCAGGACTTGCTCAGTTTGCTAATGAAATAATATAAATATGAGTCTTCGGTTTCTGCCATGTTCAAAACTCCTCTTGTCATTATGCTATAATGAAACATCATCTAATTAATACACATGATGTCGTTATTTTCTTATATGAATATTCATCAGTTAAAGAGTTAAAGCATACTAAATTGTGTTCCTTTAAAAGTTTCAACCATACTGTAACTGATTATTATGTTGCCTACTCCTTTCACATACCCGGTCATAATTACAGTAAAACGTTATTAAACCGCGGTATTAACCATTACAAAGCCGAATTTTCAAATAGACTTTTCCAACATTCAAACAGGTCAAGCTTATGGTGAATATTTAGGATTTTTTAAAGGAAAATGTAACATGCCAAACAGTGCAGACCCCGATGAGAGGGCTCTTCTGGGTCTATAATGTTTGCAAGGGACATACAGTGACACTGTAAGGTTAAATAAAGAAATGATTAAATATGTTCATGCAGGTGACAGCTTAATGCACGGCAAAAGCATAAGGAGCTTTCTACGTGACTTTTACCCTGTATTAAGCTCCCACCTGTCTGAATTAATACTAATACCGTCATTAATATTAATTTGAAAGTGCGGTTACTTACATTATATATCACCTCTTCTATGTTGATCCGCCTCTTTTACATACATTTACATATATTTTAAATGAAAACTTGACTCGGCGGCACACTTTTCATTTTCTCCTACAAGTTCTTGTTCGTTTTCCCGTAGTTACGTAGCGCAATATTTATCACATCACACCTACACACCACTAGCTACACAACTCCGAATCCAAATACGGTTCAATTCATTTATGTTTTCAGTATCCTCGTTCAAGTGGCATGTATTGACAGAATGAAGGCACAATACTCGGCTTGGAATTGAAAACGATCGAAATATAATTGACAAAACCCTAATTATAATGTATTGAATGCAGTGCAGTGGAACCTGTCCTAAGCGACCATTCACGTATTGAACATAGTCTTAAAAAGAAGGTGGTTGCTTAATGCAGGGTAAGCGTAATGCAGAAATCTTATATAGTAGCTTTCTGCATTACTTTTGACCTGAATTAAGCTACTACCTGCCTTACAGACCCATAATTTAGACCTCTTTTAGACGGCTGTTTGCTTATGTTACTGTATAAATCCTATTGAACAGTTTCTACCATGGTAAAAAGCATCCTATGATCCTCTTCCATCATAAATAAATTTAGCTTATAAATATACAAGATGTCATTATTTTTATATGAATATTCACAAGGTATAGCATTAAATGGCAGTCCATACTTCAGTATTACTTGTGTAGAGTGCTAATATTGCGATTATTACATACAATGTATTCGATGCTGCCAATTTGTAACAGGTTCGAGCTGGCATTTTCTCTCATGTGAGCTTTTTTATCTGAGTACAGAAATGTAGCACACATTTCCACTGTTTCAGGGACAACCCCGGCTGGAGTCCTATGTAAAAGCCTTTGCCTCATCAATATTTCCTTCAGTCATACAGCGGCAAAGTGACAACGTTTCCGGGGTGACAATAAATATTGAGCACTCTATTGTTGACATCATGCAGCGATTAGGCTGTTTAAAGCATTATCCATTATCACGCTATAAACGAGCCCGGGCTCACATTCGCAAACAACTTGGATCCTGATGAGACGCCGAGTTACGCCGAGTTACTCGGCGTCTCATCAGGATCCAAGCTGTTTGACAATCGATCTCTATTTTTTTCCAAAACCTTGGTCGAATCGAGTTAAAGTAAACGGTGTTCTGGTGAGAGTTTGAGCCAACATTTTTTAAATCATGATAAGTGTTAGAAATTTCAACAGACTCCTTTGTATACAGTAAAATCTGCATTTAGCGGTCATTCATTTATTCAACATATGGGTCTTAAATAGATGGGTACGTAATGCAGGATAAGCGTAATGCAAAAAGCTCCTAGAGGAGCTTTCTGCATTACATTTGACCTGCAATAAGCAACGAATAGTCGTGTTTTATTATATTTTTTTATCAATTGAAGTTGTCGACTATTCGAGCAAGAGACATTTTTGGAATGGTGGAGTGTGACAGATAAATACTCTCACGTGATACACGTCTATACAACGCGTTGCTATGACAGATTCAATGCCCACGTGTAAGCATGTTCCAGCATTAGCTCTTCTTGGTCTGATAAGTATTCATGCCGGAAAATAGTGGCATCATGCATAGTTATTAGCTATTATTAATGGTATAGTTGGCCATGGTAGAAATTATAGAATGAAGTCTATATAACTCCATAAGCAAACAGAGCAAACCCTGATCAGACGGCTTCTACAGGCGTCTTTCGATCTTGGTCTACGCTGTTTGCAAAGACGTCAAAAGCCATCAGGTAACGGGTTACGGTTTTTTATCAATCCACTTCACCGCCAACTGCTTGTTATCTGCTTGTCTTCCTGGTCATTTTTTTTAAAGATATGGTGTGTCAATTATAACTCTTTACTCCATAAATACGCCTTTCTACGCAGACAAAGCAGACCCAGATCAGACGGCTCTTATAGGACCTGCTCTGTTTGCTTATGATTTGATATAGACATGATTCTACAGTTTCTGCCATGGCCAAATATTCATGTGTCCATGTGCTATCATAGCACTTTAATCTGATTAATATTCATGATATCATTTTTTAAAACATGAATATCCATGGAGTAAACGGTAAAACGCAAAAAAATGTAGTTTTAATGTATAATTATTCAAATTATTGCTTACGAATTGCGTATTATAAGAATTAACGAGAAGAACTCAGTAACTTGTATAGCTTTTATTATGATCCTATGATGATATTCTCTAATTACCATGCATAATGTGAGTTTAACTCTTCGTTTAACGCAAGATATTTTTTCTACTGAAAAAAAATGTAGTATGCTTCAATACTTGAAATAAGATTTATCTCATGCAAAGAGTTGAAATAAATGCAAATTAAACCAGCTGGTGAATATCAAAATGGTTCGTTTAACCCTTTCTTTCATACAAACACCTTTTCACGAATTTGTAAACAGAGTAGACCCAGATCAGACGGCTCCTATAGGAGCCGTCTGACAGGGTCTGCTCTGTTTGCTTATGAAACTGTCATAAAACAAAACTCTGAAATTACACAAAAAAAATCTTATGTACAGATGCCATTACAATTACAAACATTCAGCTAATAGGTAACATCATGATGTCATTATTTCTTACTCGAATATTGAACAGGCAAAGGAGTAATAAAACAGTGATTTTACACGTTGTGGCACATCCCTCTATGCAAATCAAATAGCAAAATACTTATCAACTCAGCGAGGAAATGGGTTTTTTAATTATACATGTATCTCATTCATTATTTGTAAACATTATCATTTTGTGCGCTAAGTAATTGTCGTCTGCACAATTGTTGTCCACAAGTATCGTCTGATCTGGATCTAAACTGTGTGCAAAGGTCATCACAAATTCGCCCCTTGCGTGCAGAGACTTGACGAGTACAGCCGTCCTTGATCAAATCTCTCTGTTAAAACTATTATCCCGATATTTACGACCTGGCCCGCATTTGTCAAACAGTTTGGATCCAGGTATGACGCCTAATAACTCGGTGTCTTACAGGATCCAAGCTGTTTGACACCCGGTCAATAGCACCTCAAGAGCTTGATCGAATCAACAGTAGGCAAACAATTTGCACCACATAAGAATTTAAGTTGACATTAATTTTTTACATGGGGGCAGATGAGATGCATGACATTGTCACTGATACCGATATCTGTAGTAGAGGTTTGAATTATTCATTCCGTCATTGGGGCACTGAACGTTGTCAGATTCTAATTAACGCTTGACACGCTATTGCGCGATCTGACTCGCATTTACAAACAGCTAGGATCCAGATGAGACGCCGAGTAACTCGGCGTCTCATCAGGATCCAAGCTGTTTGATATTCGGTCAAAAGTTTCTTAAAAGCTAAATCGGATAGGGAATAGTCAAATTAGCACCAGAGTCAAATTTGAGCAGGTCTAAATACACGGCGGAATAAGGGCTAACCCTTGGCATTTTCGACAATTATCGTCTGCAAAACTTATCGTCTGCTTAATTTCTCAAAACGAATTTAATATTTTTATTTGTTTTTTAAAGTCGTGAGTAGAGTACAGAACAGTGTAGACGCTGTTGAGAAGCCGAGTCACTCGGCATCTTACTAGAAACCAGACTGATAGTCAAACAACATCAATGACTCTCAAGAATCATGCAAATAGTTCCACACGTACTGATGACCAGAGATAATACTTGCGGTCATGGAACTTCTGTGCGCGCCAGTGATGGATCTGGGATACTACAAACAAGCGCAAACAGTTTGGATCCAGATGAGACGCCGAGTAACTCAGCGTATCGTCACGGCCTCAAAGCTGTTTGTGAGAAACTCAAAGATTTGTAGCAGACGACAATGTTTGCAGAGAACAATAATTCGACGTACAAAGAACTACGGTACACGTATTGACTCATTCCTCCTAGACCAACCTCTTTGATTAACCCTTTCGGCGCCAAATTTCTAATTGTCGTCTGCAATCCAATTTTTGTTAAAATCATTCGGTACACTAAGGAAGTGAGATAAATAAATGCAAATGTCAAAGGAATAAAGCACAGATATAGAAATAGACATTGAGACAAAAAGTGAAATCCCTGATCAGACATCGTTTTGGTGCATTTATACGACATTGGCGGTGAAAGGGTTAAATCTACCGAAAAGGAGCGTTAACTATAGCAAAGGAGAATTTTAGATTTGTTTAGTTTTAAAACCATTGTGATAAATAGAGCATTTGCTCCATAGGAGCAAATGCTCTATTTATCACAATGGTTTCAAATTATGACTTATACAGAGGCGCCAAAATGTGTCACTAGGAGGGAATGTGTTTAGTATGAAAAGGCAAACGCTATTATTGCTGGGTCAGAAGCAGGGCAATCAAGGAATTGTCCCCCAACAGAATGGGTGCCCATACCCTTTAAACGTTTACGCTATGAATATTCATGAACTAAATTATTCCTGTGTCCATGTGCTAATATAACAATTATTCTAATTTATTTTCATGATGACATTATTTTAATGGTTATATTGTTATAATCTATAATAACAGCATCTCGTCAGAATCCTATCTGTTAGACACTCTCACAGTATGGGGTTTTAAATGAAAGAAAATATTACGTTGTAACAGACGACATATTTTGCAGACGACAATTTCTTAAGGTGAAAATAATTAAATCTACTAAATATAGAACAAACAAAGTTCTGTGAAAATCTCTTAAGCAAACAACATGTGACAGAGCTTTAGGCAGCCGAGCCATGTTTATACAAGATACTTATGTTCTCGTAATATCGACTTCATAACCTGCCGACAATAATGCCTGATTATATAACATGACAAAAGCCCTCAAATTAAACCCCTCAACGAACAAACGCATAATCCTGGTATCAGCTTATCAATATTTGTACAGTCAAGTGGATGAGTTTCCTGTCCAAGGTTGTGAGTCGACACTATCAGACGACCCACTGTCAGCCGAAACATCCAAAAGTAAAAAAAAATGCCCCTAGAGATTTAGTGTTAACATTGCGGACTGGATTCCAAATTCCTGATCGATCGAAATGTTTTATGCTCCCAGTAATGGTTTATTAACCATTGCCTTGTCCTATACATATTCTAAATTTCCATACCTACTGAATACTCAATGACAAAATAGTTACAATGGAATATGGAAGGTGGAACATTGTAGCCATTTTAGAAACTAAAGAAACATATATTTCAACTTCCATTAGCAAATAGAGCATACCCTGATCAGATGGCTTCTATGGGGGACTGTCTGATCTGGGTCTACTCTGTTTGCAAATGCGTGAAAAGACGTTTATATGACGGAAAAGGTTAAAAGGGGATTTAGCCTTGCGCGACTCCCTGCCATCCTTCCGTCAATGTCCACAAGTCAGTCAACCTATCGAATACTTGTGTATGTCGTGTGATAACCCCTATCCGCCAGTCCTTCCATATCAAAAGCTTGGTCGAATCGGAAGTAGTTAAAATGCAACAGATCCAAAATTGAGCAGATATTATTTTTTCACAGCGGAGTAAGTGTTAAAATGAAAAATTTAGTAGCGGACCACAGTTTGTGTTGATCAATGAAAGTGTATCGACTTGTTCGGCTATAAGCTGACATTAAAGTTCATTTCATCATGGATTTAATTGAAATTGTAGACCCTGGAAGATTGTCCTCACCATAAAGTATTCCAGATAATGGTCGCCGGACTACAAGCTGCGTTGGTCTTGTAAATGTTTTAGTAGTAAGGTTGGCCGTTACAACTATATACAAACAGAGAAGCGATCTTAATGTCGAAATCATCACACCAGCCCTTGTGATGTATAAATTTGGTTCAAAGGGATATGAATCTCATTAATCAAGAAACGAAAGTCAGCTGACAATAAATTTTGGACAGATGAGACTCCGAAGGAATATACAGTAAAACCTGTCTTAAGATACCATTAAAAAGAGGTCTAATTATGGGCTTGGAAGGCAGTCTTTCCCTTCATTAAGCAACCACATGCGTTTAAAAACTCCCATGTCCAATGAATGAGTGGCTTCTTTAGACAGGTTCCACTGTAACAAACACAGAGCTGTGCGTAAGAGGTGCGTGCGATGATCTAGCAGTCTCTTACCTATGTTGATCCTGATCTGATCCTTATCTGCTGTTTGCTTATATAATTATATAGATCTGATTCTACACTCTCTGCCACAGTAAAAAATCCTTTGTTTAGTCAAGCTCATTAATATTCATGACGATATTATTTCTTTCATGAATATTAAAAATGAAAAGGGTTAAAATTAATGCACTAACAGCGACACTGAAATAAGACACTGACACGCGTAAACTATGTAATACTTTTATTGCACTAACAGCGACACTGAAATAAGACACTGACACGCGTAAACTATGTAATACTTTTATTGCACTAACAGCGACACTGAAATAAGACACTGACACGCGTAAACTATGTAATACTTTTATTGCACTAACAGCGACACTGAAATAAGACACTGACACACGTAAACTATGTAATACTTTTATTGCACTAACAGCGACACTGAAATAAGACACTGACACACGTAAACTATGTAATACTTTTATTGCACTAACAGCGACACTGAAATAAGACACTGACACACGTAAACTATGTAATACTTTTATTGCACTAACGGCGACACTGAAATAAGACACTGACACACGTAAACTATGTAATACTTTTATTACACTAAGAGCGACACTGAAATAAGACACTGACACACGTAAACTATGTAATACTTTTATTACACTAAGAGCGACACTGAAATAAGACACTGACACATGTAAACTATGTAATACTTTTAATCTTTAACTCTATGAATATTCATGGAAGAATTAATGACAGCATGTATATTAATTAGATCATATTTTTACAATGTACAAAGGAATTTTAGCCCTGACAGAAACGGTAGATTTAGATAAACTGTTGTCTTTCGATATTTCGAAATCGGATAACACGAACTTCGAATTAACTCGAAGTTAAGGTTCGGTATTTCCAAAATACAGAATTTCCCTAAAATGTTAATCACTACGTATATCTAGAAATACATGTGACAGCTAAATGCAGGTCGAAAGAAGAAATTAGCCTTAGACCTACATTAAGATGTGAACTTGAGAAATTGTTCAGATTAGAAACGGATGACTCGACCCTCTGTTATTTCGAAGTAATTTGTATGGCCCATTGAAGTTCGAAATATAGAAGTTCAACTGTAGTTTTCCATAGGAGCTACAGGAGATGTTTGATCTGGGTTTCCTCTGTTTTCCAATGCTCAAATTGTGTCTCTGGGGAGTATAGATTTAATAGTGTTACCAAATCGCCCATGGCAATTTCAAAGTTAAACAACTGCAGGTGGCTATATATTTCATTTGCTTTTCCAAATGGGATCAATTCTTTTGAGTGTATGGTTTGCGTATTTGCCCAATACCCATAAGTAAACATTCCCAATGGTAGTATGCAGTATTTAGGATGTTCTAAAGTGGAGCGACACTAAATGAAGATATGTAAATAATATGTTTGACAGAAACAAACACGGAATGCTTTTTATACCACACAGATATGCGTAATCATCAGATGTAAATTTATACAACATTGACAGCGATTGGGCATTGTTTATAGAGTTTTAGAAACAGTAATAGTTATAAATAAATCACCTGTCTTAAATCCTTTTATATCACAATATTTCCTAAGCAATGAGCGAGGTTTAACCCCTATTACAGTGCGGGAAACGAGTCACTAATATCCTTTGCAAACAGTGTAGACCCAGATGAGAGGGCACTAGAGGAGCCCTCTATTCAGGGTCTGCACTGTTTGTCATGTTACACTTTTTCTTTTAGAAAAATCCCTTAATATTCATTATAAGCTTGACCTGTTTGAATTTTGGAATAGTCCATTTGAAAATTCAGCGTTGTAAGGGTTAACTATATGGTAGCTAGGCATTTCCAGGGACAGGACAACTGACGACTTACTCTGTAGACGCAAACGAACTCGTCGGGATCTTGTTTACTTTGTAACGCTTTAATTCATACATACGCATTTTGACTGCTCTGCAGACAGAGAAGACCTAGAATAGCTGGTTCCTGTAGAAACCGTCTGATCAGGGTCTGCTCTCTTCGCTCATGTGAATGATAAAGATGATTTCATAGATTCTGCCTTGACCAAAACATTGTGTTCATATGTTTAAATCATGTAATTGATATTCATGTTATCATTATTTCTCACAAGAATATTCATGAATATGAGTTAGATTTATAATTGTATCTGAACACATGTTGGGTTGTTGTTGTTGTTTTGCGATGGCAGAAACTGCAGTCATGTCTGTATTATTTCATAAGCAAACATAGCAAGCCCTGATTAGACGACTCCTACAAAAGCCATCTGATTTTGGTCTACTCTGTTTGCAAAGGCGTAGAAAAGCGTATTTATAGAGTAAAGAGTTCATACATGATATGTATACAGATATGTCTGTATATGTCGGGTCAAATTCGTTCGGTTTTCGCTCAGTTTAAAGATGATCTGTCTATAAACGACGCGTAAAATCTCACAACTACTGAAATAATACTGTTCGTGAAGATTTTCCTGATCAACATCTATCGTAACTCAATAATAATGGTTTACATAGCCACTGATTATTTCCTGTTCAACAACAAAAAATTATGTCGATATCGCGCACCCATAGGGAACCAATCGGAACACCTCGGTGAAAAAAATCAGAACACTTCGGGGGAATCAATCGGAAAACCTCGGTGAACCAATCGGAACACCACGGGGAACCTATCGGTGCACCTCGTAGAACCCATCGGAACACTTCGGAAACCATTCGGAATACCCCGGGGAACCAATTGGTACACCATCAATTAGGTACGGAACTAACCCGTACACACATTATGTCTAAATCGCGAACGAATAACGTCGGTGAAATCGATATTTCGCAAGTTTGAGTGGTTAGTCGTTATCTCCACACCTTACTACTTTTCGTTAACCCTTTCCTTTATATAAATGCCTTTTCATACATTTGCAAGCAGAGTAGACCCAGCTCAGATGGCTCCTATAAGAGCCATCTGGTCAGGGTCTGCTCTGTTTACTTAGTATATAATAAAGATCTGGGTCCATATTCATAAAGCTCCTTAGGAACATTTTAACCATATACAGCATTATTTTTCTGAAATACTTTTACTTGTATTGATTTTATAAGACTAAGAAATATTCAAGAAACTAAGGAATTTTCTAAAGTTTCTCTTAAGGAGTTTTATGAATAGGGGCCCTGATTATACAGTTTCTTCCTGTGCCAAAACATCCTGTGTACACATGCCATCATAAACAATCAGCGTATAAATATTCATGATGTCATTATTCCTTACATTAATATCAAATAGGGAAAGGGTTAAACAAACCACAATTTGATGCCATTTTACGGACTTCTAAAACGCGTCATTTATTTTAATATATCACCTGAATGAAATATTTACATTTTGAAGAGAGTGTTAAGAGGCTATTTTCACTGTTTGCGTTGACACATTTCAAATCGATACACTGTATTGAACAGGTTTGATTGTGATCTGTTCAACACTTTACAGTAAAACTCCTCTACATCGGACGTTAAATTTAGTATAAATATCGGTCTTAGAGACAGGTGGAAGCTGAATGCAGACTGAAAGGCATGCAGAAAGCTCCTAGACCCTGTATTAAGCAGCTGCCTGTCTAAAAATATCTGATGAATTTTATGACACATGAACATAGGATTTTAAGGCCAGGGCAATAGTATGCTGAACTAGATCTATATTATTCCATAAGCAAACAGAACAGATTCTGATCATTCAGTTCCTACAGGGGTCATCTTATCTGGGTGTACATGTATTCTGTTTGCAAAGGCGTTAAGACTACTGTTACTACTACTACTACTACTACTACTACTGCTGCTGCTGCTGCTACTGCCACTACTACTGCTACTGATACTACTACTACAACTACTGCTGCTGCTGCTGCTACTGCTACTGCTGCTGCTAATACTACTGCTACTGCTGCTTCTACTGGTACTGCTACTACTACTACTACTACTGCTGCTACCTCTGTTGCTACTGCTACTTCTACTGCTACTGCTACTACTACTACTACTACTGCTGCTGCTTCTACTGCTGTTACTGCTACTACTTCTACTACTACTACTACTACTACTACTACTACTGCTGCTGCTGCTGCTGCTGCTACTACTGCTACAGCTACTGCTACTGCTACTGCTGCTCCTGCTACTGCTGATGCTGCTACTAGTACTACTACTACCACTACTACTACTACTATTACTACTACTACTACTACTACAAACTACTACAACCACTACTACTACTTATACGTATACTTATACTTACATTTATACTTATACTACTACCACTACTACCACTACATACTATTACTACTACTACTACTACTACTACTACTACTACTACTACTACTACTACTACTTACATTTATACTTATACTACTACCACCACCACCACCACCACCACTTACATCTGCAACTATTCCGATATCAAGTTGAAGAAATAATTTCTGCCATTGACATAATCAGTCATTATTCATATCTTCGTTCCTCTGTGGACTTGTTTTTCAGTGTTATCAGCGCACTTATCAATTCAATTATAGAGTCATTAAACTTCAATATCGAATCATTTAAGCTCAACGCTTATGTTCGAGTCAAGGTAAGGATCAGCAAATAACACCAGGATTAAAAACTAGTTTAATTTTTCTCAAGGTAAAGTAAACCTTCTCTAAATCGGACTTTCAAATGAGTATCAATGCCAGTCATAGATAGGTGACAGCTTAATGCACTGCGACGGACATGCAGAAAGCTTTCTCTCTGAATGTCACCCTGTATTAAGCAACCACCTGTCTAATTTATTCTACACTAAAATGCTGTTGAAAGGGGTTTTGCTGAATCATTAAACAACATAAAAATCGTTTCTTTTCACTTTGTAAGAATTTCTGAATTTGCTTAAAAATTCAAGTACTAACGTTCAAGTATACTTTCGCTATATTGTTGGGAGTGTGTTTATATGTACATGTACTGTGTAAAGAACGTGGTCAACTGTGTGAAAAATGCAGCAAGTAATTATTCTAAGCAGGTAAATAAAGGTTTAATCCGGATTTTAAGTACTTGTGAAATCAACAAGGGGATTGTGTGTGAGAGAGAAATTAAATCGGAATGTGGTCATTGGTATTTTCAAAACTAAAGCTCCAAACGACTTCCATCATACAAACGCCTTTTCATGCCTTTATAAACAGCTTCAGTAGGACCCGTCTGACCAGGGTCTGCGTTGTTTGCTTATGCAACTGCAGTAGATCTGACTCTACTCCGACGTACATACGCCATTATGAACATACAGCCAATCAATATTCACGAAGTCAGTATTTCGTACATGGATATTCACCAAGGCAAGGGTCAAAGACACAATCTGCCTTTAGAAACTGTCGCTTTTATTTTCAGTTGAAAAGTACACATTGGTATTTAATCTAGACAATAATGGATAATAGCACATTTTTGGAAATCAACTAAATCCGTTTTTTCTGTTTATTTAGCCCTTTACCTTATGAATATTCATGTAAGAAATAATGATACAGTGAACCCTCGTTACAACGGAGGTGTTTGTTTCCAGACTGTTTGCTGGTATAACAAGGTTGCGTTTATAACGAGTTTAAATATGAAAGGAACCATGTGACCAGTTTTAAACTAGTACCAACAGGTAAACGCTTAATGCAGAACACAAGAAGTGCAAAAAGCTCCCTTTTGTTCTGCATTAAGCCTCCACCTGTCTTATTGGCATTGCACTTATTTTTTTCACTGGTTGTTTCAAAGACTTAACGGTAATTTTGTTTAAAGGCATACTGCCGGTAAAACGAGGATGTCATTGTAATGAATGCCGGTATAATGAGGGTTCACTGTATAATGAATATTAATTTAAATTATTATAATGTCATATGAACAAAGACTAAAATTGGCCATGACAGAAACTGTACAATCAGATCTAAATAATTCCCAAAATAAAGCAGAGCAGATCCAGAATCAGATTAGTTTAAACCTTTCTTTCATATAAACGCATTTTCACATATTTGCAAACAGAGTAGCCCCAGATCAGACGGCTCCTATAGGAGCTGTCTGACCAGGGTCCGCTCTGTTTGCTTACGAACTATACTAGATATGATTCTACAGTTTCTCCCAGTACCAATAAACCATGTGTATAGATATGATTCTCCAGTTTCTCCCAGTACCAATAAACCATGTGTATATAGATATGATTCTACAGTTTCTCCCAGTACCAATAAACCATGTGTATTCTACAGTTTCTCCCAGTACCAATAAACCATGTGTATTCTACAGTTTCTCCCAGTACCAATAAACCATGTGTATTCTACAGTTTCTCCCAGTACCAATAAACCACGTGTATATATGCCATTACAAACATAGTGTTAATTAATAGTCATTATACAAGCATGTATTGCCATGATTATTAAACAAGGAAAGGGTTAAAACATTAAATACAATTACACATTAATTACAACCGTTTGATTAAGGTCTACTCTGTTTGCAAGACATGAACAGGCAATATATTATGAAAATTGTTCACTTGTTTTTTTTATCCAGTATGCATTATAAGCAAACAGTGTTGATATATCCTATAGGACCCTTGAAAGAGATCCTTATATCATAGAATACACTGCCTGCTTCACAATGTAATGGGTTAAAACTACTTTCCAACTTGGATTTGAAGTAAAGCTTATTTCTAAAGACACGTAACTATCTGTTTCTGTAAGATCAGCTTTGGTATTATACATATACAGTAGTACATGTCTTGAGCGACCATTAGACTATGTCTCAATATGGGTCTTTAATACAGATGATAGCTTAATGAAGGTCGAAAGTAACATAGAGAGCTCCTATATGAGCTTTCTGCATTAGCTTTGCCCTGCATTAAGCAACAAGCTGCTTTTTAAAACACTTATGGTCAATGAATAAATGGTCGCTTTAACACATTCCCTCATATTGACGCCTTTTGATGCCCCTGTAAAAGTCACTTTGTGAAACCATTGTAATAAATAGAGCATTTGCTCCTATAGGAGCAAATGCTCTATTTATCACAATGGTTTAAAACTACAAAATTCTAAAAAAATACTTTTCTCTAGTTAATGCTCCTTTTCGGTAGATTTATTCAAAGAGGTTGTATCTAAAAATAGCCTATGAGGTAATGGGTTAAGACATGTTCCACTGTAGATAAAGAGGGTAACGAGCCCAGCACAGAGCGGCTAACACTAGAATTTATTCGTTACTGAATCGCTTATAAGGAAGTAAGGCGAGTCTACCGCACTTTGACGTTTTAAAAAGGCATCGATTTTTTAGACCTTTAGGTTTATGATAGCATATATAACAGTTTGTTTCGAGAAGAGACACCGGGTAATTCAGGTTTTTTTTATTTTGCATAGAAATGGAAGAGTAAATTTATTGGAGATTAGCAGCAGACACCATTTTCAACAGGTGATGCTGTCTGAACGTTTTCAATAAAGGGTCATATTGAAAACACCCTTTATTTGGGTCATTTAAAATAAATGTTTATGATGACAGGCAGTTGCGATATGTTAACCATTTCAGTGTAGGAAACGAGTCACTAATGTCCCATGCAAACAGTGTAGACCAAGGTTAGATGGCTCCTGGAGAGGGCCCCTACACGTAATTACGCTCTACAGACTCTGAGGAGTGGTCACACCACAGGGTTTGGTGGTGATATAAGGGAGCTGCAGTAGAACCTGTCCTAAGCGGTCGTTCATTTATTGAACATAGGAGTGTTAAAAAGCAGGTGGTTACTTAATGCTGGGCAAAAGTAATGCAGAAAAATCCTCGTACTTTTGACTTGCATTGAGCTACCACCTGCTTTACAGACCCATAAGTAGACCTCTTTCTGATGACCGCTTAAGACAGGTTCTACTGTTTTCTTGAACGAATGTTTAATGTACGCATTTTGTCTATGGTTCTGGGGTTATCGCTCTTCTTATGGTTCTTGGGTCGCCAGTTTTCGTTAAACTTGGGCTAACTGTCAATATGGACCTTTAGTCCTCCTCTATTTGTCAATATGGACCTTTAGTCCTCCTCTATGTGTCAATGTGGACCTATAGTCATCCTCTATGTGTCAATGTGGACCTATAGTCCTCCTCTATGTGTCAATATGGACCTTTAGTCCTCCTCTGTGTGTCAATATGGACCTTTAGTCCTCCCGTATTTGTCAATATGGACCTTTAGTCCTCCATTATTTGTTGATTGATTGATGTAAATGTGGACCTTTAGTCTTCCAAGTACTAAGTGTCACTATACAAACCTTTCGTTTGCTTTTAACTCCCATCTCATATAAACGTGTTAACGCATTTGCAAACAGAGTAGACCCAGATCAGATGGTTTCTACAAGAGCTATCTGATCATGGTCTGCTTTGCTTGCTTATGTTGTATTACAGATCTGGTTCTACAGTTTCGGCCATGACCTAAAACGCACGTGTCCGCATGCGATTTAAAAAAAAAATCTAATTAATATTCATGATGTCAGTATTTCTTACATGAATATTCGTGAGGTAAATGATTAAATCCCAGTTTGCACCAGTGTTTCCAAAATAGATACAGTATAGTCCTTCTAAACAGTAATTCTAGTAGAGAATAATTTAGATACTTTTAGGCAGGTGGCTGCTTAATGCAGGGTGAAAATGCAGGGTAAAGTCATGCAGAAAGCTCCTAGAGGAGCTTTCTGCATGACTTTCATCCTGCATTAAGCTGCTACCTGTCTCCAAAACCGATACTGATACTAAATTGAACGTCCGGTTTAGAGAGGTTTTACTGTACTGTTTTAGAGAGCTGTAAACAGCGGATGATTAATGAACTGGTGTTGATTTTCTATGGCTTTCGATTCCATGTAGTATATCTGACATAGTCTCAATTACTGGTAAAATTGTTTAAAGAAATAGTAATTTCGTTGCTGATTGTAGTGAATAGCTGACTGATTGTAGTGAATAGACGGTCTAGTTCAATGGATTTCACGTATAGACCCCGCGTTTAAGTCATTTGTTGATTTATGAGTTCATTCAATTTAAACTCTGTGCGTGCTTAGGTAATTTTCGTCTGCAAACAATTGTCGTCTGCTGGTCAAATTCTCAAAATTGGCATTTTATTTTATTTTTAGAATCACATTCAGAGTGTCGAAACGTTTCGGATCCTCTTTGTTTCTCCTGACGAGGGTCGGTGTCTCGTCCGGATCCACGAATTCACAGCTACATGTAAGAGTCTATTAAACGGGGAGTTCATACACTCCAGGGTGACAAACAAGTCGTTTGTGTATATACCCAGCACTATTGAATTGGGCAGTGATAAACCATTGAACTTTTTGTTTGTTATGTACGATATGTACATCATGTTATCATATAATAGGCACCGAACAGCCATATCTGAATATTCTCCCCGTCTTTCTCTGTCTCTGTCTCACTATGTCCGTCTCTCTGTCTCCCTGTGTGTCTATCTGTATCTGCCTCTGTCTGCCTGTGTGTGTGTCTCTCTCTCTCTGTCTCCCTCTCTCTCTCTCTCTCTCTCTCTCTCTCTCCTCTCTATGTCTGTGTCTCTGTGCATGCGTCTCTGTGTCTGTGTCTCTGTACCTGTGTATGTGTCTCTCTCTATGTGTCTCTGTGTTTATGTCTGTATATCTGTGTCTGTGTCTCTGTTTCTGTGTCTCTGTTTCTGTGTCTCTGTTTCTGTGTCTCTGTGTCTGTGTCTGTATCTCTGTATATGTGCCTCTATATGTGTGTGTATGTGTCTCTGTATCTGTGTCTGTGAGTATGTGTCTCTGTATCTGCATCTGTTTCTGTGTGTCTGTGTCTCTGCGTCTATGTCTCTGTGTCTGTCTCTGTGTATCTATGTGTCTGTGTCTCTGCCTCTGTGTATATGTGTATATGTCTCTGTGTCCCTGTGTCTGTGTCTCTGTCTCTCTGTCTGTGTATATGTGTCTGTGTGTACCTGTTTCTGTGTCTCTGTTTCTGTGTCTCTGTGTCTCTGTGTCTGTATCTCTATATATCTCTCTCTGTCTCTCTGCCTGTGTGTCTCTGTATCTGTCTGTCTATCTATCTCTATAGTTTTTCTCTCTTTCTTTACATTTATTTCCAGAACTCCTTTCACTCGTTCTATCCCTCACTACCACCACCCACCTCCTGTTCATGTTTTTCTATCTCTATCGACTGGTCGATGACCTGATAATTTGATGTCTTTGTACTGTACAGATTAATTTGTAGCCAAGCCATCAAAGTTTTTGCATTCGGATAAGATGCCAGGTAAATCCGCGACATTATTTTTTTTGACAAAATGTAAGAAAATAAATTGAAATGAAATACTCACGAGGGCAGAAGTAGACGGCAAGTTTTTACTTCCAGTTCTAAGAGTTAACCCCGTACCTTATCAATATTCAATGAACAAATAATGACATAATGAGTATTAATTTATAGAGGTATAATGAATATAAATTAACTGGGTTTTGCTGTACATTTAATTTTATAATGGCATATGAACAAAGGACTCTTTACAATGGCACACACTGTACAATCCAGTCTCTTATACGTGCATTTTATAAGCAAGCAGAGCAGGCCCTGGTCAGATGGTCGTCTGATTTGGATCTACCCTGTTTACAAAGGCGCCTCTTTCAGGTAAAGTGTTAAATTAAGAATACAGTCCCGTGCGCTAATTATTCCTGTGGTATACTATCGTGACGACAATGTGTACATAGTACATAGTACGTTGTATTAACAGCTCAAAACTCTTTGCCGCATTCATGTAAGAAATAATGGCACAGTAAATTTTTATGCGCTAATTTTTATAATGGTTTATGAACACGGGATATTTTGCTATTACAGTAATGGTATAATCAGATCTATATTATTCCGTTAGCAAACAGAGGAGGCATCAAGAACTTTCTGATCTGGATCTACTCTCTTTGTAAAGGCGTGAAAAATGCGTATATACGGAGTAAAGGTTTAAAATGTTAATTATAGAAAACGATATGCGTATTTCAACAATAAATAAACACCGGCGTTATAAATGCCATTTGGTTTTCAGAATGTGCTAAAGCGCTTTAATCCTTACAATTCTGAATTTTCAAATGGACTCTTCCAATATTCAAACAGGTCAAGCTTATGGTGAATATTTGGGGATTTTTTCTAAAGAAAAATGTAACATGACAAACAGTGCAGACCCTGATGAGAGGGCTCCTCTAGGAGCCCTCTCATCTGGGTCTACACTGTTTGCAAAGGCCATTAGTGAGTCGTTTTCCGCATTGGAAAGGTTACCATTGATCTATAGCCAGTGTCAGAGCGACGAAAAGTTTTTAAACCACCGGTAGCGTTACTGAAGTGTGTGGTAGCTCGCTACTGTGTGGAATACAAACAGTTTGTATTTGTTTATAGCAGCTGAGTAAAACAAGTAAGAAAACTTACCCACGTGAAAACCTGTACGTAAAAAATCCGCTCACTTCGTGCCAAATATTTCCATATTACACACTAGTGTCATTAAATTATTATCAGGAAGAATTATCAGCAGTATATCAGCTATTCCCAATTCCTCGTTCGCCAATACACTATCCTAGCCTCGTTCTGACCGTCACTAGGGACGCCATTGTTGTTTTGATTTTTCTACCTGTATAATACCCCTGAGCACAGCGGAGGGAATTTAATCCTTCTTTAGCATATGACTGGTCGTGTCGGCGGATTGATTTGTCAATTAGTTTCTTTCAACATATCAAACGACAAAACAACAGAATTTCATAGGCCAGCTAGATCGATATGTGTCTGAGTAATTGTGAACATATTTTATGCACATTGACACTTATTGTTTTAAAATTGATCTTTAAAAGTTAAAACTGCAAACACAAAACGTGGACTAAGTTGGATAAAGATAATAAGAGCAAGAGAGAGATAAAGAATGAAAAAAAATGTATAAACACAGAATGCTATCATAGAGAAGATGGGAAAATAGAAA